>VWZE01021515.1:31456-73391 GCA_013396675.1 Eubucco bourcierii | reverse complement strand
GGGGGGGGAGAAAAAAGGAAAAAAAAAAAGCTTGTATACTACCAAAATCTTATTAAAGAATCAAAGGCAGCACCTTGGTGACGGCTGGGTTTGATTTGTTTTTTGTTTGCTTGCTTGCTTTGCTCTTCTACTCCCTTTGCTTTCTAGCTGTAGAAAGGTGTCCTGTGCTTACCCTCAGGTACATGAGAGATGAAGGAACTCTTGTAGAAAGCGGTGGGAAAGTTGCCCGGCAGAGAAGGACCTGCGGGTGCTGATTGACAGCCGATTGAACAAGAGCCAGCAGTGTGCCCAGGTGGCCAGGAAGGCAAACAGCATCCTGGCCTGCATCAGCAATAGTGTGGCCAGCAGGAGCAGGGTGTTGATTGCTCCCCTGTATTCAGCACTGGTGAGGTTGCACCTCGAATAACGGGCTCAGTTTTGGGCCCCTGACTACAGGAAAGACCTTAAAGTGCTGGAGCATGTCCAGAGAATGGCAACAGAGCTGATGAAGGGTCTGGAGAACAGGTCTGGTGAGAGGCAGCTGTGTGAACTGGGGTTGTTTAACCTGGAGAAGAGGAGGCTGAGGCTGAGAGGCTGCTTGCTACAGATGCAGTGAAGTGGAGGCTCATTTCTTCTCCCAAGTATCAGGTGATAGGATGTGGCCTGAGATTGTGCCAGGGGAAGTTTATGTTGGATGTTAGGAAAAATTTCTTTCCTGCAAGAGTGGTCAGGCATTGGAACAGGTTGCCCAGGGAGATGGTGGAATCACCATCCCTGGAGATGTTCAGGAAATGTGTGGCCATGGCATTTTGGGATGTGGTTTAATGGCCATGGTGGTGTTGGGTTGATGATTGGACTCAGTTATCTTGAAGATCTCTTCTAGCCAAAAGTTCTCTGTGATTCTGTGTTGCTCTGATGCCATTGTGGTAACCACATTGTAAGACATGTTTTAGAGCATGGTCTGAGACAGAACAGTAAAGAGAGGAGATGTGGCATTTTCTAATTTTAATGTGGGGGCTTTTTTGCTGTACCTGGTGGGGTTTTGTTTTGTTTTCACAAATTATTGCATTTTAAAAGTTTAAAACCAAGAGATGGGAGAGATTAAAAAATCCCAAATGATACCGTCTAAGGGAAACTGTTTCCTACCCCCCACATCATTGCAGAGCTCCTCAGGAGAGCAGGCTTTTGTGGTGGACACTGGGCCTTGCTCTGTGCCATGCCATGGACTGCTTGGCTGCAGGAGCATAGGCAAGCTGTAGGGTGTGTCCTCTATGTCCTCATGAGTTGTGCCATCACCAGACAGCCACACAGGCATAGCAGGTACTGTCATCACTCTTCATTGCTGTTAAGAACCTGGCCAGGGTGTGCCTAAAATCAGAGTCATTAAGGTTGGTAAAGACCTCTGGGGTCATCAAGTCCAACTGTCAACCCAACACTACCACGCTCTCTAAACCACATCTGTGTGGGGTTTTAACACCTTCGGGGACCGTGACTTCACCACCTCTCTGGGCAGCCTGGTTCAATGCCTGACCACTCTTGCAGGAATTTTTTCCTAATCTCCAACCTAAACCTCCCCTGGCACCATAATTCCAGGCCATTTCCTCTCATTCCATCACCTGATACTAAGGAGAAGAGATTGACCCCTGCCTCACTGCAGCCTCTTTTCAGGGAGCTGTAGAGAGCAACAATCTAGCATGAGGTAGGACATACATGAGCACAGTAACTAGCTGGATGCCAGTTCTGCTCTTGAACCCACCAGCATGTATCTACTCCATGCTGCTGTCTGACAAGACATGTGGCTGCATTCCTGGTTACAGGGGAACTTATAATGCATAGTAGTACCCTTGCTGTAGCAAAGTGGAGATGGCACCTTTGATAATCTTTGCAGTGTTTGCAGCGTGACTGGGATGTAGGAACACTGCTGCTCTCCATGTCGGGTGGTATAAATATCTAAAGAGTGAGCATCAGCAGGATGGAGTCAGACTCTTCTCGGTGGTGTCCAGGGACAGGACAAGGGGCAGTGGACACAAACTGGACACAGGAGGTTCCATGTAAGCAGAAGGAAAAAAATCTTCAATTAGAGGGTGGCAGAGTGCTGGAACAGGCTGCCCAGAGAGGTTGTGGAGTCTCCTTCTCTGGAGGCATTCCAAGCCCACCTGGATGTGTTCCTGTGTGACTTACTCTAGGAGATCCTTCTCTGGCAGGGGGGTTGCACTAGGTGATCTTCAGAGGTCCCTGCCAGCCCTCAGCATTCTGTGATTCTGTCTGCACTGAGGGTATCTCAATGCCAGTGTCCCTGCTAATTTGAAACCTCACCAGTTTACAGTGCAGACAAACCCTCAGACTCCACTTACCTGTTGATGAGCACGGGAACAGAGATGAACTTGAAGAGGCTGGTTTCTGCCTTTGCAAATAGGAGCTGGTAGATGTTTTCCACTCTGTCTCTCCTTCTCTAAATTTTCTTTAGGGCCTGTGCAAAGCAAGGGTATTTATTGCCTTCCAAATCCATATTGTTACCCAGCCTAATCCAGCCAAACTGGATTTAAGGACAGGCAATATGAGGAAGTGAAGAACACAGGCAGACTTCAGAGCTCACTGGAGGTAAACAAAGTCCTTTTGATTCAGGTTCAGCCAACTCCATTGCAGCATTGCCCACTTAGAGTCACAGAACCATAGAATGTTTTGGGTTGGGAGGGACCTGTAAACATCATCTAGTCCAAACCCCCATGTAGTCAGAAGGGACATCTGCAACTAAATCAGGTTGCTCAGAGCCTAGTCCAAGCTGACCTGAATGTTTCCAGGGACGGGGCACCCTTCTAAGCAGCCTGGGCCTGTGTTTCATCACTCCAAGTGTAAAACATTTCTTCTTTATGTCTAGTCTAAATCTCCCTCTTCTAGTTTCAAACCATCATCCCTTGTCCTGCCACAACAGGCCCTGCTAAAACACTGTCCTGGGCTTTCCTTGTAGCCCTCCTTTAAATACTGAGGGTCTGCCTGAACCCTTCTCCAGGCTGAACAACCCCATCTCTCTCAGCCTTTCTTCACAGGAGAGGTATTCCATCTGTCTGACAGTTTTCATGGCCCTCTTCTGGGCTTGCTGCAACAGGTCCATGTCTTTCTTTGTGCTGAGACTGCAGAGCTGGACACAGTTTTTCAGGTGAGATCTGACCAAAGCAGAGCAAAGGGGAACCAGTCTTGATAGCTTTTTTAAATAGAGTGGCTGCCTCAGCTCCTGTTCATAGCGGAGTGAGTTTAGCAGAAGGCTGCCAAGATGGTTAGGAACTAGAAGCATAATGGTGTGAGGAAAGGCCAAGAGATCTGGGTCTGTTCTGCCTTAAAAAGAGGATTTGGATAGGATCTTATTTCTTCCTTGAACAACCTGATGGCAGGAGGATGCCAGACTCTTCTCAGAGTTGCACACTGAATGGGTGAGTTGTGAGGGACACAATCCACTTGAAAAGAAAAATAAGATAGAGGGATTAGATATAAAGAAAAACTTTTTCATCGTGAAAAACCCCAAACACTGGAACAGCATCCCAAAGAGCTTGTGGGATCTCCATCCTTGGAGATACTCAGAACTCAGCTCTGAGTTGGTCCTGATTTGAGGGGTGGCTGGAGCAGAGACCTCCAGAAATTCCTTGCACCATTGTTCTACAATTTTAAGATACAGGCTAAGCCTTTCCACTCCTCATCTTCTGGCATCCTCCAACAGGTCCTCCCCATTGGTGAAGCAGAGCAGGGAAGTTTTTCTCCAGCTTTGGAGAACAGTCCTACAGAAGCTCAGTGTGCTGTAGTACAAAAAACAGGTGATGGTTGTCAGGACAGGACACAAGCTTCTCTAGCAAGGGCTTCAAACTGAGTTCACTGTCAGCAGGGTGTCTTCTTGCAGCCAGATGCTGGTCACATTAACTCAACAGTGAAGGTACTCTCAGACCTTGATGTCCCAAGACAGCCTTCCTTCTTAACGGCTACAGGTGACGATAGCCATGAAGGTAAGAAGATATGTGTTAAAATAATATTTGACCCAAGAGAGTTGCAACAGAGTTTCATCAGGTCATGTTGTCCAGCTCCATGGCATCCCTTACTGCTTACTGCAGTCTCCTCTCAAGAGAGGAGGAAAGGGTTTGCTTGAGACAGGGCTGGTGATGGGGCAGACTACAAGGCATGGAGACCATATCTCTGGCTTCTCTAAGGTGTGCACAGCAGGACTGAATTGAGTTCTCCTTGACCAGATAGCAGAAGAGATGACACATGCTCTTAAGAGCTAAAGGTTTACATATGCAAAGAGGAATATGCAAAGGTCCTCCAACTTTACCATCAAACACAGCATCCAGAAAATGGGATGAAGTAGAGCAGCAGGTGAACTGTCATTAGGAATGGGGGACTCTCTCCAAGGCAAGGCAAGGCATTGTTCAGGGCTTCTTTATGAGATCCCAGCCTCACTGGGAAAGCACATCTGTTTGATCAGGACTCCAGGAATAGCTCTGTGGGTGTATTTCTTGGGAAAACCAAGTCCAGCCAACAGGCAGAATCCAGTCTCAGGGTTCTGAACAGACTAATTTCCAAGAAATGCTTGAGGGAGGAAGCCAGGTGGGTACTGTCTTTCACAAGGGGTGATAAGTCCATTGTAGCAGTCCAAGTTCCACACCCATCATCCTGACACCAAAGGCAGAATGGACCCATGAGTGCTTAAATCAGACTAGTACAGGACATCCTCAGGACCAGGTTTCACTTTCGTTACAGAAGAGAAGAAACTGCTTAGAAATACTGAAAGGGTAGCTGTCAGGAGGATAGGACCAGGCTTGTTTCAGTGGTGCCCAGTGACAGGACAAGGGGTAGCAGGCACAAACCTGAATAGAGGAAGTTCCATCTGAACAAGAGGAGGAACTTTAAGGGTGACAGAGCACTGGAACAGGCTTCCCAGAGAGATGGTGGAGTCTCCATGTCTGGAGATATTCAAAACCCACATAGATATGTTCCTCTGTTACCTTCTTTAGGTGACCCTGCTTTGGCAGAGGAGGTTGGACTTGATCTCTAGAGGTCACTTCCAACCCCTCCCATTCTGTGTGATTCTGTGTGACTTCAGAGGCATTGACAAACTCAACCTGCATTTTAATTTCTAACCTATAACAAGAAATATTAAATGGACAATAACTTGTCACCATGCATAGCAGCTTGATGCTGCTCACCAGTGGATTTGGAATGTCCTGCGAAGGTCTTGCATTATTTAGGCATAGAAACAAGAGTAGTTGCTCTGCACTGAGTAACAAGCAGATGTGCAGCACAACTTGAAGATGTATCATAGGACTGAAAAGCTGTTGAGGACTTTTCCCTTCCCTCTAGACACGAGAAGATTTCTTCCCATAGTCAGGTTACCAGGAGAGGCTGAGAGAGCTGGGGCTGTTTAGCCTGGAGGAGCCTGAGGGGGGACCTCATTCATGCTGATCAATAGCTAAAAGGTGAGTGTCAGGAGGATGGAGACAGACTCTTCCCAGTGGTGTCCAGGGACAGGACGAGGGGTAATGGACACAAACTGGAACACAGCAGGTTCCATGTAAACATAAGGAAAAACTTCTTCACTTTGAAGGTGGCAGAGCCCTGGAACAGGCTGCCCAGAGTGTTTGTGGAGTCTCCTTCTCTGGAGGCAATCCAAACCTACCTGGACATGTCCCTGGGATGATTTACACTGGATGCTCCTGCTGTAGCAGGAGGGTTGGACTCGATCTTCAGAGGTCACTTCCAAGCCCTACCATTCTCTTACTCTGTGATAACACAAATTTTAGAACCATTCATGGTTAGGAGTCTTCAAGGGTAATATGCAATTGTTGGCAAACAGCTTTTAAATCCAACTTAAAGACTCTAACAAAGGAAGACTCTGGTACCTTGTTTTTTGGGTTTGTTTTCCTTTATTGATAGATATCTGTGAATCTCTCCTTTTAAAAGTTTGTATTAATAGAATCATAGAATGGTTTGGGTTGAAAGAGTCCTTAAAGATCTAGTTCCAAGCCCTCCCACTATGACCAGGGAAACCTTCTGCTAGACCAGGCTGTTCAAGGCCCTGTCCAACCTGGCCTCAAACACCTTCAGGGAGGAGGCACCCACAACCTCCCTGGGCAACCTGTTCCAGTGCCCAGATGAAATGAACTTGGAGGTGTGGTGGACCAGGTGCTTCCCACTGCTACTGATTCTGATGTCTTCTTTGTCAGTGCTGTGTCTAAAGACTAACCAGAGCTCTGCCTTTCTCACCTCTGTTTCTTTCAGGCATATCTGCTGAAGTCATTTGAAATGAATGGTCTGCCCAAGGCAGTGCCTTTAAGTTTGCCTTACCAAGACTTCAGAAAGGATGCATCAGACTACTGGGAAAAGCTTAAGGTATCCCAGCGGATAAGGAAAGTGGGTTTCTTGAATGTCGTCTTGACTGCCCCTTGCAAACCTCTGGAACCTTATCTGGAAATTAATGGAAAAGAGGAGGAGGAAGAAGACGAAGAAGAAGATGATGAGGATGAAGATGAAGAGGAGGAGGAGGAGGAGGAAGGTGATGAGATCGACATGCAAAGCGGTTCCAGCAGCGAACTGAGCCAGAAGAGCACGGAGCGCAGCCAGGAGTGCGCACCATCCACGCTCCTGGCTGATGACCAGAAGGGTTCCAAGGGTCGAGCGTCCACTGCTGATGGGGACCTGGAGCTAGAGGAAGGCTCAAAAACACTGGTCCTGTTTTCACCAGGTGACCTGAAGAAGTCTCCGATGGCCGCAGACTTGCCTCCAGAAGTTGATCTGGGGACTCTTGCAGCGGTGACCCCTCAGAGCGAGCGGCCACAGCCTATGGGTAGCCAGCTGGACGTATCCGAGCCAGGGACCCTGTCCTCAGTCCTTAAGTCTGAACCAAAGCCTCCGGCGGCAGTGGCTACAGCCTCCTCACCCTTTACCAAAGTCGAGCGCACGTTTGTTCACATCGCTGAGAAGACCCACCTCAATGTCATGTCCTCCGGTGGCCAGCTGATGAGGCACGAGGAGTACTGCTCTCCGGGCCAGTTCGAGGAGGTCATTATTGAAGAAGAGCTGGAGGACAACCTGGTGCTGCTGGAGAACGGAAGCATACATTCGGGGCTTGAAGGGGCAGAGACGGAGAGCTGCGTGCTTTCGGCTAATCACATTGAAAACGCTGCAGAGACAGTGGGGGAGCAGCTGGCCCTTCCCAATGGCATCGTGAAGCCTCTGGAGGCCAAGCCAGAGCTCTCTGAGAAAGCGGCACTCTCGCTCAACTTGGAAGAGCCTGGCATGATGGCAACAAGGGATCCCGACCTCGAGAAGTCAGCGCTGACCGCAGGACACCTTAAGCGAGCAGAGAGCCTTCTCGACACACCGCGGCAGGGCCCCAGGAGACCTCTGGGCTCTAGGTACAGAAGTCGGATACCCATCCTGTTCTCTGAGGAGGACACCGGCTCGGACCTTTCAACTTCACTCTCGGCCAAGGAGAGGCTTTATAAGAGGGCAAAGCAGCCTGACTTGGCTCGCCTGGTGATGGAGAAGAGGCAGAACCGCCTCCTTCGGCTGGCCTCAGGGGCTTCCTCCTCAGCATCCTCCAGCGACGAGAGGCGGCGGGCCTCAGAAACCCTGTCAGCCACCGGTTCCGAGGAGGATACCCATGACTCTGATGACTCCATCCCAAGGAAGGCTGGCAAAGAAAAGGCTGTCCTCCTGGGGAAAGAAGCGAGACCCTCAAGCACAAAGAGCAGGATTCCTCGGCCCATCACACCAGTGAAAACCCTGACAGAGGTGGTGAAACCTGAGAGCTCCGTGGCTGTGCTATGTAACTCCCCACAGGATGCAGCTGTTGCCTGCAGGTAAGACCGAAATGGTGAGCGGTGTTGGACATGTTAAGGAGCACATCTGAGGCTTTGCTCACCTCCCATTGCTTTACTCTTTGCTTGGCTTGAATGTGTGGTCCATCGCAGTTCCCTACAGTCATTCTGCCTCTCCAGCATGTGAAATTCACACTTCCCTGTCATCTTTGGCTCAATCTGGCCAGAGGGCCAAGCTCCTTTTCTCCTGCCCTGGCTTTGAGGCCCTCCCCGCTTCCACAAGCTCTTCTTTTTGGTGTCATGCTGCCAATAGCAGATCCCTCCAGTGCTGAGCTCTCAGTTTAGCAGCATGCTCGGCACAGCCATGGCTCTGAAGTCTGGACTGACTTTTGAGATTAGAGCTGCAAGGGCTGTGAGGCTGCCTCAGAAGATGGCCAGCATGCAAAGAGCTGAAGAGAGGGAGGTACACACACACACATGGGCTTTGGCAATGACCTGGAACAGCATGGGCCACCTTCCCTACACATCCCTACACCTTTCCTACATCTCCTTACACATCCCTGTGCTTTGATTTTTCTGGAGATACATGGCTCTTGGTCAAATAAGGACAGAGACAGAAGTGGAGGTGGACTTTCTGAATTCACCAGTATTTGGCTTTTCTGCCTGGCCTTGGGTCTGCAGGCCTAGCCCAGGAGCAGAGCTGCTGCTGTGACTCTGCCACAGGTCCAGCAAATTCTGTGGTGTCAGAGAGTGGGGTGAAAGGAGAGAATCCCTGTGGGCTGCTTTGTCTTCCAGCACAGTTGCAGACTGAAGCCAACTGATGCAATCCAGCTCATGCCCACCTACCTGGATTGCATCTTTTGCCTTGGAAGAGGTTGCCACATCCATGCTGCAACAGTCCCAGATATGCGGTGCTCAGACATACTGTGGCCACATAAGGCCTGCACATAGTCCCAGAGAGTGCTGGAGGATCAGGGCAAACACTAGTTACCAGCATCATGAGTTACAGGGTGGTGTTCAGACCAGTGCCCTGTCTTGTTCATCGCTCCCATTGTCCTGGTGCTGCAGACTCCTTGTCATTTCCCAGCAACATTAGCACCAAACCTGCCGGAGCCCCAGAGCCCCTTGCAGAAATTCCTGTTGACCTTCCTTCTTCTCTTCCCCTGCAGACTTCAGGCACAGAGACCAGCTGGAAGCGTCCCAAATGAGTGCCGAACGACACAGGTGCAGGGTCGGCTTCCTCCTTCACCGAGCTCCACTTCTGTGCCTCCACGGAGCAGCTCTCGGAGATCCAGCAGCACTTCCCCTCGGAGTCCTGTCCTCCCTTCAAGAAACCCCAGTGCTTCCCTCAGAGGCCAGCTGCCACCTCGGAGGGAAAGTCCTTCTCCCTGCCGACAGCATAAGCCAGGGACTGCTCTTCAGCGAGTTCCTCCTTCCCCCCGACCTCAGGTCCCAGCTCAGGCCCTGGGGCCGACAGGAGATTCCCTGCAGTCTCCTGGTGTGGCCAAAAAACGACAAAAAGCTAAAACCCAGACTCAGAGTCCAGCAACCAAAGGAAAGCAGGTGTCCCTGGAAAGCAAGGCAGCTGCCAGATAATGTTCTTCTGCCAGCCCAATGGACTGGGTAACCTCTGCATATAGTATACACTCGAGGTGCTGCAGCACAGCCTTCCATGCTGGACCCACGAGTGTAGAGCAGTAGCTGTACTTCAATGCTTCACTCACTCTCACCCCACACCGTTGCGATCAGCTCCCATGGGCCTGAGAGCCTCTGAGCCACGGAGCCTTCTTCAAGGGACACATCCAGCCTGCAGCTCACGCTTGCTACCGCACAGCACCAAGCAGCTCCCCAGGCAGCCTGCCTCATGCCTGACCCTTCTTCCTCCCCAGGCAGTCCCCTCTCTGGTAGCAATACTGTCACCAACACTGACCCTGTGGCTTTGTCAAGAGCAGCAGAGGTGACGAGAGCAAGGCCTGCTGGAAAGGAAGGCTCCTGTCCTGCAGGCACTCTCCTTGCTGGGAAAAACACCAGCGTTGGCCACCAACATCTACTTGAGCGTTGCCTCTCCTTGTGCCACCTGGGTTAGCAAGGGCTTGTCACCATCTTAGCCAAGAGGGAGGGCTGCAGCCTTGTGTCCTAAGATAAGAGCAGGGTCAGGGTGGAGGGGGCTCTTCTTTCAAGAGATGGGAATGGGAGACAGGCAGGTCTTGCTGGATTCTCTTACCTGCTCCAGTGTATCCCACGGAGGAGGCCATCTGGCATTGCTGCTGGGTGACACTGCTGCTGTTCCAGCAGATGCCTGTGTGGGTACTTAGATAGAAGCAGGGAGTGCTTGCTAACTGATGTACAAGGCAGCACACTGCAACTACTTGTCTCTCAGATACCAAACTGTGATCCATGGAGGCCACATGTCCCAACATTGGTGGTTCTTCTTGACCCAAGTGTGGTTGGTCCAGCAGACACAGTTCCAATCTGAAGATGTGAATTGTCACTGGATGCCTTTAGCCTGGGTGGTCGTCGCACCTAAATTCCTTGTGCTTTATTGTCACGCTCTTGGTGTTTGTGAATTTTGGCACTGTGGTTAAAAGTTCTCTGACGTGGCAGGGTGGGAAACAATTATCCTGTAGTATACTCAAAAGCTGCTGCTTTGTGATGAGAGGTTTGCTGGCACACCATGGGTAGCTTGTGCATTTCTATCCAAGAGTAGAGTGGCCTGAGTCCTGGAGGTTAGGTTTACGTTCTTTCTCTTCCTCAGTGCTCAGCTCTTCCACACGTTGTGTGAGAACTAACAACATGAAGGTTAAAAGCAAGGGCCTTGCTCTTCAAATCATATTATCAGAGCAGAAGCTTAGTGCTCAGCTGGAACTAAATTCACCTACTTTTTAGCCCCTAGACTAATTAGGAAGGTTTGAAAATGAAAGCTAGGAGGATTGTTACCTGTCTGAACTTGATGAGGCCTTGAAGGAGTTAACAAAAAATCTCCCTGCATCTCACAGAGGGAAACACTCTAGATCCAAATACTTTGGGCTTCATGACATTGTCATGCCTAAAAGAGGCTTTGCATGGGGCAGAACCACAGCTGCTCTGAACTCCCACTCCCACAGCTGCTCTGTGCCCCCATTTCCACAGCTGCTCTGTACACCCATTCCCACAGCTGCTCTGTGCCCCCATTCCCACAGCTGCTCTGTACACCCATTCCCACAGCTACACCTTAACTGCAAATATTTGCTATTTGCAGACAACAAAGCTTGGCAGAGGAACCCCAACAGTAATAAACTTGATTCCTTGGAACACAGAAACCTTCAATGCTGATGGCTGTTGAGTCCAAGGAATCCTGAAGCTGTCCACATCTACAGGAACTGCTTTGGAAAGGAGCATAAGAGCTGTGGCAGGGTCGTTGAAAGAACTCATTGGATGTCTGGAAGCAGGTGACAGGAGTTACCTCTTTATGCAGCAGTCTTGGTGTTGCCAATGCTAAGAATTTATTTCAACGCTCGAGGCATTTGCTGGTTTCCATTGACATTGCCAACCCTGGCAGAGTGAAAAGTACAGCTTATAGCCTGAAAACATGCCCTCATCTTTGCAGAGAAGCATTAGGAACTCCAAGGTCAAGATGTGGTTTGATGGACTGATGAGCTGATGTTGCTAGCAAAAGCAGTGGTCACTCCGATTTCCAGCAGTTCCATGGCACTGTCCCACCCCCTTACACTGAGGCAGCTATTTTGGTGCAGTGACTGGAAATGCTGATCCAGCATGACACCAAGCAGTCTGGTTTGCTGGGTTTGGTTTTCATCTGCTTCAGTTCATCAGTTTGGTTCAGCATTAGGGGAAGGAGAGGACAGGGAGCATGACCACTTCTGGTGGCAGTAGAACTTCATGTGACTTTAAATATGCCCTGCTGGGAAACACAATAAAGCAAAACACTGGTTCTGTCTGGAAATACAAACCCTAATGGCACACCTGGCAAATTTTGGGGGACCACTTTTGAGTGCTTGCATGGTAAGAGCTTGTCATGAAGCCTTTACCAGATGCTCCCTCCAGATCTTTCAATGCCAAAAAATGGCATTGAAAGGGCTTGCAGAGAAGGCTACAGGACTACTGCCAGGGTTGGCAAACCTGCCTCAGCTTGGCTGGTAAATAAAGCACAATCAAGATGTACGTTCAGAAGTAGGTTTAAAAGAGAGATTCCTGTGGCTATATTCATGTCAGGAAGGAAGCTCTAGGGTGGGGATGTTCCATCTAGCACGTGACAATAGCTCTTATTGACAGCCAGCTGAACATAAGCCAGTCTGTGTGCCCAGGTGACCAAAAAGGCCAGCAGCGTCCTGGTCAGGATCAGGACTGGTGTGGCCAGCAGGACCAGGGCAGTGGTTGTCCACTGTACTCAGTGCTGATCAGACCACACCTTGAGGACTGGGTTCAGGTTTGGGGGTCTCACTACAAGAAGGACATTGAGGTGCTGGAGCAGATCCAGAGAAGGGCAACAAAGCTGGTGAAGGGTCTTGAGGACAAGTCTGGTGAGCAGCTGAGGGGACTGTTTAGTGTGGAGAAGAGGAGACTGAGAGACCTTCTGGCTCTCTACAGCTCCCTCCAAGGAGGTTGAAGTAAGATGAGTGTTGGTGTCTTTGCCCTAGTAACTACTGATAGGAGAAGAGGAAAGGGCCTCAAGTTGCACCAGAGGAGGTTTAGGTTGGGTGTTAGAAGAAACATCCTCACTGAAAGGATTTTCAGAGACTGGGAACAGACTGCCTGGGGAGGTAGCTGAATCCCCATCCCTGGAGGTGGTGCAGAGATGTGGTGCTGAAGGACATGGTTTAGAGTTAGGTAATGGCTGAACTTGATGATCTTCAAGGTCTTTTCCAACCCCAATGGTTCTGTGATTCTAAACAGAGGCACGAAGCATGGCAGGCTGTTGGTTGTGAAGCAGCTGTGCAGTGAAATCTCTCACAGAAGCTTGGGGACATGTCATGAGACTTGTGGAGAAGCCTAACTGCCTTCTAGGAGGTGACCTACCATGACCCAACCACAAGCAGCAGGCAGAATGCTGGTGACACCAAGGTATCATTTCTTTGTAATGCAGCAGGTTCCTGGTCCTTTGGGACACATGCCAAAGCTGTCACAATTTGCAGAGCCACCAGACAGGTCCCACAGGCTTCAGAAATCCAAGGAAAGATTTTCAGCAGGGAAAACATAGCCCTTCCCAGGGCTGTTTGACTGGGCTGGGCTCAGGGGGCGGCGAGGCCCACAGAGACCTGGGACTGGCATGAGTTGTCTCTCCTTGGGACTGTGCTACCAGCCTCGCTGCCCCAGCACAGCCCTCCTCCCCAGCACTGGTGACACTGCACCTTGAATACTGAGTTCAAATTTGAGGCCTTCACTACAAGATATTGAGGTACTGGAGCATGTCCAGAGGAGGAGGACAAAGCTGGTGAAGGGTCTGGAGAACAGGTGTGGTGAGGAATGGCTGAGGGAACTGGCGTTGTTCAGTCTAGAGAAGAGGAGGCCAAGAGGAGACCTTCTCATTCTTCACAACTTGCTGAAAGAAGGTTGGAGTGAGGTGGGGGTTGGTCTCTCCTCCCTAGTATCAGGTGATGGGGTGAGGGGAAATGGCCTGAGATTGTGTCAGAGGAGGCTTAGGTTGGATATTAGGAAAAATTCTTTGCTGCAAGAGTGGTCAGGCATTGGAACAGGCTGCCCAGGGAGGTGGTGGAGTCACCATCCCTGGAGGTGTTCAAGAAACCTGTGGACAGGGCACTTTGGGACATGGGTTAATGGCTGTGGTGGTCTTGGGTTGACAGTTGGACTCAATGATCTTAGAGGTCTTTTCCAACTGAAACAATTCTATGATCCTAAGCTGAGGAAGCTAAAGGATGGATGGCATCAGTCAGATTAATGCCACAAAGGAGCTTAAGGATATGGATGGAGCTGCTGAACTAATTTGTCTGGATGGCAGCACACTTCTGCTTGTCTTGGTGCAAAAGGTGTTTTGGCAGCAGGCTTCTTGGAGTCAGCTGTGTTTGGAATCTCTGAGAGGCAGGAGACTTTGCCTGCCCTTCCTAAGTAAAGAATATTATAATATATATAATTATAACAATATAATATAGGTAGTGCCCATTATATATAGTGGCTAAAGACTGGAAGGGATCCTGCTGTCTTCAGCCAAGTGCTCTGATGCTATTTGACTTCTGATGTGTGCAGACCGAGCCCTCAGTGTGGTGGGTAGATGTGGATGGAGGAACTTCTGAGGCTCTGCTTGCCCCTGGCTTGGATGTTTGGCAGCCATCAGGTTGGTAATAACTGGTGGACTCCCACATAGCTCTGTGTGATACATATCAGGGTCTGGGGGGGGTCCCTGCTGAGGTGCCTGCCCTGGACTAGCACAAGCATGGGTTGTTTGCTAGTGAAATGCTTCAGTCCAAAGACAGTTGTGTTGGAGCAAGAAACTCTTTGATGTTTCTCCTTTCCCTCACAGAGGAGGATTTTCAGTGTAGATCCTGTTTGAGAAGATGGTCGAGTATCTGTTGATAGCCTGACCAGCTTCACTAGCAGCTTAGCAGCCCTTTAGCACTCTTCTTTCTTCTCTGTGTACTTTACTGACCCATGGCATGACCCCACCACTAGTCCACATGCAGAGACACCAAGGCCTTACCCTACACATTAATCACCTGCAGTTAAATTAAACCTGTGAGCGTAGTAGAGGTCCGTTTGTGGGCACAAGTGTGGTTTCAAACTGATTTATTCTGGCCTTACTGAAGTGGGGCTGTGGTCCAGCTGGTTTCACAAAGAATGTGGGGACCACCTGAGAGTTTGCAACCAGCTTTGATTCCATCTGCTTGCCAGATGTTGTCACATCTGCATGCAAGGG
Organism: Eubucco bourcierii; assembly: GCA_013396675.1. Classification (NCBI taxonomy): domain Eukaryota; kingdom Metazoa; phylum Chordata; class Aves; order Piciformes; family Ramphastidae; genus Eubucco; species Eubucco bourcierii. Next base: position 58,745 of record VWZE01021515.1, on the reverse strand, counting down.
AGAAAGCTTAGGCTCCTGTTCAGGCCCTTATGACACGTGCCTGCACCACTGATACCCAGTGGGTGCCCACAGGCTCCTGAGATCCTCTGCAGAACCCTAAAGGGTTGTTTTGCTCTTACTTAGCTTGTTGCTGCACTCTGAGCAGCTGGGGCCATGCTGACCATAACAGTAGAGCCATCTGACATTAAGCAGGTTAGGAGTGTATCTGCGAGCATCAAGGTTGGTAGCTCTGTGAGGCCAGAGGCCAGTCCTGGCTGAAGGCTGCAGTGAGCTGTGATGCTGAGTACAGCCAGCACTCCATGAAATGCCCTAACCCTCCTGTCTCCACGTTTCTGACAGGCCTCCTCTAACAAACCCTCTCTTCAGGGTCACTATGTCCACCTTGCAGGTCAGTCCCTCTCTGGCTGGGGGGATGAAAGCCTTCCTGGATTTCTGCAAAGCTTGAGGCAGACTTGGCCTCCAGCCGGTGCAGCTGGCTCTGCACCCTGCAGGCTGGTGCTCTGGCTTGTAGGGAGGAACAGTACTCCTTCTGTTTCTGGAGCTGCCAAAGCCTGGCAAGCAGGTCTAAAGGAGGCATTGATGCCCTCTGTGCTAAGAGGAGGAAGGAAGCTACCACAGCAAATCCACAGGTGGGCTCCTGGTAGAGATCAAGGTGAGAGCTCCTCCCACTTTCAGCTCCTAAAAGCAGAGGGGGCTGCAGGGGTGAGATCTCTGCTTTGGAAAGGGTACAGCTGGGTTGGCATCAGCATGGGGCTTACCTCATATTGCCTGTGCCCGGAGTGCAAGGAGGTCTGACTTGGGGTCAGTGGAGGTGGCTGTGGTGGATGTTTACTCAGCACTTGGGTAAATGGCTGCCAGGGGACAAGGCAGAGAGGCTCTGGCACCGTTGCCTGCAGACATGATGAGCTCTGCAGGAGGTGGGGGCTTAGGCAAGAAGTGCAGGCATAAAAGCCTGTGTGAAAAACCAGTGTCAGTGACACTGCTGCACTGTGGGACCTGGGCTGCTGCTTCTCCAAACAGAGATTGGAGCTGGGCACACAGATAATTTTGTATATCTCCTTTTCACACGGTAGCATGAGACTTTACACTGAGACAGTGTATCTGGCGCACCCACATCGTTCTCCTTCACCTCTGGCACAGCCTGATGAAGTCTTTTTTGGCCTGGAGACAGGACTTCTGCTCCTTGGTACTGCCTGCCTGGAAGAGCAACTGGGTCCCGAGGAATCTCTCGAGGTATCTTCTTTGCATTCTTTAGGGAAGCAGCTGGAGAATGTTTACACACACTGCAGACAGAATGTACGACTCCAACCGAGGAACCACACTGCGGTTCAACTGCATGGCAAATTTTCTTGGCCATAAAACCTGGCATGCATCAGAGAGGCCCCATCTGTGTACAGATCCACCTGGCATTTGTCATAACTTCAGATCACATCTTACAGACAAAAAAAACAAAAAACCCCAACAATAAAACTAGATGATGATGCCATTTCTTGTTGATACCAGACACAGCTGTCATTAGGTTTGTTATTGAGGGGATTCTTGATCATGCCATTAAAAGCCTGTCTACCTTTTCATTGGTGTCTTCTCCCATTTCTTGGTGTTGCTACGTGTGAAGCAGAAATAGCACTTGAATTGCTGGCAAGGGACCTTGGCTGGGGTTGTGCTGGGGTTTTATTTCAGCTGTGTGGCAGCTGTGACCCCCTTCCTTCTCTGGAATCTCCTAAGGACCTGTGGCCCAGGATGCCATGAGAGCTCCCCGCGAGGTACATTGCTTTTGCTACATCGTAACAAGGCAATTGTCACTGGGCAGCCCCAAAACGCCTGCTAGCAAGCAGCAGGAGAGTTCCCTCCTTCCAATATCACAGAATCACAGACTGGTAGAGGTTAGAAGAGACCTCTGAGGATTGAGTCCAACTCCCCTGCTAGTGCAGGATCACCCAGAGTAAACCACACAGGAACACATCCAGGTGGGTTTGGAATGCCTCCAGAGGAGACTCCAAAGACTCTCAGGGCAGCCAGGGCAGGTCCAGTGCTCTGCCACCCTCCAAGTGAGAATTTTTTCCCTTATGTTTCCGTGGAACCTCCCTTGTTCTAACACTGGACGTCACTGAATCTGGCTCTGTCCTCCTGACCCTGCCCTTCAGCTGTTGATCAGCATTCATCCCCCTCCAGGCTAAACAGCCCCAGCTCTCTCAGTCTCTCCTCATAAGGCATATGGTCCAGTCCCTTCAGCATCTTCATGCTTCTCCACTGAGCTCTCTCCAGTAGTTTCTTGTCCTTCTTGAACTGGGAGACCACAATTGGACATAGTATTCTAGATGAGGCCTCACCAGGGCAGAGCAGAGGGAGTGGAGAACCTCCCTCCACCTGCTGGCTTCTTGATGCACCTTAGGATGCCATTGGCCTTCTCGGCTGCCAGGGCACATTACTAGCTCATGGGCAGTCTGTTGTCCACCAGCATTCACAAGTCCTTTTCCCCAGAGCTCTTCTCCAGCACCTCAACCCCTAACCTGTACCTGGGGAAGAACAGCCGTGGGGTTGTTCTTTCCCAGATGCAGGACTCCACACCTGCCCTTGTTGGATTTCATTGGGTTTCTCCTCCCCCAGCTCTCCAGCCTGCCCAGGTCTGTCTGAATGGCAGCACAGCCTGGCAGGGTGCCAGCCACTCCTCCCAGTTTGGTACTTGTGCATGTAAAGAGGTGTACAAAAGCTCAGAGTTATCCATTTGCTGGTGGCCTTCCCTAAGACACAGTGCTGGCTCTGTCTTCTCCTGCAGCTCGTGACTCATGCAGGTAGGTGAGGTCAGAGGAAGTGCTTGAAAGAATGCCCCAGATGAACTGCTTGAAAGAGTGCCCCAGAGCTTGGCTGCTGGCACTCATGCAAGCATTCCTGCCCCACAGACACCTTCCTTCACCATGAATCTTGTTCACGGTGACACTGCAGGCACCAGGCTCAGCTACCCACTTACAGAGTCTGCCAGAGGCCAAAACCTGCCCTTTAACAACAAAGGTATTGAGGTCATTGTTTGCAGGGCCCACACCTGGCTCATCCGTGCAGCCCATTTGGAACCTACCTTGGGGCTCCTCACTGAATTCCAGAGCTGTCCAGGGCCAGCATTTTCTCTAACTGGGCTCTCACTCTTCTGCTTTACAGAAGTCTTCTCAACTTGAGCAGCACTGGAATCCCTGTGAGATTTCACTGGCCATATCTGTAGACCATGCTGAGACCAGCCAGCTGTGGCTACACATTAATGTGCTGGAAGTGGAGCAGAAGCACACCAGTACCTTGGCATGGTTTGACTGGTAATACTGGCAGTGTGGCATCCGAGCTGAGGACACCTACAACAGCTGTTTTACCAAGTTGCCTTGTACCATGTGCAAACCACATCCAGGTACCTGTAGTACAGTGTCTTACCTAGCTTTGGGAAGGGTTGGTGGAAGAGGAAGCAAGGCAGCTAAGAAGGATGATTTTCATCAGTTGTAAGTTTTCACCCCTGCACCACCTTCACTCGGGCATTTTTATTGTGCACTCACTTTCTCCATGAGGGGAGGTGGAAGAGCAGTGAGCGAGTGGCTGTGTGGGGCTCAGCTGCCAGCTGGCTCTAAAACACAGAGAGGAGCATCTCCCTTCCTGCTTTCACCATCCAGCCCTTTTACAGCTCCATACAAGGTGTCATGAAATTGGTGGAAATAGAAAAGCCAGCACATCAGTGACCAAGTCATTCAATCATCTTCCCTCTCAATGACTAGCTGGCAGCCTGACAAGAAAGTCTGCAGAATGAAAATGTGCACTTGTGAAGTAAAAAAGATCTGTCCAGCTTACATGAAGGCAGCAGCAGAGAAGTCCAGCCTCTCCCACTACTGCACAGAGGGACTGAGGCACCCTCAGCAAGTCTGCAGGTGACATCAGGCTGTGTGACCCAGCTGACAACACTGCAGGGAAGAACACCAGCAGGGAGGGGACATCCACAGCCCCCAGAGAGGCTGGAGCTGCTTTGCAGTTTAAACATGGAACAGTGTGTTAAGGAGAGTGTCTGTTCATGGCTGCTGGAAGAGCAGTGGTGAAGAAAAACGATTTGTCCTTTAGTCTGACTGCAGCTTAAACTGTAACCCCAGAGGCACAGCATCGTCAAGTGTCCCTGCTTTACTCTCTATGCTTCCTTCACACCCAGCCTAAGATGAGCACCCAGATGGTTTGTAGCATAGCCAGGGCAGAGCATTAGTTAGAGATGAGTGACCAGGAATGCTCTCAAAGACCTCCTAGGGTCACCACGCGGTGTCCTTTGCCTTGCCAGCGTGAGCACACGGCGGCAGCCTTCTCAGCCTGCTTTGTGCCCCTGCAGTGTCCAGTGACTAGTGTCTGGCTGACAGGTTGTGGAGTCTCCTTCTCTGGAGACTTTCAAATCTCACCTGGATGTGTTCCTGTGTCAATTACCCTAGGGGATCCTGCCTTGGCAGGGAGGTTGGACTCGATGATCTCTAGAGGTCCCTGCCAACCTCTGAGGTTCTGTGATTCTGTGACACTTAGTCTGCAGCACTCAGCCACAGCAGGAGGCCCTACCAAAAGCTTTTTTCAGGCCTCCTCGTGTCTACTTTGCTGTTCTGCAGCTCTTTTTGCTGCAGGGACTGAGGCTGGCAATCACCAGCCAAGGCAATGCACACAAGCAGCTCTTGGTGGCACCTGCACTTTATCTGTGCCCAGCCTCCTGAAGTGCCGACACCAAATGTCACCACTTTCTAGCTGGATGGCCAACCAGAGCTGCTTTAAAGCACAACATGCCCCAGGAGAAACAGCTTGGAGAAAGGAGGTGGGGGTCAGTCTCTTCTCCCTAGTATCAGAGGAAATGACTTGAAACTCTGCCAGGGGAGGGTTGGGTTGGACACTAGGAAGAATTTTCTGACTGCCAGAGTGGTCAGGCATTGGAACAGGTTGCCCAGGTTGGTAGTGGAGTCACCATCCCTGGAGGTGTTCAAGGAATGTGTGGACATAGCACTTTGGGGCATGGTTTAATGTCCATGGTGGTCTGTGGTGGTTTGAGGCTAACTGGAATATTTTTATGAAAAAAACAAAGAGATTATAGGCTGTGAAAAGCAAACACTGGTGATGTCTGCTTCACTCATAGGCTTGCTGGGATGTATAAAAACCAAGACACAAATATAGACAGAGTCTCTCTCTCTGGGAGCTGCTCTGTCCTCTGCTTTCTGCTGTGTAACCCAACTAATCACTCTGCTTCTAACTCCCCTTGCCCATCCTCCAAACTCACCTTGCATGTAGGGCAGACCCTGGGGTAAGGCAGAGGGGTGGGGAGAAGGTGGAAGGGTGGTTGGGAGCCCCTCCTGGGTACTCTGATTGCAGGGAGGGGAGTTGTGTTTCTGTATTACCTTTAACTTGTATATTTCTGTAACTGTTCCTGTCTATAGTGTATATCTCTGCTTGTACATTGTGCTGAGCTCTAAACAGAGCTTCAGTCCTTCATTTCCAGCTGGCTGAGTCTAGTCTGGGTGATTTTTTTCATAGAGTGAGGGGGCAGGTAACTCCCAAACCATCACATGGTCTTAGGTTGATGGTTGAACTGAGAGGTCTTTACCAACCAGAACAATTCTCTGATTCTGTAAGCAGAAGGAAGGGACTCTTAAAGAGAAGTCACCTCATGCTGGGTCCACTTGAAGTGCATGTGCTGTGTGCACCCAGGACAATGTCTTTGGCTCTACCCCAAATGAAGAGTTTCACTGTGACTTCTGACAACCATTCAGCGAGGTCTCAAAGTCCAAGGAAGCAGCTGTATGAAAAGCTGTGGGAAGCTGAGCTCTTAAGGGCAGAGGCTGCTTCCCAAGCTCATGCTGCTGCTCCTTTGCACACAGCTGCTCTGAATGAGCAAACTCCACAGGAAAGATGAAGTTTGAAGACCTCTTGCTGGAAATTGGTGGCTTTGGCAGATTCCAGATTTTGATTCTGTTTAGCCTCTGCCTCCTGAGAATCAACCTCCCCATGCAGTTCCTGCTGCACAACTTTCTCGCTGCTACCCCCTCCCATCACTGTGCAATTCCGCATCGAGAGGCGTTTGTGAACCTCACCGCGGAGCAAGTTCTACTCGTCAGTATCCCCCGAGAGCCTGATGGCACTCTCAAGTCCTGTGAGATGTTTGCTCAGCCTCAGTTTCACCTGCTGCTCAACTCTTCTCTGCAACCAGAAAACGCCTCCCTCGTCCAGCACTGCCAGCACGGATGGGTCTATGACCACTCGCAGTTCACCTCCACCATCTCCACCCAGGTAACACCTGGCTTGTGACTAGCCAAGGATGAAATTAACTCAGTGCTCTGAGGAGCAGATGTTCGCTTGGGTGCACAGGATCAGAAGGGGAGGGAATCTTTACATTTTAACCAGGGGAAATTACTTGCTTAGAGAAGATTTCTGGGGATGGGGAAGCGCTCTGAAGCTCAGAGCTAGAAGCTGAGAATTATCAGCATTATTAGGAGCATCTTGCCTAGGTTGACAGTTAGAAGCCAGCACCTTAATTTCTCCAGGTGACTGAGAGATGAGGAAGAGTTGGAGGACAGCACATATTTAGGATTTTCTCTGCTTGCCCCACATGGCATGCACACAGGATTACACTCTAGCAGAAATTCATATCATCCCCTGACTTGCTTTCTTGATCTTCCAACCTTGGTAATTTCTGTTCCCTTAGCCACCCCTTCTCACTGATCTCCAGCTTCCTCCTCATCTCCCCAAGATGATGGAGCCTCCCTTCTCTGGTGACATCAGTGTCTCTTGCTGCCAAGGCAGATGTGCTCTCCTGCTGAACTGCAGCCTGCTGGCCAGTCAGACCCTTGAGCCTGCCCGAGGTCCCAGCCCATCAAACATTAGCCACCCACCTTCTGAAACACTTTGCTAGGGCTCTGCTGTTAATGCTTTGCCTTCCTTGGAAGGCAAGCCAAGTCACAGGAGGGCTTAGGGGAGGAGAATCACAGAGCCATAGAATGGCTTCAGTTGGAAAAGGCCTCTGAGATCAGAGAGTATAACCATCAACCTAAGACCACTGTGGCCATTAAATCATGTCCCCAAGTGCCATGGCCACATGATCCTTGAACACCCCCTCAAACAGTGACTCCAGCACCTCCCTGGGCAGCCTGTTCCAGTGCCTCACCACTCTTAAAGCAAAGACATTTTTCCTCGTACCCAACCTAAACTTCCTCTGGCACAATTCCAGGCCATTTCCTCTCATTCTGTCACCTGATACTAAGGAGAAGAGACCAAATCCCACCTCACTCCAGCCTCCTTTCAGATAGCTGTAGAGAGCAATGAGGCCTCCCCTCAGCCTCCTCTTCTCCAGAACAAAGAACCCCAGCTGCTCCTCAGAAGGCTTGATAATGCTGGCTGCCTCAGTGAGAGCAGGGCTAAGCCTTAATCTAGAGCTGGTGCCTCCTCCCTGCCCCCCAACCAGCTCTGTTCTTGGCACACACAAATGTGAGGCTCTGATGTGCAGCAAGGTTGTACCCAATTTCCACAGTGTTTCAGGGAGAAAAGTATAAAGGCACCTTTGGGGAAAAAGGCAGGGGAGGTGCTCTCCTTACAGATGCCAGTGGAGCCTCCTGGTGCTTCACCCACACTGTAGTGGACTCAGCACATGTCCTAGGGGCCAGGGCTTGCTCAGGAGTTTTTTGCTCTTGCAGCAAGAAAGGTTGTTCAAGGTCTGGTTGGCCTTGTCACAGAAACTGTGAGGCTGGGTTGATGATTGAATCATAGAATTGTTTTGGTTGGAAGAGACCCTAAAGGTCATCAAGTCCAATCTTCAACCTAACACCACCATGGCTGCTAAACCATGTCCTAAAGTGCCATGTCCACACATTTCTTGAACACCTCCAGGGGCAGTGACTCCAGCAGCTCCCTGGGCAGCCTGTTCCAATGCCTGACCACTCTTGCAGGAAAGAAATTGTTCCTACCCTCCAACCTAACCCCAGCACAGTTTCAGGTCATTTCCTCTCTTTCTACCACCTGATACTAAGGAGAAGTAGACCAAACTCACTCCAGCCTCCTTTCAGGTGCACCCAAGCAGGCTGAGAGCAGCTATCACAGAGAAGGAAGGAAGGAAGGAAGAAGAGGACTTCTCTGTGATGAGTCACACCCAGTAGAGCTTTTTGGTGCCAAACACACGTCCACAAGGAGGTTGTCACAGCTGGGCATAGATAACTGGAAGGTCTCTGAGGTTTCTAAGATGCAGCTTTACAGTTTTCAGGGCTGTCATGTGTACAGTTTAGTGCTGGATTCTATCCCACAGTCAGATTTGGCCAATGCCAAGTGCAAGGCACAATGTCTGACCACCATAATTAAGGAATGTGAGAAGGCAACAGAGACTGAAGGGAGCACTAAGTGTCACTGTTTGGCCTTGTGTTTCAGTGGGACCTTGTGTGCGAGCAGCGTGGACTGAACCAGGCAACTGCAACCTTCTTCTTCACTGGCGTCACGCTGGGGGCTGTGCTGTTCGGATACCTCTCTGACAGGTTTGACTCCTTTCAGGCTCTTCCTCCAGGGCTTGGGCTTCACCACGGGAACTTCACAAATCTGTGACCTGCAAAAGGCAGTCAGAAAGGCAGAGAAAGGAGAAAACACATTTGTGAAGGGAGAGTTCAACCTCTCCCAGGAAAACTGAACTAAAGTCATGCTAGGAAGCAATGCAGGGGATAAATGCTCTGTGGATCAGACACTTAGCAACCCACCAGAGAAGCAGCTCTGCCCTTGGTTAGGAGTAAGATGCACTGCAGCAATGACCACAGCCAGCATTGCTGCAGGAACAGTAAAAACTGAAAAACAAATCCACTGCCTACGAGATTGATTTCAGAGAAGACAAATACCTAGCAAAGAGCAAGCTGGCTACACCAAAACCAGAACATGAGGGTAAAAGAGGGTAACTCTTTGCAAGTTATATGGAAACTGGTTGAAGACACCCAAGTGAGGGGTTCAGAGCATGCCCCAGATGGAGAAGAAAAACAAAACAAAGCAAAGCAAAACAAAACAAAGTCTCCAGAAAGAAAAAAACTGACTCTGGCATCATTCGAGAAGGAGGTTATGAGACGCAGGGAGTCATTCTTCAAGGAACAGCTGAGGCACTGAGGAAAACGGGGAGAAATCTGTTCTCTCTGGTTAAATGTTAGAAAGTCAACCTGTGAATCTGAAAATAACAATTAAAAATCTGAGTAATCACCTCAAAGGAGTATCAGTGAGGAAATTCAATGTTTTTGCAAACAGCTAGAACCAGGAACCCTACCAGAGAATACATCATGCAGGCATGCAATCAGGAGGTGCTTTTCACTCTCTGCTATCCATTATTTAACAGATGAGTTTCCTGCACAGGAAACTGCTTCCCCGATCTTCCTCCTCAGGGAGCAGAGCACCATTAGTCTGTGGTAGGCTACAAAAGGAGAGCTGCTGGGTGGAGAGAAACCTCGGGGTGTTGATTGGTGGCAGCTGGAGATGAGGCAGCAGTGTGCTCAGGTGGCCAAGAAGGTAAACAACAGCCTGGCTTGTACCAGGAATAGTGCGATCAGGAGGTCCAGGGATGTGATTGTCCTCCTCTGCTCAGCACTGGTCAGGCCATGCCTTGTATACTGGGTTCAGTTTTGGGCTCCTCACTACAAGAAGAGTATTGAAGTGCTGGAGCATGACCAAAGAAGAGCAACCAAGCTGCTTGAAGGGCTTTGGACACAAGTCCTGTGAGGAACAGCTGAGGAACAGAGGTTGTGTAGTCTGGGGAAGAGGAGGCTGAGGGGAGGCCTCATTGCCCTCTGTAATTCCCTGAAAGGAGGCTGGAGACAGCTGCGGGTTGGTCTCACATGCAGTAAGTGACAGGACAAGAGGACACAGCCTCAAGTTGTGCCAAGGGAGGTTCAGGTTGGGTATTAGGAACAGTTTCTTCCCAGAAAGGGTTATCAGCCAGCAGAACAGGCTGCCCAGGGAGGCAGAAGATTCAACCATCCCTGGAGGTATTTAGAAGACTTGTAGATGTGTTTCTTACAGACCTCTTCTCTTCTGCAGGCTAAGTGGCTTTCTTATTAATTTTAAGGCATGTTCAGTTTGCTCCTATTATTATAATTTCTCTGTTTAATCTTTTAGAGGTTGTGGTTTCCTACCCCTCCCTTTGAAGACAATTTTAACAGCATTATTTCCAGCAGCCTGCCCATTGCCTGCAGTTCAATCCTGCCAGCTTGCCTCTGCTTTCCTTAGCAGGTGGCATGCATTTGCTGAAAGATTCTAGTAATGGCTCCATAAATAGCTGCCCTGCACCCTGCAGGGAATCTTATGGGTCTGTAGCCTTCTTACTGTATTTCCCAGGAAAAAAAATCATGTTAGAAAGAAGGAAAAAAAAAAAAAAGTAACTTCTTTGCTAGGCAGATACCCTAAATATGAGCCAGCAGTGTGCCCAGGTGGCCAGGAAGGCAAACAGCACTCTGGCCTGGATCAGGAAGAGTATGACACCAGCAGGACCAGAAAAGGGGTAGCCCCCGCTGGAATCAGCACTGGTGAGGTCACATTTCAAGGACTGAGTTCTGTTTTGGGACCCACAGTCCAAGAAAGACATTGAGATGCTGGAGAGAGTCCAGAGAAGGGCAAAGAAGGTGGTGAAGGGTCTGGCGAACAGGTGAGGTGAGGAAACTGGCGGCCGCCAGGGGCTGGGGGCAGCCTGGCACGCCGCAGCTCCAGGCGGTGGTTAAGCTGCAGCGGCGGCGCTGAGCGCCGTGGTGCTCGGTGAGGGGACTGGCTGTGAGCGCCTGCGGCGGGCAGGTAGCCTCAGGGCGGGAGCGGCCGGTCGAGATCCCCTAAAACCGGCTTCGGTTTATGACATAGACCATGATGGATGTGTGCTGGAAGCTGTCTCTCCGGGTTTTTTGCTATCGAGTTGTCTCTGCGAGAGTTAAGAGGGAGGGACATTATGTTGCTGCTGTGTATGAACATGAGCCCATCCTGAGTCCTACCCCAGAAAAAAAAATTGGTGTCCCTGCCCATGGCAGGGGGTTGGAACTGGATGATCCTTGAGGTCCCTTCCAACCTTACCATTCTATGATTCTATGAAACTGGGTTTTAGTCTGGAAAAGAGGAGCCTAGGGGGAGACCTCATTGCTCTCCACAACTCCCTGAAAGGAGGCTGTAGCCAGGTGGGTGTTGGTCTCTGCTCCCTAGTAATGAGTGACAGGATGAGAGAAAATGGCCCCAGGGGAGTTGGGTATTGTCTTAGTTTAGGAGCAAGACAGATGTGCCTTACACCTTCCAAGGGGAAACAGTCACAGACAGGATTGGATGGAATTGGAAATTTTGGATGGGAATGCTCCTCATTACCTGGATGCCTTCCTGTGTGATCTGCTACAGGTGATCCTGCTCTGGCAGGGGGGGTTGGACTGGATGAGCTTTTGAGGTCCCTTCCAGCCCCTGACATTGTGTGGTTGTGTGATTGACCCTGCACTGTGTGCAGGGCAGGCACTGTTTCCATTTTCCTTCTGGAGCCTGTGGTTTGCCCCATTTCTAACCCTGCTCCTGGGACAGGTTTGCAGCTGCCATAACCCCGTCTGTGCCGATGGCAGGTTTGGACGCAAAGCCATGCTCCTGCTGTCACTCCTGTGCTCTGTGGTGTTCGGGATGCTGAGCGCTGCCTCCGTCTCCTACAGCATGCTGGCTGCCACACGCACCCTCACCGGGGTGGCCTTGAGTGGGGTCTCCATCATTGTCTTGCCTCTGGGTAAGTATATGGGCACTGGGGGGTGCCCAGAGCTACAGGCAGCAGCTAGGTAGGGCCTTGTCCAGCAGCCAGGGCAGAGCTAGTAGGAACAGCAGTTTGGAAACTGCTCAGCAGGCAGCCAAATGGGTATCCCTCTTGGGAAGAATCATAGAATGGTAAGGTTGGAAGGGACCTCAAGGGTCATCCAGATCCAACCCCCTGCCATAGGCAGGGACACCTCCCACTAGTGCAGGTCACTCAAAGCCTCCTCCAGCCTGGCCTTGAATACCTCCAGGGAGGGAACAGCCGCAACCTCCCTGGGCAACCTGTGCCAGTGTCTCACCACGCTCACTGGAAAGAACTTTCTCCTAAGAAGATCCAAGAACTACAGTTTTCTAAATAATGTTTTAATTTCCTATTTAATGATTTATCAGTGTTAAATCAAATTAAAACAGCCACTCATTAGGAGGTCTGCTGTGTCACTAATGCTCGTGATCTGTGCTACCTGGGTCCTGTTAAGTGAGAATAGCTGAGAGACACCAGGCTGTATTTCTGCTAATTAGTGGGTTTGGACAGTCTGTGTGCTGCTTCACAGCATAAGAACCAAGGTTCTCCATTTGCTGTAGGTAGAGGAATGCCCTGGAAAGGTGCCCCAACAAATTCTCTGGATGTGCCACTTTGGAAGGTAAGGGGAGAACTTCTAGCGGCCTTCCAGTAACTGAAGGGAGCCACAAGAAAGCTTGGGAGGGACTTTTCACCAGGACTTGTAGTGATAGGATGATGGCTGAGGGGTTTGGAAGAGGGGAGGAAATTCTTTGCAGTGAGGGTGGTGAGACATTGGAATGGGTTGCTCAGGGAGGTTGCGGATGCCCCCTCCCTGGAGGTGTTCAAGGCCGGGGGCCTTGATGGGACCTTGAGAAAGCAGGTCTAGTGGAAAGTGTCCCTGTCCACAGCAGGTTGGGGGGTGGAACTAGATGATCTTCAAGGTTCCTTCTAACCCAAACCATTCTATGATTCTATGATCACCAGTAGTACAACAAAAGCCATAGACCAAAGCCTCTGCCCCTTTCTGCTGATACTGAATTCAAACACACTGCTAAGACAGTTCATCAGCCCTGCCATGTCCTCAGCAGCAGAGCGATGGTGTGGCACTTGTGAGGTATTTCTACCTCTTCAGCCTTGCATTTGCTCACAATTTCCAATCTTTATTTTTAGAAAGAGATGAGGAAAGGGATCACATGAGGGAAAAAAAAAAAAAATCAGAGCTGAAAGTTGAAGAATTTAGGTAATTCAGATAATAAAAATCAAATTAAAAACTTCAGGGAACCCAAGAGAGCATTGGTTAGTTTTACAGATCCATTTGGGGCACACATGGCAAGAGTCATTGCACCCAAGAGCATGCTACCTGTGCAACAAAAATTCCCAAGCCAAGACCAAGGTAAAAGGGCTTCAATACTGGGAAAATCCACTTAAGATCTAATAAATCTCAAATCCTGTTCTGGGTTTTTTGTTGTTACAAAGATTGATGCCTTCCAGGCAATTGGGATAGACACTTCTGATTGTTAAAGGATGTAACAGGATGTCCAGATCTTTGGAGGGAAAATGGCTTTTGGCTGACACACACAAACAAGGAAAACACCATTTGTTCTGGCTTTGCTTGTGCATTAGTACCCACAGGAATGGAACTCAGATTAACATTTATTTCTTTAATCTGGAATAATGAGCAGGCAGAGAAATGGGAAACTGTACAGGCAAGATGGTATGGGGAAGGGGGGGGATCTGTTTAAGATTCATTGAATGCTGCTGAATCATAGAATGGCTTGGGTTGGAAGGGACCTTAAAGATCCTCTAGTTGAAGCCACCAGAACAGGTTGCTCGAGGCCTCATTCAACCTGGCCTTGAACACCTCCAGGGAGGGGACATCCACAACCTCCCTGGGCAATCTGTTCCAGTGTCTCACCACCTTCACTAGAAAGAATTTATTCCTAATCTCCAGACTAAATCTGCCCTCTTTCATCTCAAACCCATTCACCCTTATCCTATCAATACAAACCCTTGCCAAAAGTCCCTTCTTGGCTTTCTTGTAGACCTCCTTCAGGTACTGGAAGGCTGCTTTAAGGTCTTCCCAGAACCTTCTCTTCTCCAGGCTGAACAGCCCCAACTCCCTCATCCCATCCCCACAGGGTAGGTGCTCCAGCCCTCTAATCATCATTATTGCACTCCTCTGGACCCACTTCAACAGCTCAATGTTCTCCTCACCCAGATGATATTTGTGCTTGGCATTGCCCTGACCCAGGTGCAGGACCTTGCACTTGGTCTTGCTGTACTTCATGGAATTGGCTTGGGCCTGTCCAGACCCCTTCTCTGCAGCATGTCAGCTGGACCACACAGCTTGGTGTCATCTGCAAACTTGCTGAGGATGCCACGGTCCATATCTCTAGGATGGGAATGGGATCCAAAAAGAAAGTATCAGCTAAGGTGTGCCACTGTATGTCTAATATTTCTTCTTTTAAGGCTTTGTTTTAGTTGCTTACAGCTTTGCGAGAGGTTGAGCATCAATGCGCCTAATATTGGCCAAGGAGTGGAGCTCTCCTGGAGGAGTAGAGAGATTCTACCTCGCTTTGCCCTCCTTAGAAATCCCTGCACATCCCTTCTTGTTGAAGTCCTCTGTGTCCCAGCTGACTGATGCCTCCTTCTTGCAGGGATGGAGTGGGTGGACATACAGCACCGCACCTTCACCGGGATCCTGATCAGCATCTTCTGGAGCGTCGGGAACATGCTGCTGGCCATGGTAGCGTACCTGGTGCGGGAATGGCACTGGCTGTTGGTGGCTGTAACAGGACCTTGTCTTCTGAGCATTGTCTGCCTGTGGTGAGTGCAGCAGACTGCAGCCAGACAGCTGGTGGGCATGGGAGCAGGTTGGGATTTGTCTCCTCTGCTCTGGAAGTATGGCAAACGTTGCAATGCTAATCCTAGTATAGCCTCCAGCAACCCACAGAGGAACAGGACTCATCTGTGTCCTGTACTCAGACAGTCCAAGCACGGCAGCTCCTGAAAACTGGAATTGCCTGGGTTCTGCCTCTCCTCACTTCCAACAAGGCCAGAATCTAGGCTCACACCATGGCTTTTGGGACAAGAAAGAAGCAGCTCTGGGGCTGAGGTCAGGCATTTTGAGGGCAGGTTGCAGCAAAAAGGAGCAGGATTTGGTGCTGCAAGCACTGTCAGGTGTGGCTCGGAGCAAAAAGGAGTAGCTTTTGGTGCTGCAAGCACTGTCAGGTGTGGCTCAGAGCAAAAACGAGTAGCTTTTGGTGCTGCAAGCACTGTCAGGTGTGGCTCAGAGCAAAAAGGAGCAGCTTTTGGTGCTGCAAGCACTGTCAGATGTGTCTCAGAGCAAGAAAAGAGGGAGGCAGGACCATGCAACATTGCCAGCTCTAGTCCCTTGCAGATTCAAGATAAATAAGCTATCCATTCTCTAGAGGTGTCATTGAGAGGACACCTTTGGTATCCTTTTTTCCACATGAGCCAATGACATCTGCAGGCTAAGTCAAGTGAGTGTCTGTTTGCACTTCCCACAGCCTTTCTCAACTGTGTCACCATCCTGATGGGTCAAAGACATCCACTTTCTGTGAGCTATTTCTCTCCTGTGGCCTTATTGAAGAGATAACTGACATGTTTTAAGCCCTAAAATGGGAGGTCACAGAATCATTAAAGTTAGAAAAATACCTCTGAGATCATCAAGACCTTCTATCTAACTCTATGACCACTGGATGGTTCATTTAATCAAAAAAGCTCCTGCTCCTCCATCATTTTTTTTTCATGCAATAACAAACTAGCACATAGGATTGTGTCACTGATACTGTGACTGTAATGTGAAGTGTATTGGATCGACTTCTTTGATGAACCAAACCAGCCCTTTGAATGAGCAGCTCTACTTCTTGGCTGAACAACAGTCCTGTGTTCAAATATGCAAGCAAATATCCCCACAGCTGCCCCACTGAAAACATTCAGAAATGGGCCTCTGGGTCTCCTCCACCTTAAGGGTGGTTGTTTAGTTCCCCTTGAACATCTCCGTGTTGGATCAGGTTGCAGAACTCACAAATGTGTCTCTTGAGCCAAAAGGGAGCTCCAACTGGAAATCACAGAATGCCCTAGGTTGGAAGGGACCTTTGAAGGTCATTGAGTCCAACCTCTCTGCTGTCAACAGGGACATCTGTAACTACAGCAAGTTGCTCAGAGCTCCAAACAACCTGACCTGGAGTGGTTCCAGGGATGGGGCTTCTACCATCTCTCTGGGCAACCTGTGTCAGGGGCTCACCACACTGAAAATTTTCTTCCTAGTCTAATTTTTCCTCTCTGGAACTAATTTTAATTGATAAGAGTTTGCAGCTTTAACTGGCTCGGAAAATTCAAGCTCTGATCAAGGATCACATGAGAACATTTTTGGCTACACAGACGTCAATTAGCAGCCTGTGCTCCTTCAAGGGTAGAACAACTTGTACCTGTAACAAGGGTGTCCCCTTACTTTTCATCTCATGAACCACAGCTGCTTCTCTTAGCTGAGCTTGAAGTCTCCTAAAGAGACTGTGGCCAGAGTCACGTATGTGGGGTGAAAATATGGAATGCCAACAGGAACATTGTCTTCTTGCCTCACTCCAGGTGGGTCCCAGAGTCTGCCCGGTGGCTCATAGCCAATGGCAAAGTGAAGCAAGCTCACAGGCATCTGCTTAGATGCGCAAGAATGAATGGAAGGAAAGACTTCACTGTCTCACCAGAGGTGAGAAACTAAAGATCCAGCCCCACCTTCATCCTCTCCAACTTTCTCTTTATTTTACTCCTACATGATACCTGAAGCTCAAGCTGCAGTGTGATTTGTGAGGCACCATGGCCCGCAGAGCGCCATGCTCTGCTTTACAAAGCAGCTAACACTCATTCCTAAAGAGAAAGCAGCAGCTCAGCTTCCACAGGGCGAGAAACCCTCTCCATTTGGTAGAGTGTCTTTCCAGCAGCTATTGCCATGACAAGAAGCCTCAATGCACTGGACTAAAGATTCAGGGAGAGAGAAGCACACCCTAATAATAATAAGGCAGAGGCACCAATCCCATAACAGAGAAGAGAGTGTAGAGGGGAGAAATCTAATGAAATTCAAGTGTCAAGTCCTGCAGCTGGGCAAGAACAACCCCCTGTATAGAATCAGAGAATCATTTTGCCATTCTCTAACCCTGCCAAGACTGGTGCTAAACCATGTCCCTCAGCATCCCACCTCTGCCTCTTTTGAACACCTTCAGGAATGGGGGTTCTACCACCTCCCTGGGGAGCCTGTTCCAACTCTTTGAGAATCCCCCCGGCCAAGAAGCCTCCTCTAGTATTCAATCCAGACCTCCCATGGTGCAGCCTGAAGCCACCTCCTCTCCTCCTGCCACTTTCCACTAGGGAGGACACACACCTCACTACAACCTCCTCTTTCAGGCAATTTAGACAGCAATGAGGTCTCCTGTCTGCCTCCTCCTCTTCGGATCAAACCGTCCCAGTTCCCTCAGCTGCTCCTCACCAGCCCTGTTCTCCAGACCAGCTTTGTAGCCCTTTTCTGGACACACTCCAGCACCTCAATGTTTTTCTTATACTGAGGACCCCAAAACTGAACTCAGCTCTCAATGTGTGGCCTAACCAGTGCTGAGTATAAGGGAACAAGCACTGCCCTGTCCTGATGTTCACAATATTGCTGATCCAGGCCAGAATGTTGCCTTCTTGGCCACCTGAGCACAGGTTTAAGAACATAATGGATATATATTTTTTATAAATAGTCATCCTAACCACTTTGTGGTTTTTATCTTACTTCCTTTCAGAAAGGATATATTTTTTTTTTCTAATCCTGGGTTACCACCTTTTTGACTGGTCAGTGAACATGGCATTGTATCACATATTCCTCAGGACCTCCTGGTTGCTTGCAGCCCTCTTTTCTTGTTTCCCTTCACAATCTGTTATTGGATGGACACCTTAGACACACACCTAAACCAATCATTGTCCCTTTGAAGGTCACATTGGCAAGGTATGTAAGATCATTACACACTGTGTTTTACTGATGCTAACACAGTGGCACAATTCGAGGCCACTTCCTTTCATTCTACCACTTGTTGCTAAGGAGAGGAGACCAAACCCCACCTTGTTACAGCCTCCTTTTAGGGAACCATAGAGAGAAATGAGGTCTCCCCTCAGCCTCAGACTAAACAACCCCAGTTCCCTCAGCTGCTCCTCACCAGACCTCTTCTCCAGACCCTTCACCAGCTTCACTGCCCTTCTCTGGGCATGCTCAAGCATGTTATGTGTGCAGCAGGTCACTAATCATCTCCTCTTGGACTGTGGGGTCTTAATTCAGCTCTCCACCCCCATTCTCCAGCTCATGGGGCTGGGTGCCTAGTGAACAACTGGTCTTACTACTAAAGATTGAGGCAAAAAAGTATTGAGTTCCTTAGCCTCATCCTTGACCAACTGTTCCCCCCTGCATCCAGCAAAATACAGAGATTCTCTTTAGTCCTCCTTTGTTACTAATGTATTTGTAGAAGCATTTCTGCTCCCTTTAACAGATGAAGCCAAATTAATTTCCAGCTGGGCTTTGGTCCTTCTACTTGTCTCTCTGAATAGTGTCACAGCAACTTTGTAGTTCTTCTGAATGGCCTGCCCCTTCTTCCAGTGACTACAGCCTCTCCTTTTCTCCCTTTGCAGCAACCAATGTGGGTGTAAAGAACATTTGGCATAATCAACATTTTCCCCTGGCTGAAGCTCTGCTCTCCAGTCAGTCAATGATCTGCCAGCAGTTCCTTTAAAGGAATGTAGCAAGGGTGAGGCATTGTGCAAAACAGGCATGAAATCATTGACCCATTGGTTTGAATCCAATCGTGCTTGACCCTAGAGGTGTAAAGGGTGAAATGAATATGCTCAGCTAGGTGACTGAACAAATAAAGGGGAAGGACAACTCTAAAAAGTAGCCACTTGTCCTCAGCTCCAAAGTTCAAGGTATGAGGCTGAAGATTTTAATCTTGTGCTGGGTTCTGTTCAGAAAATGTGTTTAGAATGGCAGAATCATTTTGGTTGGAAAAGACCTTTAAGATCAAGTCCAACCATTCTCTAACTCTGCCAAGGCTGGTGCTAAACCATGTCCCTCAGCAACACAAATCTGCATCTTCTAAATACCTCCAGTGATGGGAATTCAACCACCTCCCTGGGGAGCCTGTTCCAGCTGAGAACCCATTCAGTGAAAAAGTTTCTTCTGATATCCAACCAAAACCTCCCCTGGTGCAAGACATGTCCCAAGACATGGCTCTGGTAATGTATGCCCAGAGAATCATTCTGTGGTGGAAATGTATGGCAAAAGGCAAGGTGGAGCTGGAGCTGGGAAGAGCACAACCCCCATTCTGCCTAGATTTTCATGTCTGGATCTTAAATGTAGACAGCAGCTAAGCAGATTCCTTCTTTCCACTTCTCCCAGGCCCTCAGAAAGATGGCAACAGACACAAGACCAGGAGAGAGTTACTCCTACATCAGTTTGTTCAGGACACCAGTCCTACGGAAGATCTCTCTGTGTTCCGGGGCCGTGTGGTAAGCAGAGTCCCTTTGTGCAGGGGGTGGTCGCGCAGTGCCCCAGGTGGATCTCCCTGACACCCATCTCCACCACACTCCTTGCAGGTTTGGTGTTGCCTTCTCTTACTACGGCATGAGCCTGAAACTAACTGGCTTTGGGCTCAACGTGTATCTCTCCCAGTTTGTCTTTGGCATCATTGAGATTCCAGCCAAGATGATCATGTACCTGCTGGTGAATCGAGTGGGACGCCGACAGAGCCAGGCGTGGACCCTCATCCTGACCGGAGTATGCATAGGAGCCAACATCATCATCCCCAAGTGTGAGATGCTCTTCACAGAGGCATATCTAGAATCATAGGTTCATCACCTAGGTTGGAAGGGACCTTAGAGATCATCTACTCCAATCTCTCTGCTATGTGCAAGAAGACCTCTCAACTAGACTTGGTAGCTCAAGGCCTCCTATGCTTTGTGTGGTTTTGCTAATCACTCATAGGCAATTTAGTATGGAGAAGTCCTCCTTCTAGAAGAGCAACTGTGGAGCAAGATTGCTACTGTGGGCTGGCCCTAGTATCCAGTAGTAATAGAGGGTCTCCAGTCACTGTGAAACAGCTAGTGAGAGTCCAGTACTGGCAAGGCAAAGTGCCCACCTGTGTTATAGACACTGTCTGATCAGAAATGTTGTGACTGTTCTGTCAGCAGTTCAGCTCTCACTTGGGCTAACCTGTTGATCCAGACTTTGGAGGTAGCAGCTGCAGGCCTATGAAGCTCCCTGTTTTCTCTCTTGGAGCACTGAATCTTCTTCATACTAAAGCCACAAGAAGCTTCTTCCTAAAGGCTGCTCTTTGGCCGTTGTCATAAATGTCTTTTCTTTCCTCCTAGCCTTCACCTCCCTGCGCTCCGTAGTAGCCACTATGGGCAAAGGTTTCTCAGAAGCCGCCTTCACGACTGTCTACTTGTACACCTCTGAGCTCTACCCCACCGTGCTGAGGTACGAGATGTCACTACCTGTGTGCACAACCAGAGCCTCCCTGGGATGTCACCCTCAGGTCTTGGACACCAGCACAGCAGGTGCTGTTGGCTAGACTGCACGGCTGATGCCTTGCCTCCAGAAGTAGAAGGTTCTAGGAATGACATGAGGAAGGGGCAGAAAGTTACCATATTTTCATCTGGGGTCTGTGTGGTTAGGTTAGGAGATGTATCAAAAGATGAGCACTGTGCCAGTATGGGAAGAGTT
Source organism: Eubucco bourcierii (assembly GCA_013396675.1). Classification (NCBI taxonomy): domain Eukaryota; kingdom Metazoa; phylum Chordata; class Aves; order Piciformes; family Ramphastidae; genus Eubucco; species Eubucco bourcierii. The sequence goes on along the minus strand of VWZE01021515.1, from coordinate 38,232 downwards.
TTGAACTCCAGAAGGCATCTGTGCTTAGCAAAGTCTTAGTCTTCTGTGATAATCTGCCAGGAAGTATTAAAATGATCATTCAAAATAACAAGCTATATAAGAGAAACACACTACCACATTTGACAATCATCTGGACATGAGATGATATTAAAAACAGCGATTAAATAGCCTTTCAGGAGGGAAAAAGAGAAAGGTTGTTTGAAACAACTGGATAATGGTGACATAAAACCCAATTTAGCATCAGCATTACTTTGGGATATAGGTGGGACTGGTGGAAGGAATTACTTATGAAAGTCTGAAAAAAAAAACCCTCACAGTATCATTTGGATTGGAAAAGACCTTTAAGGCCATTCCCCAACTCTGCCAAGGCTGGTGCTAAACCATGTCCCTCAGCACCATATCTCTGCCTCATTGAAACACCTCCAGAGACGGGGATTCAATCACCTCCCTGGGAAGCCTGTTCCAGTCTTTCAGAATTCTTCCAGTGAAGAAGTTTCTTGTATATCCAACCTCAACCTTAACCTGCCCTGGTGCCCCACCCCATTCTATGAGTTCTTAGCAGAGATAAGAGATCAACCCCCACCTCACTCCAACTTCCTTTCAGTGAATTAGAGAGAGCAAGAAGGTCTCTGCTCAACCCCATCCTCTGTGGACTAAACAATCTCACTTCTCTCGGCCCCTCCTCACCAGACTTGTTCCCCAGGTCTGTTCTCCTTTCCCCTTCTCTGGACCCACTCCAGCACCTCAATGTCTTTCCTGTAGTGAGGGGCCCAAACCCAGGACCCAAGCCTGAGTACAAGGGAACAATCCCTTCCCTGGTCTTGGTGGCCACACTGTTCCTGAACCAGGCCAGGATGCTGTTGGCTTTCTTGGCCACCTTTGCACAAGATTGCTGGTGTTTGGCCAGCTGTTGATCAATGCCCTCAGGTCTTTCTTCACTGGGCAGCTTTCCAGCCACTCTTAGGTTTGCTCTCAGCAGATCAGAAGGCATCCTAGGGGATGGGTAGAAAATGTACTCATGGTTTTAGGCATTTACAGATGAAACAACTTTAGAGCAGACATCTTTACTGTGGAATTGCATCTTCATTCTCATAATGACATAAGACTATTGCTCACAGCAGCTACGATTGCTCTCTGGGAAACAGCATTGTAGGATGACAAGAAGAAAGGAAAATCAATGTAGAAAAAATCTGGCAGTGGAAAAATTGGGGGGTTAAAAGTCTGAATTTTTCCCCAAGGTCTGGTGTGATGAAGTAGCCATCTCTTTCTCGTGGTGGTCTGCACCACCACGGTGCCCTACCTTTTCAGGCAGAATGGGATGGGATACACCTCCTTCATGGCACGCCTTGGAGGGGCTTTGGCCCCACTTGTGTATCTGATGGATGAGGTGTGGAGGTCTCTGCCTGAGGTGACCTACTGCGGTGTAGCAGTGTGCTGCGGCTCCGTGGCTTTCCTGCTCCCCGAGACACTCAATACGCGCCTGCCCGAGGGCATCGAGGACATCGAGAAGACACAGTGAGTCGGCTCCAGCCAGCCCAGAGGCGGGCACGTCCCTCGCTGCTGCCTCTAACTCCCCATCTCGGGGGTGGCAGCAGATGAAGGCACAGCCTAGTGGGGATTGGGGCTGTCAGGCTTCCTGCTCCTCTGGCCATCAGCCCAAATACGTTTTGGTTTTGGTTTCTTCCAGAACGAAAGGGTCGTCGCAAGTCGGTGCTGCCAAAGGCATGCCGCTACAGTCTCTGCTGAAGTGAGGGGCTCCGCAGGACTCCCACCTCCACACCTGACAGGTGTGTACTCCCACCTGTCAATAAAAGAGCCTTTACTACCCACCTAGTCTTTCTATACAGGGAAGTGGGGCTGAGGACACTGGAGGAAGGAGGAGGATCGTGAAACGAGCTGGAGAGAGCTAATGTGCTCTGCAGTGGGGCCAAGAGCAAGGCTGCAGAGGTCCAACAGGGCGTGGAAACACAGGCACCCCAGTCTTTGGTCTTGTTGGACTAATGCCTCCCTTCAGATCACAGAACCATAGAATGGTAGGGAGTTGGAAGGGATCCCCAGAGATCAAGTCCAAGCCCACTGCTAATGCAGGTTCACATAGAGCAGGTTGCACAGGAATGCATCCAGGAGGGTTTGGAACCTCTCCAAGAGAAGGAAATTCCTCAATCTCTCTAGTGCTCTGGCACCCCCAAAGTAAAGAAGTTTTTCTCTGTTTGCAGAGCCTTCCAGAAACTACAATCCATTACACATCACAAGCAACACAATGCAGCAATAAAAAACCACTGAGTGTGGATCATAAAAATCCAAATAATCTCAAATAAATCTATCTGGTTGGTGGATAAAGCATAAACTGTAGCTACAAATATTTACTGCCTTTGGAAACAGTCTGGATATTTTTTCACACTGTGACTCAGAGCCAGGAAAAAAAAAAAAAGAAAGAAAGAAAGAAAAACACATGCAGGAATCTCACTGAGAATGGGACAACTGCAAGCACTTGTCACACATACACAAAGAAGAAAAAGGATTTTGCAGACTATATAAACCTAGCGTGTATGGGGTGAGTGTCCTTTAGGCTAAAAAAATAAACAAACTAACTAAAACAAACACATTTTAAAAAATATATATATATAACAAAGCCAAAGAATGACAACAAAACAAAGAACAAACACTCCTTGCTGCAGGAACCCTTGCAGGGAATATGAAATAGACTTCATTCTGCTCTACTATTCTAACACATTGAGTTACAAATTACAAATGCCTTTCTACAAACCACAGAGAGAAGCCACCAAACTATCTGTGAACGTGGAACCTGGACAAACAGTGCTTTTCTAAACTGGGAAGAGAGAATGGCCTCAGTACCTGAGTCCCAGGTGCTCTGTGATTCCCTGGGCTGCGAAGCAATTTAAACTAAGCTATGCAGAGCCCTGGGGAGGCGAGCACAAGCTGAAGATGCATCTAAAGGCAGGTGGAGAGGACCACTCTATCCCAGGTCTCACAGCGCCTCCTAGCAGAAGTAAACCGCCTGGCAAAATTTCACACATCAGGTTTTTTTGCTGTGGTGGGGTTAAAATCATGCCCCAAAATAAACCCACCAGATTTGTTTAGAATTAAGACACTAAGCTAAAGTATTAGTTTTAAACGACCACATTTTCTTTAAGGAAGCAAAAAAGCAAACTCATCAGAAGCACCCTCAGGTTTAGATGCTGTTGTGTATTATTTCTGTCTCAAATAACCTGCCACATCCCTGAGGGGAAAAAAAAAATCTCCCTGTGCTCTGCCAAGGGTTCAAGCAGCAGCAGATCAGAGTGAATAATCAGCTGCATGCAACATGCTAACATCAGAGAAAAGAGACCATAACCGTAGAATCATAGAACACTTTAGGTTGGAAGGGACCTTAAAGATCATCTAGTTCCAATACCCCTGCCATAGACAGGGACATTTTCCACTAGACCAGGTTGATCAAGGTCCTGTCCAACTTGGCCTGGAACATCTCCAGGGAGGGGGTATCCACAGCCTCCCTGGGCAACCTGTTCCAGTGTCTCACAACCCTCACTGGAAAGAATTTCTTGTTAATATCCACTCTAAATCTCCCAGCTTAAATCCATTCCCCCCCATCCTATCACTACAAGCCCTTCTAAACTGTCCCTCTCCAACTTTCTCTTAGGCCCTTTCCAATTACTGGGAGGCTGCTATAAGATCTCCCCAGAGGCTTCTCTTCTCTGGGTTGAACAGCCCCAGCTCTCTCAGCCTGTCCCCATAAGGGAATGTGCTCCAGCCCTCTGATCACCTTCATGGCCCTGATCTGGATCCCCTCCAACAGTCTGATGTCATTCTTGTGTCGGGGGCACCAGAACTGGGTGCAGTATTCCAAGTAGTGTCTGACAAGAGTAGAGTATTGCAAGGCTGCTATAAGGCCTCCGCTTACCTTCAAAAGTGGCAGTGCAGAGCACCCTTCTAGGGCATTCCTCCACCTACAGCAAATATGGGGTGGAGATATCCCAAGGTGCTTGTACTGTGAGGGAGCACACAAACTATCCAAAGAGTAGGAATTAGCAGAAATAGAGTTTGACACGCCTGGTATCTCTCACCAGTTCACACCAAGCAAGTAAAAGAGTTGTCACTTTTTCTCTATATGCCTGCAGGTGTAAGAGATTATGTTTGCAATTGTGCTGATTTGAGGCTAATTGGAATATTTTAATGAGAGAAATTAGACTACTGACTGTGAAATGAAAATAATGGTGGTATCTATATTAGCCACTCATTCTGCTGGGACATATGAAAACAAGGACACAAAGATAAGTGAGTCTCTGTCTGGCTGTTGTCGTACTAACTCTTCTGCCTCAACTTGCAAATTCCCAACAAATCATTCTGCTTCTAACACCCCTTGCTGATCTTTCCAGCTCACCCTGCACATAAGGGAGATTCTGAGATAAAGGAGAGGGTGGAAAGGGTGGAAAGAAGGTGGAGGTGTGGCTGGGATCCCCTCTTGGGCAGTCTGGCTCTTGAGAGAGGTTTTGTATCTCTGTATTACTTTTTACTTGCATATTACTGTATATAGTTATATCTGTATATATTTCACTTGTAAGTTGTGCAAAGCTATAAATACAGCTTCACTCCTTAAATTCCAGCCAGCTGAGTGAAGTCCTGACCTTGGGCAGGGAGAGGCAGGTAACATCCAAGCCACTCCAGCAATGCTGTCACACGCTTCTGACCCAGGAGCAGTACAGCCTTGCCTTATTTCAGCCATCCCAGTAGTTGCCATCCCAAAGATGGAAAGGACAATTGCTGGTACAAAAGCCTGAACAGGCTAATGCTGCAGTGCTTCCTTCTGAGCCACCCAGGACAGGAGGCAAGAGAAGCTGTGAAATTCACTTTGTCAGAACCTGGCAAGTGCCAGTCCAAGAAAATATTTAATTAAGAATCAGGAATCATAGAACGAATTGGGCTGGAAGAGACCTTTAAAGATCTAGTCCAACTCCTCTGGGTTGAGCAGGGACATCCCTAGCCAGATCAGGTTGCTCAGAGCCACATCAAGCACAGATAGCCCCACAAATTAATGGAGTTGAAGGTTGATAGTTCCTGACCCCACTCTGCCCAAAGCGGCAGTTCTGCTGATCCCCTTCTTCCCCAACAATCCAGAACTCTATCCTTTCATGATGGTTGTGCCCAAGATGGCCCCACCATTACAACACCCAGGAGCCCCTCATTTGCAAACAGCAGGCCCAGCAGGGTGCCTTAACCCCAACATGGCAGGGTTGAGAAAATATTGATTTTTTTTCCCTTCCCTTCCCTTCCCTTCCCCTCCCTTCCCTTCCCTTCCCTTCCCTTCCCTCTTTTCTTCTCTTTTCCCCCCTTTTTTTTCTTCTTTTCCATTTTCTTTTATTTTTTAAAATTTTCTTTTCTATTTTCTTTTTTCTTTTCTTTTATATTTTTTCTTTTTTCTCTTATTTTCCTTTCAGAGGCATTTTAAGCTACCTTATTCCTGTTTTATATTCATGAAAACACTTTTTTTTCCTTCAAACAGACTAAATCCAGTATGCCAAGTTTCATCCCAGTAAGAAAAAGAACACACAGTATTTTAACCACCTCCACTTTGGCATTCTGTCAAAGCTAGTGAGGAATAACCTGACAGCTCTTTTTCATTTGAGTGTTACCACCCATTTGGCCTACATTTCACTGTTCTTTATTTTCCTTAGACTATTAATAAATATGTTGGGAAATGTTTACAAATTTTAATTAGCATGGACAGCTTGTGCCATCTTGGCAATTTAAACACATCTTCATTGCCTGTGACTAGCAAAGATTCTTTGCAGCCTTATCACCGAAGCTTTCAGTTGTAATTTTCCTTAACTGAGGTGATGTCCCTCAAAGCCAGTGAAAACCAATTCATGTGGCCCAAGACCTGGCAAACTAAGTGTGGCCATTTGATCTAGAGTTCCAGCTCAGACATAAAAAAACTGGGAACAGAGAAGCTTAGAAGTGGAAGAGTACTGGAGTCTCTGAGTGGAGAGGTGAACATTCCAGGCGTGGGCCATAAAATGGCAACAATGGATAAGTTACAGGATCACAGAATGTTAGGGGTTGGAAGGGAGCTTCAGAGATCATCCAGTCCAACCACCCTGCCAGAGCAGGATCACCCAGGGCAGGTCACACAGAGACACATCCAGGTGGGTTTTGAAAGTCTCCACAGAAGACTCCACAACCTCTCTGGGCAGCTTGCTCTGGGGCTCTGGCACTCACAGTGGAAAAGCTTTTCCTCATCTTTGTTAAAGCTAAGAAAAGCTTTAACAAACAGCAGTATCACAAACAACTGCTGATTCAGCAAAACCTTAGCACAGCCACTGAGCTGTGTACTTGCTGCTTGCAGCTTGGTTTTCCTCACCAGTCAGAGAATCCTAAAATGGCTCAGGTTGGAAGGGACCCCAGAGCTCATCCACTGCAGCCTCCCCACCATGGGCAGGGACACCTCTCAACTGGACTTGGCTGCTGGAGGCCTCAATGCATCCAGAATAGTGTCTGTCAGTACTTCTATGCCCTGACCATACTTGACATACAGGGACACTGAGTTTGCTCAAGGGCAGTGGCTTATTCCCCCAGGCAGGTCCAAAGATCATAGAATCATAGAATCATAGAATGGTAAGGTTGAAAGGGACCTCAAGGATCATCTAGTTCCAACTCGCTGCCATAGGCAGGGACACCTCCCACTAGTACAGGTTACTCAAGGCCTCATCCAATCTGACCTTGAACACCTCCAGGGAGGGAGCATCCACAACCTCCCT
>VWZE01021515.1:0-31266 GCA_013396675.1 Eubucco bourcierii | reverse complement strand
TCCTGTGCTGAGGGCTCCAGAACTGCACACAGTACTCCAGGTGGGGTCTGACGAGAGCAGAGTAAAGGGGCAGAATCCCCTCCCTTGCCCTGCTGGCCACGCTGCTCTTGATGCAGCCTAGGACTCGGTTGCTGTCTGGGCTGCATGTGCACACTGCAGGCTCATGTTGAGCTTTTCATCAACCCAGACTCCAAGGTCCTTTTCCTCAGGGCTGCTCTCCAGCCATTCCCCACCCAGCCTGTATTTGTGCTTGGGATTGTGCCTACCCAGGTGCCCAACTTGGCCTTATTGAATTTCATGAGGTTGGCCTGGGCCCACCTCTGCAGCCTGTCCAGGTCCCTCTGGATGGCATCCCTGCCCTCTAGCAAGTCGACTGTGCCACACAGCTTGGTGTCATCTGCAAACTTGCTGCCTAGAAGCCTACAAAGCATTCTTAGCTGCCACAGGACAGTCTCCAGGGACATTCTTTTGGTAGTTGGGTGGTTCTGTTACATCATAAAATCAAGTTAAGTTAATATAACTTAAGTGGAGTATTAAAAGCTTTATGTCTGGAAGCACAGCTTGCATTTTCCCCTTGCTGCTACTGGTGCTTCTGCTGTGCCCACTGCTATCTTCCCCCACCACTGTTCTGGCTGCTGCTTTGCTGCTTCACCACTGCTTGACCCCATCCCATCTTATCATAGAATCATAGAATCATGCAGGTTGGAAGAGACCTCCAAGCTTGTCCAGTCCAATCTATCACCCAGCCCTATCCAATCAACTAGACCATGGCACTAAGTGTCCCACCCAGGCTTTTCATGAACACCTCCAGGGACAGTGACTCCACCACCTCCCTGGGCAGCCCATTCCAATGCCAGTCACTCTCTCTGTGAAGAACTTCCTCCTAACAGCCAACCTATACCTCCCCTGGCACAACTTGAGACTGTGTCCCCTTGTTCTGTTGCTGGTTGCCTGGGAGAAGAGCCCAACCCCACCTGGCTACAACCTCCTTTCAGGTAGTTGTAGACAGCAATGAGGTCTGCCCTGAGCCTCCTCTTCTCCAGGCTGCACACCCCCAGCTCCCTCAGCCTCTCCTCACAGGGCTGTGCTCCAGGCACCTCACCAGTTCCATGACCCTTCTCTGGACATGTTCCAGTACCTCAACATCTTTCTTAAATTGAGGGCCCCAGAACTGGACACAGCACTCAAGCTGTGGCCTGACCAGTGCTGAGTACAGGGGCAGAATAACCTCCCTTGTCCTGCTGGCCAGAATGTTCTTGATCCAGGCCAGGATGCCATTGGCTCTCCTGCCCACCTGGGCACACTGGTGGCTCATGTTCAGCTACTATCTACCAGTAACCTCAGGTCCCTTTCAACCTGGTTGCTCTCCAGCTATCCTGTAGCCCTGCTTGGGGTTGTTATGGCCAAAGTATAGAACCCTGCACTCAGCCTTGTTTAACCTCATCCCAATAGCCTCTACACACCCACCTCACTTGTCACCCTTCTTCTTTAAGGTTAATATATTCTGTAGTATTTCATTTTATGTTATATTCATTTCATGTTATATTTAGAATGAACTGTTAAAAAAAAAAAAAATTAAAAAATCTGTTTTCTTTTGACTTTCCAAATTGTGAGTTGTAGTGAATTTACTCTACTGGGGGAGGCATCTGCTCTAACCTATCACACAAAGTGATGACCTAACTTGCGACCATATAAAGAAAAGGAATTCAAAGGTTCAAACAAACCTGCCCAAGAGGGTTGTGAAGTCTCCCTCTTCAGAACCACCTGAATGCATTTCAGTGTGATCTGCTCTAGGTGATTCTGCTCAGGCAGGGGAGCTGGACCAGATGATCTTTCAAGCCCCTTCCAGCCCCTTCTGGCTCCCGATATTCTATGATTCAAGCCTGAAAGACCCTAGAGAGACCCATCGGAGACCCTAGAGACCAAACCTCCTAGCTGGAAGACCCCTGCCCAAAACAAACCCTTCACCCTCTCAGTGTGCATACTCAATTTAAACTGAAACTTGTCCCGAGAAAGAAACTGATGGATGGTTAGTAGGTGTTGATATGAGAGGTAATTCCAACGCTGCACCGTTTAAGTGCCCCTGTCAATTTCAGCTGGGGTGTTGGACTTGTGTGACTGTCCCCAGCACCCAAACTCCCACAGCTCTGTAACCAAGAAATGCTTGCTCATTAATGCTAAACTCAGTGCTCAGGTGTCTGATCCCCATTTTTTTGACAAATCCATAGAAAAAGGGTTGTACACCAGTTTAAGAACCAATTGTTGCCTTTTCCCACAATTCTTTCAAGGTGTAAAACATTTTGGACAACTTAGAAGAGATAGCACCCATGTTTTGAATTATTCTCTGTCCACAGATCATGCCAACGCCCTGTCCTGTTAAAGAACATCGGTGTGAAGGTCGTGACCAATCTGAGCTCCCTTCACCAAAATGTTTTATTTGCTGGAAACACACCATGATGGATACCAATCAACGCTGAGTACGCAGGCCCACAGCTGCATGCACGGTAGGCCAGCACAGCACCGATGAGAGCCAGCCAGAACCCTGACAGCCGCGAAAGGCAAACCAGGCCTGTCCGTCGCCCTGGGCAGCCACATCAAGACCAGACTCCAGCCGGCCCTGCCAGCCCCGCGCTGCCACGGCGCGGAAGCAACCTCCCGCCCGGCAGCGGGCAGCGGGCAGCGGGCGGCGGGCGGCGGACGGCGGACGGCGGCGGCAGCAGCCGCCCCCAGTGACGCTCCTTCCTCTGCGGGAGGCGCTGCCGCTTACTGCTTCCAGGTCGGGCCCCGCCTTCGACAGACGCCGGGGAGCGGGCGGTGCGCGGGGGGCGGTGCCCCGGCCGTGCAGGGCCCTGCTGGGCTGCGGCGGGGCCCCATGGGCCTGGGGGGCTCCCTAAGCGGCCAGAGGTAGTGTAGCCTAGAGTGGGGTAGGGTAAGGTGTCACCCTCCCGTCCCCAATCCCCGCCGTCATGTACACCTTCGTGGTGCGGGACGAGGGCAGCAGCGTGTACGCCGAGGTGAGCCGGCTGCTGCTGGCCAGCGGGCAGTGGAAACGTCTCCGGAGGGACAACCCCCGCTTCAACCTGATGCTGGGCGAGAGGAACCGGCTTCCCTTCGGCAGGCTGGGTAAGGGCTCCTCTTCGGCTTTCCGTCCCCGGATACTATTCCGCCGGCAGTAGGGTCGGACACACACCCCTTCCCTCCCTGAAACCTGAAACCCGGGCTACGGTTGCGTCCTCCTTGCTGTCTCCGTGAGCCTACCGGGGTTCTCCGCCGCGCCCCTGCGGGCACGGGAGGCTCTGCGGGCAGGGCGTGCCCCGGCGGAGTCCCCCGCAGTTTGGAAGGGGGGCCCTTGTCGCAGAGACCCGACGGCCACTTCGGCCTAAGTCCCCCAGAACAAAGGGCGGGGGCCGGAGGAATTCGGTGTGTCCATGTACCTGGCTCCAGCCAGGAACCGGCCCGGGGAACGGCTGTCCCTGCCGGCGACAGCTGCCACCAGCCGGAGCTCAAAGCATCCTCCCCCTGTGCTTCTGTCATGGGATGTCACTGCTGCCTCCCGAAACGCCCAGCTCAGCTTTAGGGGGCCGTGCTCTTGCACGGTGGCGAGTTGGGGCGCAGAGCATCGGGAACTCCACACACACCCCCACACACACCCCCTGGCGTGTCACATACTCTCAGGTCTGCAGGTCACTGCTGCCAGCAACGCCCTTGGGCTCGTTGTCACCATCGCAGGTGATTTGAGTCACCCAACTCGAGTTCGTGGGGAACAGGGTGGTGCCAGTTGCACCCCCCCCCAGCCTGGCGCAGGGCGGGGACGTTGCGGTGCTGAGCTGAGCGCGCATGTTATGAGGGCGTTTCTACCGTTTGGGCCTGGTGGGGGAACGGGTCTGAGCCAGGCACGCTCAAACTGTCACCCAGCTGGTGATGATGTACCTGTGCAGGGACTTGGTGGGTGTAAGGCCACATCTTAATCCCTTCTTGGAGCAGTGTGAGGATCATTCTAGAGGCTGCGTGTATGCAGAGGGACAGACCACCCCTCCATCTTTTCGCCTGCTGTCTGACCTCACTCTGTCTGACCCCACCCAACATGTGTGGTCCCGGGAAGCTTGCCTGTGCAGGCTTGTTCCTTGCCTCTGCCGTGCCTACGGCGGGCAGGGCTGTCGGCACAGCCACCCTTGCCAGACGGGGGAGAGGCCAGGTGCAGGGACAGAGAGTGCCATGCGGTGCCCACAAGTGAGGGGCATCAAGCCAAGCACTGACAGCGTTGCAGGGTGCAGCAGGGAGCCAAGATGCGCTGTCTGTACCCACAGCCACGGATGTGATGATAGGAGCTGCAAGGCTGGCGGGTCCGTGTGCCTGGTGCCAGCTGCTGTGCTGGCTCCTGTCATGGTGCCCACCGGAGCGGATTAGGGATGAGGACACTGCAAACCCCAGTGGAGCAGAGTGTTTTCCTTCTGCAGTCCTCCGTCTGCATCTGATGGCCGGCAGAGCCCTCCTGACCTCCTTCCTGCCCTTTGGACTGATTTCTTTCTTCTTGGGGTGACTTTGCAGTACTTCTGGCTGCAGAAAGAACAGAACAGGAGGAGCACCCTCCTTACCCCAGCAGCTCTGGCACAGAATGGCTTTTGCAACCCCTTTCTTGCAGTTGAGATCCAGCACTGACTGCTCTTTCAGATTTCCAGGTCACCAGCTCCAGCTACTCTTCCCTTGTCTCCATTTGTAAGTGGAAAGTCCCCACCACATGGTGATGCCATCTGGTCACCTCCCAGCATCAGTGTCTGCAGCGGACAGGGAAGCACTCAAAAGGCTTAAGCAGCGAGAATGCTCACAGAGGCTGTAGCCAGGCACAGCAAACAGACCTCTGCTTTCCTGTGGCTAGCAGGCAGGGCCTGTGAGCATCTGGCCTCATTGAAGAATGAGTACAGTTCTTTGATGTGAGTGGGCCTGCGCAGCACAGCCAGCCATGGTGGGCTTGTGGCCAGCTCATACCAACCCCTTCCATGCTCAGAAAGAACTCTGGGGTGATGAAGAGGCTTCACTGAGCCCTTCCACATGTGTTGCTATGGGAGACCTGAAAATTCACATCATTTCTCACAGCCAAGATACATCTTTAACGCATGTAGAGGGGCCATACTTTGACACTGGCTTCTTTAACCTGTATTCTATAGCAGGAGCTGGTCGGCTGAAATCAGTAGACGCAGACCAAAAATAACACAGTTATTCCAAAAAGCTGTGTCTTCTTCAGTGCATCTTCCGAAAGCTGTCCTCCTGAGTAACTGTTACATCAAAACTGTCTTGGTTTGGCTTTCCTAGAGGCTCTACTCTGTGAAAGCAGAGTCTCAGTTGTTGAAGCAGAGTGCCCAGGGAGGTGGTGGAGTCAACATCCCTGGGGGTATTCAAGAAATGTGTGAACATGGCACATCATGGTTTAATGGCCATGGTGGTCTTAAGTTGAAGGTTGTGCTTGATGATCTTAGAGGTCTTTCCCAACCAAACCAGTTCTATGATTCTATGATTAATTTAGGGAACTGCAGGGATTTGCATTAGTTGGGGGCTAAGCTAGATCATTTGATGTGGGAGAGGGTAGAAGTTGGGACTCTTGGCAGGCATCACTGCTTCTGTTCAGCTGCAGGGACTTTTGTTGCTCATACCCTACTTCTTGGGGCATCTTGCCTCTAAGCTGTGTGTGTGCATCAAAGTCTGTGTCTTAATGGAAAAGCAGTTTCTGCTAAGGTGACAGAAAGCAGAAGAGCGAGCCTCACGGAGCAGAGGATGCTTGACTACAACCAACTACAACAGGTGTTCCAGTCCTTTAGTCATCCATAGCCCTCCCTTGCACACTGTTATATCCTTGTCCCTCTTGAACTGGGGAGCCCACAACTGGACTCCATACTCCAGATATGGTCTCACTAGGGCAGAGTAGAAGAGGAGGAGAACCTCCTAAGACCTGCTGGCCACATTCTTTTTAATGCACCCCTGGACAGCATTTGCCTGCTTGGCCACAAGTGTACATTGATGTCCCACGGATAAGTTATTGTCCACCATGACTCCGAGGTCTTCTCCATGGATCTGCTCTCCATCAGATCAAACCCTAATCTGTGCTGCTGCATGGTGTTGTTCCTTCCTCCCCAGTTGGAGGACTCTACACTTACTTTTTTTGAACCACCTTAAGCTCCCCTTTGCCCAGCTCTCCAGTCATCCATGTCTGTCTGCATGGCAGCACAGGCTTCTGGTGGATCAGCCACCCCTGCCAGTTCCACATCATCAGCACCCTTGCTGAGGGTACACTCTATCTGTTCATCTAAGTTGTTGATGAAGATGCTGAATGAGACTGGACCCAGTACTGACTCCTGGGGAGCACCACTAGTCATAAAACCAGGATGCAGGGAAGCACACCATTGATCACAACCTTCTGCTTTACTGTTTCCCTGCATCCTCCTACTGCATTTAAGAGTAACTGAAATATTTGTTTTTAAAAACTGCCACCAGCAAATAGAAACTGTTTTTTTCTGTGGTGTTGCCTGTTGCCAGTGTGAATTACTCTTTTCCTTGGGAAAATGGAAGTGCCAGCTTCAAAACAGGCATGTTAAGGTACACATTTTTCCTAACTAAAAGAAAGAAACCTCAGGAACCATTATCATAGAACCATAGAATGGTTTGGGTTGAAAGGGACCTTAAAGATCATCTAGCTCCAACCCCCCTGTCATGGGCAGGGACATCTTCGACTAGACCAGCTTGCTCAAGGCACTGTACAACCTGGCCTTGAACACCTCCAGGTAGGGGGCATCCACAGCCTCCCTGGGCAACCTGTTGCAGTGTCTCACCACCCTCACTGTAAAGAATTTCTGATACCCAATGTAACCAGTTCAGAGCCTGTTTCCATGATGCAGGGCAAGGAAACAGCCTCTTTTATTTTCCCTGCTGCTCAGGCCCTTTGCACCAATCTAGCATCTTTCATTCATTAATGGAAAAAAAGTTTGTCTGACCTCTTTGTTTCCTCTTTGCAGGCCATGAACCTGGACTCGTGCAGCTGGTGAATTACTACAGAGGAGCAGACAAGCTGTGCCGCAAAGCATCTCTGGTGAAGTAAGAAATCCACTGAAATGTTACATGGCCGTGGCAGAGATTTTTCTTGTACCTGTTGTGGAAGCTGAACTGGTTTGGAAACTGTTTCACTCGGGAGAGTCACAGAATCACAGAGTGCCAAGGTGGAAGGGACCCCAAGGTTTATCTGGTCCAATTTCTAGGTGATAACATAGTTGAAATGAGATGGCCCAGCACTCTGTCGAGCTGGGTCTTACAACTGCCCAGCAGAGATTCGGGAATCCACTGATTCCTTTGGGAGATAATTCCCAATGTCTATCTGTTCTCCAGAAGAAAATGTTTCCCCGTGAGTCCAACTGGAATCTCCCCAGCAGTCACTTGTACCCATTGTCCCTGGTCTTTATCATGGGACTCGTTGTAGAAAGGGAGTCTCTCTAGCCCCCTGACAGCCACCCTTTATGTACTGGTACATGGTAATAAGGTCTACCCTAAGCCTTCTCTTCTCAAGGCTGAATAAACCCAGTTCTTTCAGCTTTTCCTCACACAGCAGGGCTTCCAGTCCTCTGATCATTCTCATAGCCCTTCTCTGGACACTTTCCAGCCTGTTCTACACTTTTTATTGTGTAACAGGGACCAAAACTGCACGCAGCGCTCCAGATGTGATCTGACAGGCACTGAATAGAGTGGGACAATGACTTCTTTATCTCTGCTGGTGACGCCCTTGTTGATGCAACCCAACATTCTGTTGGCACTCTTTGCTGCTGCAGTGCGCTGTTCACTTATGTAGAGCTTTTCATCTACCTCCAGGGCCCTTTCCACAGGGCTTTTGTCCAGCCAGTGGATCCCAGTCTGAGCTGGGTTGCATATTCCCAGGTGCAAGATCCTACACTTGTCCTTGCTGAACTTCATAAGGTTCTTGCTGGCCCATTCCCTCAACCTCAAGGGTGACTCTCCCTTCTGGAGTGTCAACCTCCCCACTCATTTTGGTGTCATCTGCAAACTTCATCAGGGTGCTCTTGATCCCACCATCCAGATCACTTAGGAAGACATTAAACAGCATTTGGCCCAATATTGGTCCTTGGGGGAAATCCTTCAGAATCCCACAGTGCTAGCATGTGCAATATTCCCACTCTTGTGCTGGTCTCTGGAGTTATCTTTTTAAGTTGTCTTTTTAACTTGAGGGGAAATGTTCTTTCCACTGAATTACATCTGCTTGGAACCACAGAGTGTACTGAGTCAGACTAGAGCCAAATCAAAAGGGAAAAAAAGCCTGAAGCATACCTACTTTTTTTTCCTTTTGTTGTTGATGTAGACATTTAATCAAAACCTTTTATTCCCTGTTTCATACAGAGACAAGACACTAATTTGCCTTTAGCTAATCAGACATTTTGGTCAAGCAAATTCTTGGAGACATCTCTAGGAAGAGTTTTGGGAGATATTTCTGCACAACCAGCCATGCCAGGGTCTCCTGAGGAAATGTAGATGAGCTTTCATTGCAGAAAACCCTTCTCTGTGTGCAGCTGTTAGAGCATCATGTCAGAGCTCTTGGCATCCTTCAAGCATTTGATTTCATCATATTAGTGTCTGTGCTGCCTCTTTCTGATCATAAAACCATAGAATTGTTTTGGTTGGAAAAGACCTTTAAGATCATCAAGTTGAACCAACCCAAGACCACCATGGCCATTAAACCATGTCCCAAAGTGCTGTGCCCCAGATGAATTTCTCTGAGGCCTGGGGCCTACAGGCAGTGCTGAAAGTGTTTGCACACTTGTTTTTCCTTTCCTGAAGCTTGCCTGACCTTTGTAACTATGGGGCTAACCATGCATCAAACTACTTATGAACCCAAGGGACCTTAAATGAGGTGCCTCAGGGTTCCCAGGGTGTCACAGACAGGGACATACAAAAGCAGAGAGTCAGCAAGTCATAAGGGCTCTGTTTGGCATTCAAAGAGACAGGCAGCTCCCTTCACTCTGGAAAATAAAAGCAATCCTGGGATCTGCTAAGAGGAGTTTGGTGGCATCTCTAGACGTTACTGGTAGGATGTGCCAGAGAGATCAGAGGTTGTATGGTGCAAAAGGGATCCCAGGCACCTTGGGACATGAAACGTGTAGCTACATCCTTGCTTTCAGTGGGTTCACATTGGTCTATACAGAATGCATCAGGTTGGAAAACACCCTTGAAGGCAATCTTGTCCATCTCCCTGTAGTGAGCAGGGACATCTCCAACTACATCATATTGCCCAGGGCCCCATCAAGTTTGACCTTGAATGTGTCCAGGGATGGGACTTCAACAGCATCCCTGGGCAACCTCTTCCACTATTTCACCACTCTCATTGTAAAGAATTTCCTCCTTACGTCCAGCCTAAATCTGCTCAGCTCTAGTTTCAAACCATTGCCCCTCATCCTATCACCACAAGCCCTTCTAAACAGTCCCTCCCCAGCTTTCCTATACATTCACTTTGGGTACTGAAATGTAGTTAAAAGGTGTCCCCAGGCTGAACAGCCCCAATTCTTTCAGCCTGCCTTCACAGGATAGGTGCTACATCCCTGTGATGATCTTTGTGGCCCTCCTCTGGACCCATCCCAGCAGATCCATGTCCTTTTTGTGTTGGGAGCCTCGGAGCTGGACAGAGGACTCCAAGTGAGATCTTACCAGTGGCAGAATCACCTCTCTCAATCTGCTGGCCACACATCTTTTAGTGCAGCCCAGGGATGCCATGATACCTTTAGGAAAACTCTGAGGGTTTAATAAAAAGGTAGTTTAACACTGCCTATGGTAAGCTGCTGTTCATCACCAAGGGAAAGAGCCCAGTTAACGCTGATTTCTACTTATTAAATGATGCCCACGCCCGGGGGGTCACGCTGGAGGTTAACTGCCAGTCTCTCTTCACCCAGGCTAATCAAGACAAGCCCTGAGCTAGCAGAGTCCTGCACGTGGTTCCCCGAGTCGTATGTGATTTACCCAACAAACCTGAAGACCCCTGTGGCTCCAGCGCAGAACGGACTCCTCCATCTCATTAACAACGCGAGGACAGACGAGCGAGAAGTCTTCTTAGCAGCTTACGCCAGGCGGCAGGAAGGCAAAGAAGGCAATGTCTGGATCGCCAAGTCCTCAGCTGGTGCCAAAGGTTGATTCTTCCCCACTGAGCTGCCTCCTCATTACTTCTTACTCTTTACTTGATCATTAGGGGTCCCGGAGTTTGGCTGAGCCCCACTCACACCCAGGCTATCTATGAAGTGCTTCATCTACCAACTCCGTGCCAGTCAAACCAGCGCAGGGCTCCACTTTGTCTTCTTGGTGGCATGGGGTTCCTGACAAGCACTGTAACAGGCACTTGCTACCTAGGGCATGGGTGGCAGTGAAAGGATCTCTACTTTTTACATGGGTGTCTCAAAACGCAGGAGGAGTTGCTTCACGGAGAAGGCAGCAGGGACCAGCAAGCAAGGGGAATGTGGAGAGCAGGAAGCAGAACAGGATATGGGGAGGAGGGCAGCAGGCAGGACATCAGTCTTCTCCATGCTGCAGCTAAACCTGGTTCCACCTGGGTAGAAATACTGCTGCTTGTCTTTCGACTGAACCCAGGTATCAGCTGCCAGTGGCCTACCCATATGGAGACGCTGAGAGATTGAGCAGCCACGAGATCAGTGCATCAAAATTGCACCCAGACCTCAGGAGGAGGCACCAAAGCCAAAAGACAAGCAGCAGAGAGCCTGTATGGCTCTTTAATTTGAATGAGGCATTCAAAGAATGGGTTTGGTTGGAAAAGACCTTTTAAGCATTGAGTCCAACCATTCTCTAACTCTGCCAAGGCTGGGGCTAAACCATGTCACTCAGCACCACATCAGAATTGTTTTGGTTGGAAAAGACCTTTTAAGCATTGAGTCCAACCATTCTCTAACTCTGCCAAGGCTGGGGCTAAACCATGTCACTCAGCACCACATCTACTATTTTTCAACATCTCCAGGAATGGGGATCCAACTACTTCCCTGTGGAGCCTGTTCCAGTGTTTGAGAAGCCTGAAGTTTCTTCTGATCTCGAATCTTAACCTTCCCTGGTCCAACTTGAGGCCATTTCCTCTCATTGTATCCTTTGTTACTAGGGAAAAGAGATTGGCCTTCACCTCACTACAGCCTCTTCATGTAGTTGTAGAGAGTAGTTAGGTCTCCCCTCAGTCTCCTTTTCTCCACAGTAAACAACTCCAGTTCCCTCAGCTAGTCCTCACCAGACCTGTTCTCTAGACACTTCACCACCTTCACTGCCCTTCTCTGGACCTGCTCCAGCACCTCGGTGTCTGTCTGGTAGTGAGGGCTCTAAAATTGAACCCAGTTCTTAAGATGTAGCCTCACCAGTGCTGGAGTCCAGGGGGACAATCTGTTTCCTGGTCTTGTCACTCTTCCTAATACAGACCAGAATGATGTTGGCCACTTTGGCTACCTGGGCACACTGCTGGCTCATCTTCAGTTGGCTCTCAGTAGATACCTAAGTGATCATTGTGTCATTTTTTTCTTGCAGAGTCATTGCTGTAGAGCTCATTATACAGATATAATGAGCTGTTAGATGAGGTTGCTGGGCACAGTTACAGCTCTGATGCTTTGATGTCTATCTGCTCTGTCAGTTATGGCAGCACCATGGACACATTATCAGAGTGGCTTTGTGGAGATTTGCCTTGCCGTCTGTGCAGAGCCCAGCCCAAGGCAGGAGCTGCTTTTCTCAGAAGGAAACAATCCCTCCTGTGTTATCTATATTTGCAGAAGTCACTTCTGATGCAGTTTTAGAAACAGCACTGGAGAATATGGGTTTTATGGGTTTAAACTGGCAGAGGGGAGATTTGGACTGGATGTTAGGAGGAAGTTCTTTACAGTGAGGGTGGTGAGGCACTGGCACAGGTTACCCAGGGAGGTTGTGGCTACTCCCTCCCTGGAGGTGTTCAGGGCCGGGCTGGACAAGGCCTTGAGTAACCTGTACTAGTGGGAGGTGTCCCTGCCTGTGGCAGGGGGTTGGAACTAGATGATCCTTGAGGTCCCTTTCAACCTTACCATTCTATGATTCTATGATAATATGAAAGCCAGAGGTGGCTGCAGGGAGGCTGCATGACAAAATTGCCCTTCATGCTGGCTTCCTTCACTGCTTTGGTTTTAGCTGTGTTACCAGGAAGCACCAGAGGAATGCTGGTTTTTATCAGGGTGGAAACCTCTTTCCTTTTGGTAGATCAGTGAGGGGCTGCACTTCCTGTGTGATACAACTGAATCAATCTGGGCACTCGAAAAGGCCATTGCTGTGGTTCACTGCAGGATGGGCAGGTTTCAACTCCACACACTTTATTCAAGTGTGATCCTGACTTTTCTGCATTTAAAGCAGAATAACCTTTAATACTCATCAGTGTACTGCAGAGCTCAAGCTGGGAATTAAAGCAGAAAGCAGAGCCTCACGTTCGTCTCCTGAAGGGAAGTTTTAAGTGGCTGGGGATTACTTCTCACGAAGAAGCAAGCTTGTCAGCGTTAATTACCAAGGCAAATCCAGCTCAGGCATCGCTCCTGACTCGGTTACAAGTCTAGTGGAAGCTGGGTTGTCCGTCAGTAAAAGGCAAACTGAAGGTTTAGGATGTCCCAGTTTAAAACATGAGAATTTTTCAGCTGTGGCTAAAGGCTTTGATGTTTCCTTTGAGAGAAGGGCCTGCAGAAGCTGCTTTGCTGCCTCCCTTGGCTTGCTGACTGGGTGCATGGTTAAGCTCCCCTTGTCTGTTCCATGCAGCGGGGGTGCCTGCTCATCTTCCCGTTCCAGGGGCTTTTCTGATTGTCAGATGTTGTCTTCCTCCTTCCTTCCTGTACCACGCAAGTTTCTGCCCAGCTTTGCTGTGATCAGAGGACTAAAAAATCTTGCCCCCCCTGCATAAAACATAGGTGAGAAAAATACTTTGATGAATGGACTTCTCTTTGGTGAAGAACTCATGGGTAGGTCAGTAGGATTAGGAAGCTGTGAATCACAGGTGTGCAAAGCAGGGAGCAGTGAAAGAGCCTGCAGAACTGTGTTGAGAGTGACCTTCAGGAGTCACAGCTAGGAACATTTTCCGTGGAGTGTTCACAGAATGATAGAATTGTTTGGTCAGAAAAGACCTCTGAGATGATTGACTCCAACCGTCAACCTAAGACCACCATGCCCACTAGACCATGTCCTAAAGTGTCATGTCCACACATTTCTTAAGCACCTCCAGGGACAGTGACTCAACCACCTTCCTGGGAAGCCTGTTCCAATGCCTATTTACTCTTGCAGGAAACATTTTTTTCCCTAATATCCAACCTAAACCTCAAGAAAAATTTTCGAAGGCAATTGGACCAGTGGAGGATGCCAGCAGAGCACAGAGCAGAGCCAGGCAGGGAGGCAGCAGAGCCCAGAGTCAACCTTGTCAAACCCTGCCTGTGCCCGAAGCCTGTCTTCTCCCTGCAGCGGCCCCTTGCAGTATGTGTTTCTTTTATACTCAGTATTTCCTTCAAAAGGCATAGCACAAAATCAAGAGTGAAGTCATCAGTCAGAAGTCCCAAAAGTTAACTGTCTGGGGACCACACACAGTGGTAAAGAAGAGTTAGATAATTTTACTTCAGCTGGTTTCTCCCTCACATGGCACCATGCCATCCTTTTGCCAAGTGCAGAAGGGATGTGTTCTCTCTTCATTGCTCTGCAACAGTGGTTTTGCATCTGGACTCTTGCAGAAAATGAACAGTGACAGCTTCAGCCAAACCATGGCAGCATTTGAAGAGCACATCTAATTTCTTTAATGAAGAGCTTCCCCAGCAAGGGAAAACACTGACTACATGGATGAACATTTTTAACTAGCTATTTTCCTAATTCAGCAATGATTTTAGTGGTAACTTAAATGAACTCAGTGAGTAGTGCAACACTGCACAGGTGTGGATACTGCCTCTGGCAGCCAGAGAAGCCAGGCAGGGGAAGAGTGTCTGAGTCTAGGGTGAAAAAGCACAAACCTCTCTCCCCCAAAAAAATAAATAAATGACAGAAAGAAAAATCTCACCTAAACCCCTGCCCAAATCCCTGTTCTCCAAATTGCTGAAAAGTAGGGAGCTACTGATGCCTCCCTGGCATGGTAATGGGGTGATCACTCCACAGATTCAGTGCCTGGCACTGAGCAAACATGGCATAGTTTGGGCACCAACTGATCCTGGTGCTATGGGTTCTTGCATGTTGCATAGTCCATGCATATTGTGTTAGTTGACAGCTGGGTGAACGTAAGCAGTGTGCTCAGGTGGCCAAGAAGGCCACCAGCATCCTGGCCTGGATCAAGCATGGTATGGCCAGCAGGACCAGGAAAGTGATTATGTCCCAATACTCTATACTGCTGAGACTGCATCTTCAATAGTGGTTTCAGTTTTGGGCTCCTCATTACAAGAAAGACACTGAGGTGTTGGAGTGTGTCCAGAAAAGGACAACAGAGCTGGTGAAAGGCCTACAGAACAAGCCTTATGAGAAGTGGCTGAAGGAACTGGGGTTGTTTAGTCTGGAGAAGAGGAGGCTGAGGGGAGACCTCATTGCTCTCTACAACTCCCTGAAAGGAGGTTGGAGTGAGGTGGAGGTTGGTTTTCTCCCTAGCATCAAGTGGTAGAACAAGAGGAAATAGCCTGAAATTGTGCCAGGGGAGATTTAGGTTGGATATTGGAAAAATTCTGTCCTGCAGGAGTGGTCAGGCATTGGAATAGTCTGCCCAGGGAGGTGGAGTCAGTGGCCCTGGAGGCGTTCAAGAAACGCATGGACATGGCGCTTTGGGACATGGTTTAATAGCCATGGTGGTCTTAGGTTGACAGTTGGAACTTGATGATCTTGGAGGTCTTTTCCAAGTGAAACCATACTGTGATTCTGTGGCTTTTGGAGCAAATGATCCACTTGGGCCCTGAAAAAGCTCCAGGAAAGGCAAGACGTAACTATCTTCTCATTTTTCTCTGCCAGGGGAAGGGATCCTGATTTCTTCAGAGGCTTCAGAACTCCTGGACTTCATTGATGAGCAGGGGCAGGTGCATGTGATTCAGAAATACCTGGAGAAGCCTCTGCTTTTAGAGCCAGGGCACCGCAAATTCGACATCAGGTGAGCCCTTCTGCTTTCCTCCCGGCAGCGCTTCGCATTGTCTCGCTGTTCCTTTTGCCGCCGCTGAGACTAGGCTTTCTTCTCCCACCCCTGCAGGAGCTGGGTTCTGGTGGATCACCAGTATAATATCTACCTCTACAGAGAGGGCGTCCTGCGGACCTCTTCTGAACCATACAACAGTGCTAATTTCCAGGACAAAACCTGCCACTTGACCAATCACTGCATTCAGAAGGAATATTCCAAAAATTACGGGCGCTACGAGGAAGGCAACGAAATGTTCTTCGAGGAGTTCAACCAGTACCTGATGGATGCCCTCAACACAACACTTGAGAACAGCATCTTACTGCAAATCAAACACATAATAAGGTAGCCAGCTGCCTGTTCTTTACTGTGAGGGTAGTGGAACGTGGGAACAGGTTGCTTAGGGAGATGGTTGGGGTCGCATCCCTGGAGATTACAGAATCATTGAGGCTGGAAAAGACTTCTGAGATCATCAAGTCCAGCCTGTGACCTAATACCACAACATCAGCAAAACCATGCCACCAAGTACCACATCCAGTCTTTTCTTAAAGACTTCCAGAGATGATGACTCCACCACCTCCCTGGGCAGTACATTCCAGTGCCCGAGATACTCAGGGCGAGGCTCGACAGGGCTCTGGGCAACCTGATCTCGTTGAAGATGTCCCTGCTTACTGCAGAGGGGGTTGGATTAGGTGACATTTGGTGGTCCCTTCCAACCCAGACCTTGCCTTCACCCTCCCCATTCTACGTGGGAAGGGTGAAGGCAAGCCTTCCATGATGGGAAACATATATGGGCACAGCTGGGGAAGCAGAGAGGCCAACAAGAGAAGGGTTCCAACTGCATGTATTTAAGAACATGATCTTTGAAGGACTTAGAAGCTTTCAAGGGCAGTTACTTGAGGACCTGGTGCAGCCCTTTGTGGCTCTGCCTTCTGCTCCAAGCTTTATCTGGCCATCGTCTTTTTCAACTTGCTTAACCCCGTAGTGAGGGTAAATGCTGCGTTCCAGCTCTCAAACACCACATATGTTTTGCTGGTTGGATGATCTCATTTGCAGGGACCTGGTTACCACGACATGTGTGGTGTAGCCTGTAATTCATGGCAGTGTCAAGCCAACAGGGAGCCACTCCAGTCAGCTATGCAGCTCAGATGCTCCAGAGGTGTCCATAGGCCTTTTCATCTCGGATTTCTGTTTTTCCCTTCACAGAAGCTGCCTTATGTGTATAGAGCCTGCAATCAGCACAAAGCATCTGCACTACCAGAGCTTCCAGCTCTTTGGCTTTGACTTCATGGTGGATGAGGAGCTGAAAGTATGGCTGATAGAAGTCAATGGGGCCCCAGCGTGCGCCCAGTGAGTAATGAGCTTCTGTAGTACTTTTGCTATGCCACCATTCACATGTCACACAGAACCTGGCTGTGTCCCACCTCCAAGTGGAAAAGCTGGAAGAAAGTGAATGGCAGGGGAGTTTTCCAGGCTAGCCCACACCAGACACTGCTCTAAGTGCCAGCTGATCTAAGTTCTTGCTCCTGGCTCTGTGTTTAGTTTCCCCCAGCTTTATTTGCATGTGAGATGGGGCATCAACCTTAGGTTTGGAACAAGCAGGTCTGAATAGAACTTGGGTCGGTTTTATTGACATGATTGGGTTAAAGCTGTGTCGTAGAGTTGATGCTTTGAGGGTCAGGTGGTTTCTCAGACTCTCTGTGGGGCCATATCCACATGCATAACAAGTGGATCATAGAGTAGAATCATAGAACCATAGAACTGGTTTGGTTGAAAGAGATCTTTAAGATCATCAAGTCCAACTGTCAGCCTAAGACCACCACAGCCATTAAACCATGTCTCAAAGTGACACATCCACACATTTCTTGAACACCTTCAGGGACTCCTTATGTTCAGATAGAACATCTTATATTTGAGTTGTGCCTTCTTGTCCTGTCACTGGGCACCACTGAAAAAAGCCTGGTCCCATCCTGACACCCACCCTTCCAGTATTTCTAAGCATCAATGAGATCCCCTCTCAGTCTTCTCTTTTCCAGACTAAAAAGACCCAATTCTCTCAATCTCTCCCCATAAGAGAGATGTTCCAGTCCCCTTACCATCTCTGTATCCTCTTTTTCTACCCTCTCCAGCAAGTCCCTGTGATCCTCGAACTGAGGAGCCCAGAAGTAGACACAGTATTCCTGATGTGGCCTTACCAGGGCAGAGTAGAGGGGAAGAAGAGCCTCTCTCCACCTGCTGGCCACACTCTTCTGGTGCAGCCCAGGATGACATTGGCCTTCTTGGCCACGAGGGCACATTTCTGGCCCATGCTCATTCCGTTGTCCACCAGGATTCCCAAGTCCTCTTCCCCAGAACTACTCTCCAGCAGGTCAGCCTCCAACCTGTACTGCTCCCTGGGATTGTTGTTCCCCAGATGCAGGACTGTACACTTGCCCTATTGAATTCCTTTGGGTTTCTCCCTGCCCAACTCTCCAGCCTGCCCAGGTCACACTGGATGGCAGTGCAGCCTGACAGGGTGTCAGCCACTCCTCCCAGTTTGGTACCATCAGCAAACCTGCTGAGGGTACAGCCTGTGCCTTCATCCAGGTCACTGATGAACATACTGAATAGGGCTGGATCCACTACCAGTCTCTGGGGGTGACACCACTAGCCACAAGCCTCCAACTAGACTGTGCTCCACTTGACCACAACTCTCCAAGCCCTGGAGCCACCTGAAATGGGAGGAGTATCTAATAGATCCATCTAGGAAAATCAGTATCTATGTTAAAATCGTTTGAGGGCCTGCTGGTTTGTCCTGCCTAGGCACCTGATTCTCTGTCTCTCGTCCCTTAGGAAGCTGTATGCAGAGCTCTGCCAAGGAATTGTGGATGTAGCCATCTCTAGTGTTTTCCCCCTCAGCGACAGTGGGCAGAAGGCGAGCCAGCCATCATCAATCTTTATCAAGCTGTGATGACCCCAGGAACGCATCTGCTGTGCACAGGGAGAGACTGCCCTCATCAAGTCAGGACAGGCCAGTGGCTTATCTCAGTGTCATGCCAAAAAAGTGATAAAAGAGGCTTCATATTTTCTGGAAAATCTTGGGGGAAAAACAAAACACCAAAACACAGAGCTGCAGTGATCCAGAGCTGCTCAGACTTGCTCTGCCTGCATTCACCAAAATCCACCTCAGAAAACAGTTCCTGTGACTTTGATACCCGAAACAAATCTCTCTGGGAGAACAACAGAACAACCTTAACTCCAACAGGGATACCCTAATGCTGTATTAACTCCTCCTTTTCAATAAAGGTAACACTGTTTTTTTTTTAAGGGAATTGGGCAGAGTACAATGATCTTCTGAGACGTCATGGCTGGGAAGTTGTCCTCCTCCCGCTGTTTCTTCTTTCTTCACCTACTGCGTCATTAGTGCCTTAGCTCAGCTCCAAATAGATGACTCCTTTCCTTTGTTCCTGCTCTGTTACATAGAAAGGAGTAAGCTGTTCTGCATCACAGGATGCCTAAAACCAGGAACACTGAGAATTCCCTTTCCTTTGGTCATTTTTCCAAGCTGGTTGGCTGAACACTCAGGCAGCAGCTGGCAGAAGGGTGCTGGACTGCAGGTGGTGAATTAAACCCAAGCAAGGAAGGCAGTTTGACTTCTTCATAGCTATCCCTTTTCCAAATGAGATTTGAATCAGTGTCTATCCCAGTGGGATGAAGTTGGATTCTGTTTAAAAGAGGTAAGGAGAGACATCCCTTCTGACAGGATGTAGGATTTCAAGCATCAGTTTTGTGCAAAGAGTGTTTCAAAGAGCATGAACTCCATCTGAGACCCTGTGGTGAATTCAGACTCTTCCTTCAGTTTTCACCTTCGTGCATTGGAGACTCCAAATCTGAAGCCTTTCAACCCAAATTCATATTGTTCCATTGGATCCAGCCAATTTTATGCTCTTCCATCTAACAAATACTGTAATTTTCTGCCCCAATCACAGTCCACAGCTCGGTACAATCAGGGAAGAAGGTGAATGAAGTTTTGTAGACTAGGAGAGAGACTCCTTCTGTGTGGGTTTGTCACACAGCTGAGAAGGTGTTTTGAGGTGGCAGTTAAATTCCTTGAGGCCTCCAGATTTCAGAGCTAACATCTGCTTTGGTATAGCCTACATCCCTGGCATGTTGCCCACCCTGTGAAGCATATCTGAATTTTCAGCATGAGCCCAGCACATCCCTCCTAAGCTAGAGCTCTTTGCAGAGCACAGTGGCACTTGCAACAGCAGCAGGCTTGGTGGGCGTGTTGCAGATTGCGTTTGCTGGCTCTGGCAGGGTGAGATGATGTACTCCAACTGATTCCTGTTACCTGAACCAAACAAGAAGAGATTATGAAGGTTGCCATCTTCTGGCTGGCTGCATGTATTACCTGAAGTAAGTGAACCAAGTCATGGGATTCCTGCCTTCTTCAGAAGAGCTACAGCACTTTGGCATACTCATCTCTGCTTGGAATGGAGATTTCAGAGGTCTTCGTGTCAGCAGGCAGTCCTGGCGTCTTTCTGAAGTGCCCAGGCCTCCGTTAGAGCGATGCATTTTGATGGTGCTGACTGGGGATGGCTTTCTGTTGCCACATGCTGTGAAGCCACAAGTGGCACCGTTTCACACACAGCCACTCACGTCCAGGAGGAAACAGAGTGGCTTACCAAACCCTGCGGAAGTATCGCAGACAGCACATCCCAAAGAGCTGCACGAGCACCTCTGCAGTTGTCAGCTCCCCGAAGCATGGTGTGGGTCTGTGTCTGCAGAGGGGGTGGTGGATGTAGGGTGTGCTGGTACACACTCAGAAGTGATAGGGAGCAGGAGCTGCATGAAAACTGAGCCACAGCTTTGCTCTTGTAGGGGTTAGCAGGTGGCTTCAGTTGCAGTGAGACACTTGAGTGCCAGATCTGCTCTCTGAATCTGTGCTTTGTGGGTGTTCAGGAGAGGGATCATGAATTCATTAGTTGGTGAGAGGGGAATCACTGGGTAACAAGCTGTGAGAGGAGCAGGGGGAAGGACTGGTTGGGGTATTTAACCTTACAGTGATAGCACAGAGGTGTCAGATTTTTCACTGCAGGCCAGTGGAGTGGTAACACCCCAAGGTAAAATGTAGGCTGTGAGGGTTGTCACTCAGCTTGCAGAGTTCACCACATCTCCATTGGCATTTTCACATTAGCTCGTATGAGCTGGAAAATTGCACCTTGTTACCCAGGAAAGGGAAGATCTAACAGCAGTTGCCCTGCCCCAGGATGTGACAGAGAAAACAGTGAGCTCTCAAGCTCTAGGGCAGATGACAGCAGAGCACAAAGTGAGAAGAGAAAGTTTTCCATGTAACAAAACTAGAAATGCTCATTTTCTGGGGTGCTAGATCCATCCTTCTTTTCCCCTCAAAAGGCAAGTTAAAAAATCACTCCCTTCCTGTGAACTTCCCTTCATACTAGCTTAGTGGGATAGGGGCAGGAAAGGTGGCTGGATGCAGGCAAAAGCAGCAGCTCCCACCCGAGCAGCTAGTAGCAGCAGGAAGAGCAGTGTCTCAGGAGCTTCTGCCTATCTCTGAGCCCTTTTCTTCTTCGTTTTTCACCCCAGACTGTGTTGTAGCACGTCACCAGCTGGCCATTTTTGCTGCTCAGATGAAAGTATAGCTTCAAGTTGATGGTAAAACCATGACCACAGATGGTTCAGCTGTTCAGAACCCTGCCTTTTCAGCTGGCCTTAGGGTGATGGAAGGAAGCTTGTTGGATGAATTTTTCAGATATAGGCATCAACCTCTGGAGAATAGGAGCAGGTGTCACATGTTTTTATCACATGCTCTCAAAGTGTTCCCCAAGGTAAAGCACAGGAGGTGAATTATCATGAAGGATGGTCTTTCCCAAAATACCAGCTGTGAGGTGGAGTAGAGGATGTGTGTATGGCTGAGGCCCAAGCATTGCAGCCATGGGTGTACCTTGCAAATGAAGCTCACAAGCACTTGTGAGACTTTTGTTTCTCTTTTTTTTTTTTTTTCTTTAGGAATACACAACAATAAAGGTTTTCTAGCTTATTTCAGCTAAAAGGTCAAGAGAGAAGGTCTTAGCCTTTCCCCTGAGCTTTCACAAAGGGTTTCCAGAAGACACCTATCTACTGTATTTCAGAATGTCTCTAGTCTTAGTTGTATCCATTCACATCAGCTGTGGAGTGCTTCAGGCCCAGCTGTTCTGGCTGCATTTTCCAGCAGGATCTGGTCCAGCTGGACTCTGGGTTTCAGGTAGCCCCCACGTGGCTTGTCTCATACCACCTTAGTCATGATTGCAATGCAATAGCTGTTGTGCTCCTGCTGAAATCCAGTGGCTGGGCACGGCCCACAGAAAGTGCTGGAGGTATCTAAGAAAGGCTCAAAAGCCACTTTGCCTGTGTGGCCTGGCTTCCCAGCCCTGCTGTGACCAGTGCCCTTCAGGAATGCTTGCATGTCCCTGCTCTCAGCAATTCCTGTTCTCCACGTGCAGCTCTTCCTCAGGAGAGCAATACTGTGCCATCCATAGGTCCACAATCATGTCTCATTGCCAGTGTCAGCTGCTGCAGCCCTCAGAAAAACCTGGTGTCCAGAAGAGGGTGGGCTACCTACAGTGCTGTCAGCCTGCTGGGTTCCAGTTCACATCCCCTGCTGCTCTCATGTCAACAGCTGCGTGTGGAGTTAGCAGGTGCCTGAGCTCATGGATCTCCAGTAACTCTATCCACACCTCTCCTAAACCATCATTAAAACATGCAAACCCCACAGCCTGTAGTGTCTCCTTGGCCCTCAGCATGTCAGCTCCCCTGGGAAACCTTCCCATGGGTACCTGTGGTGAGCATTGCCCCCTCCTTGCTATGCAGGACTCTAGGAGCCAGCCCAGTCCCAGAGTGGAGGGTTCTTCACCATGGGGTGACAAATGTGGGACAGCAGCATAGTGTGAGGGGCACTGGCCTCACACCATAGGGCAGGGCCAGCACTAGTGGAACCTGGTGCATGGAAGCAGGGGGCAGAAGACTCTCTGATGTACATCAGTGGCTGTCCTTAAAAGACCAAAGCAGTATGGAATCATAGAATGGATTGTGTTGGAAAGGACCTTAAAGATCATCTACCTCCAACCCCCTCCCTGCCTTGAGCATGGACACCTTCCACTAGACCAGGCTGATCAATGCCACATCCCTTGAGCACCTCCAGAGAGGGGGCATCCACGACCTCCCCAGGCAACCTGTTCCAGTGTCTCACCAGCCTCACTGGAAAGAATTTCACCCTAACAACAAGTTTCAATCTCTCCTCTTCCAGCTTCGAGCCATTCTTCCCCACCCTACCACAAGCCTTTGTCAGAAGTCCCTCCCCAGCTTTCTCGTAGCCCTGTTCAGGTACTGCAAGACTGCTATGAAGTCTCTCCAGAGCCTTCTCTTCTCTGGGCTGCTTCTCTTGCAGCTTGTCCCCATATAGGAGCAGCCCCAGCTCTCTGATCGATTTCATGGCCCTCTGGACCTGCTGCAGCAGTGCGATGTCCTTGTGTTGGGGGCACCGGAACGGGGTAGTGTTTCAGATGGATTCTCAGCAGAGAGACAGTCACCTCTCTCGCCCTGCCTCTCTTGCTGCAGCTCAGGATACGGGGCTGTATTTAACCCCAACCTAAAGCAGCGTCACTACAGCCCCGGACAGTTTCCCTTGGCCAAGAACACGGCGCTGGAGCTCCAGCCCAGCAAGCGCGGCCCTGGAGAGAGTACCGGCGCGGGCAGTGTCGCAGCTAGGGGACGGTGTCGGGGCAGCTGTGCGCAGGAGCTCTGCCCACAGACGGCGTCGGGAGGGAGGNCGAGTCCTTCAACTATGCCGTCAGCGAAGGCATCTACCGCGCCGTACAGGTCTCGGGGGGTGTGGAGAAGGGGCGCGGGGCTGGACTGGGCCGGGCCGGGCCGGGCCGTGCTGGTCCCGGTTCCATCCCGGCGGGTTCCTGGCGCGCTCCGGCGCGTTTCATCTAGTGCCGTTGCAGGATCTCAACCCGATGGAGATGGCGCTGAAGGACAGACGGCTGTCGCTGACTATCGTGGGGGTGTCCATCTGCCCTCCCGCCGTGCCGGCAGGGACGGTCTGCCTGGAGAGGAGAGTCTTCCCCGCCGAGTGCCGCGGCCTCCGCAGCACCTACCGCGGCAGGATCACCGTAAGTGTCCGGCGGAAGGGGGGGCGGCGGGCGTGCAGAGCCTTCCGAGCCCCTCTCACTTTCCCGTGTACCGGTTCTTCCCGGTTCCAACCGGCCCTGGGTGGCGTTCAGAGAGCGCTGTCCTGCGGGGAGCCTCGGGAATTGCTGGCGTAGGAGCTCACTGCGGGAACCCCCTGCGGAACCGCACTCGCACGGGCTCCCTCTCCTCTGACCCGTGGTTGGGTGTTTAGTCTACTGTCAGCTGGGCCTTACAGGGTCGTAGAATCGTTTCATTTGGAAAAGGTCTCTTAAGTAATCACCAAGTCCAACCCCAGCCTAAGACCACCACCTCTGGCCGTTAAATCATGTCCCTTTTGACCATATCCACATGAACACCTCCAGGGACCCGAATCCACTGCCCTCCCTGGGCAACCTATTCCGATGCCTGACCACACTTCCAGTAAATAAATATTTTCTTGGAGTCAACCAACCCGTTTTGAAGGCCTTGGGAGGTGACCTGTGTAACCCCAAAGAGCATGACACTCCAGATTTCGTTTCTGCAGGAGTCCAGGCTATAGAAGCAGTGTAACCTCCTTGTAGAAGTCCAGAGTTAGGATTCTGTCTTGTTCACATCATGTATTCATCGTTTATTCCGAATCACTTTGAAATTTGCCAAAGAAACAACATCTTGAGCAAATGTTAGATGTTACTAAAAGAATTGCAGCTTGTCCAGCCACAGCTGCTTGCTCTTAAAGTTCTATAGTCGTGCCTAAGCTGTTTACCTCTGGCAACCTACACAGACTGATGCTGGCTTGCAGTTTCAGCTTCTTGTTTTGTCCAGGGTGTTAGAAATAAGAACCATAAAAGCAAACAAGTCTGGTATCTTACAAGAGTGTGAAACTGAGGCAACTGCAATTTTTTCACAGCTGTTTTGCCAGTGGTTCTTAGATTTTCCTGAGACAAAGATGTATAATATTTAGTTTTCCTACCTCAATTATTTTTCATACCTGGCTAAACGTGAGCCAGTGGTGTGCACAGCTGACCAAGAAGGCCAAGAGTGTCCTGGCCTGCATCAGGATTAGTGTGGCCAGCAGGAGTAGGGCAGTAATTGTCCCCCTGTACTCAGAACTGGCCAGACCACACCTGGAGGACTGGGTTCTGTTGTGGGCCCCTCACTACAAAAAAAAAGACAGGTGCTTGAGGCAGTCCTGATAAGGGTACTGAAGCTGGTGAAGGGTCTGGAGAATAGATCTTGTGAAGAGCAGCTAGGATTGTTTAGTCTGGAGGAGAGGATGCTGATGGAAGACTTCATTGCTCTCTACAACTCCCTGAAAGGAGGTTGGAGTGAGGTGGATGTGAGTCTCCTTAGGAGGAGAGGAAATTACTTCAGAGAAGGTTTAACTTGGGGAAAAAAATGAAAGGCTTCTCAAACACTGGAACAGTGGAGAGATGTTGAGTGCAGGTGCTTGGAAGATGCAGAGATGTGGTGCTGAGGGCCATGGTTTAGCCCCAGCCTTGGCAGAGTTATGAGAATGGCTGGACATGATGATCCAGATTTTCAGCCAAAACAATTATATGATCTCCTATTTTTTCCCCCAGTGTTTACTTTTTGATTTTTTTTTGATTTTTTTTTTGAACCTGTGTAAATGTTTGGAACAAAACATTTTGCTGGTCCTTGAGTAAGCAGGTTATCACCTTGACATGTTGATTGGTCTCCTCTCCCACTCTCCACCCTTGCAGGGCTCAATGTAAGTTTTTCCATACTTCCTCCATGCAGCCTTTAACTCCTTGCTTGGATTCTTCCCCAGAGTGAGTATTGAGCCCCAGACTACTGAGGGGCTGCTCACACGGAGAGGAACCACTCTCTACCTTTAGTCATGACTTAAGCTACAGGCCTTATCTATGCAGAGGTTTCAGAGTAAGGCTTGCACCATGGATTTAGAGTGGCACAGTAACCTTTCTTTTCCCTTCAACTCCCCAGACTCAATTTACACTCTTAACTGCTGCCAGGTGTGGAACCAATGTTTTTGTATGTCCATGATGGTGTTGCTTTCCTGCTTGGCAGCAGCTCTTCTAAAGCCTGTCCTCTTGGACATGAAGTTAGGATTGTTTGTTCCCACAGAGCTTTTTTTCATCCTGTTTCTAACAGTTGAGGGGTCCTCCTGCATACACACTGCCAGATGTTGTTATTGTCAATAAACCATTTTCTTTCACACACACACTTTTCCTTCTCACTTTTTATATCCCTGATGAACAAGTTTAAATGAATGTCTCAGGAAAGACCTCTGCAGGCCTGTAGTGTGGATGTCTTTTCACTCAGCACTTGCTGTTTTCTTCTGCTTTTAACTGTTTGCTAGCTTATGAGGTTTCTTTTCCTATCCTTTTGGCTACATTTTTAACTTTTTGCTACTCTATTAAAGGATCTGAAAAGTAAAGCAGGCTGTTAACTTCGTTCACTCTACTAGCAGCTTCTCTGCCTAGTTCTAGGCAGCCAAAAAGGATAGGAAAGGAAAGCTCAGCCTCTCCTTACAAGGCAGTATTCCTGCCTTTTAATCATCTTTGCAGCCTTCTGTTGGACTCTTTCGAGTAGATCCCTGTCCCTCCTGAACTGGGGAGCCCAAAATTGAATGCAGTATTCCAGGTGGGGCATCACCAGGGCAGAGTAGAGGGGGAGAACCTCCTCAGTCTTCCGGACACACTCCTTTTATTCAACCCCAGGATCTTGTTGGCCTTCAACCTTCCTGCCATAGGCCGGGATGCTTCTCAGCTAGACCTGGCTGCACAATGCCTCATCTAGTCTGGCCTTGAACACCTCCAAGGAGAGGTCATCCACAACATCACTGGGCAACCTGTTCCAGAATCTCACCACCCTCATAATGAAGAACTTCTTTGTAAGATCTAGTCTAAAGCCTACACTCCCTTAGCTTAAAACCATTCCCTCTTGTCCTTGTGAAAAGTCATTCTCCAGCCTTCCTATAGGTCTCCTTCAGGTATTGGAGGGCAGCTATCTTGGTCACATTAAATGTACAGTTGATGGAGCAGGAAATACTACAAGTGCAACTCAATTTGCTCACTGTTTTCACTGTGTTGTTTTAGGCTGACATCAGCTGGTCACTGAACGGCCTGCCACAAGGGACTATTAAGCATGCTCTGGGGTATATTCCAATCATGGTGAAGTCCAAGTTGTGCAACCTCTATAATCTTTCTCCACAAGACCTCATAAAGCACCACGAGGAGGAAGAGGTAACAGGGATTTTGTAATCCTAGAGAATAGGCGTTTTTACACGAGCAGTATCCCAGGCCAGCTTCTCTTGACAGAACTTGAGTGTTTATATGTTGTTTCAAGCCTGACTTGTTACTTTCTCTGGTTGTGCCCTTATATATGGTGGTTCCCTACAACATCTTGAAAGATTTGCAGTCACACCTGTCTTATGAGTACAGGGATCTGTTTGATGCCAGTACCTACAGTTCCAAATCCTTCTCAGCTGCCAGCCAGCAGCAGAGGCTATGGAGCTGTAAGTAGGCTTCTGTTGAGAACAGGCACCAAGAGAGACATTGTCATTCTCAGTTGCCTTCTGCAGCTTTTTCCTCACCCCCCCCAGTAACATCTCAGCTGTGATAAATTGAATACAGAATTATTTAGTGCTGCATTTTGTGCTCAGAAGAAAAGTGAGCAAACTGTGCCAGGAAAAAAAAAATTCTGTAAATGCTGCTTCCTGAGTTTGCACCTTCATGCATAACATTGCTTGCTACTGAAACACTTTCCTAGTGGCAGACTGTTTGGGGAGCTATAAATTCATCAGTGTTCAGCTTGTATATGACCAAGAAGGAGGCTTTCTGCAGTGAAGGTGCTTCTGGTTTATAAATTCAAACTTCAGAGTGATTGCTAAAAAAATTAATGTCAGCTCTTCCAAGTCAATGAAGTTGACCACACAGGTTGGGGGTGCATTAATTTGTCTATTTTTGGTGTTGAGTTGTTGGGTTTGGATTTTTTTTGTGGGCCTGTTTTTTTGGGGATTTTCTTTGGTGGGGTTAGGATGGTTGGGTGGGTTGTTTTTTGGTGAGGTTGATGGTTGGGTGTATTTTTTTGGTGGATGAGGAGTGGTTTTTTGTGGGGTGGGTGGTTGGGGTTTTTTTTGGTGTGGTGAGGTTAGGATGGTTGGGTGGGGTTTCTTGGGTGGGTGATGGGGTTGGTTGGTTGGGGTNGGGGGGGGTGTTGAAGGGGATTTTGGGTGTTGTAATTTTCTTTTTTCAGCCTGTGGAACTTGCATCCCTTTCCTTGCACTGCATGCAATCTAACCTATTAGATTGCAGTCTAATCTAACTACTAGATTTAATAATTACTGACAGGGAGTGCAACCTTTCCAAGTGCAGTGCTGAATTATGTGGTGGGTTTACTGGTTGCAATGCTTAACATACAAGTGGGTTTTTTTTATTTTACTTAAAACACTTGCTAATTTCTAAGTTTATAAAAACAATAACTTTTTTTTTTTTCCCCACTAGGAAATGGGAGGCTACTTCATAATCAATGGCTTAGAAAAAGTTATTAGGATGCTGATTATGCCCAGGCGAAATTTCGGTCTTGCAGTGACAAGACACAAATGGAAAAGGAGAGGCCCTGGTTTCACAGAGTATGGTAAGATGAACACTTTCCTGCAGTGTCCTTGAGGACAGACCAGAGTGATCAGTCTGTAGCTGACTTCTGCTAGTTTGTTTTGGTTTAGGTCTTCCTATCTATGCAGTAAAAAATAAAAGCATTATAAATTAAAGAATCAACACAGGCCTATTGATAAAGGCATGAAACAGTTGCTGGCCTTGTGGGAGCCACCCATGCTGAGGGAGAACATTCAAAAGGCCTTGCAGCTCATAGGGTGTTTTGTTATGCAGGTGGTGTGACTAAATCCCTACCTTCAGTAGAAGTCAGAGTAAACTGCTGGCCTTCTTTCACTGACTTTGTTTATAGAATCATAGAATGGTAAGGTTGGAAGGGACCTCAAAGATCATCTAGTTCCAACCCCTGCCATAGGCATAGACACCTCCCCCTAGTACAGGTCATAGAATCATTTGGTTTGGAAAAGACCTCTGAAGATCACAGAGTCCAAACAGCAACCTAATACCACCATGGCCATTGTGCCACATCCACTTATTTCTTAAACACCTCCACAAACAGTGACTCCAGCACCTCCCTGGGCAGCCTGTTCCAGTGCCTCACCACTCTTGAAGCAAAGACATTTTTCCTCGTTTCCAACCTAAACCTCCCGGCACAATTTCAGACCATTTCTTCTTGTTCTATCACCTGATACGAGGGAGAAGAGACCAACCCCCACCTCACTCCAGCCTGATAGCTGTAGAGAGCAATGAGGCCTCCCCTCAGCCTCCTCTTCTCCAGAACAAAGAACCCCAGCTGCTCCTCAGAAGGCTTGATAATGCTGGCTGCCTCAGTGAGAGCAGGGCTAAGCCTTAATCTAGAGCTGGTGCCTCCTCCCTGCCCCCCAACCAGCTCTGTTCTTGGCACACACAAATGTGAGGCTCTGATGTGCAGCAAGGTTGTACCCAATTTCCACAGTGTTTCAGGGAGAAAAGTATAAAGGCACCTTTGGGGAAAAAGGCAGGGGAGGTGCTCTCCTTACAGATGCCAGTGGAGCCTCCTGGTGCTTCACCCACACTGCAGTGGACTCAGCACATGTCCTAGGGGCCAGGGCTTGCTCAGGAGTTTTTTCCTCTTGCAGCAAGAAAGGTTGTTCAAGGTCTGGTTGGCCTTGTCACAGAAGCTGTGAGGCTGGGTTGATGATTGAATCATAGAATTGTTTTGGTTGGAAGAGACCCTAAAGGTCATCAAGTCCAATCTTCAACCTAACACCACCATGGCTGCTAAACCATGTCCTAAAGTGCCATGTCCACACATTTCTTGAACACCTCCAGGGGCAGTGACTCCAGCAGCTCCCTGGGCAGCCTGTTCCAATGCCTGACCACTCTTGCAGAAAAGAAATTGTTCCTACCCTCCAACCTAACCCTCCCCTGGCACAGTTCCAGGCCACTTCCTCTTGGTCTATCACCTGATAGAAGGTAGAGGAGGCCAACCCCCACCTCACTGCAGCCTCCTTTTAGAGAGTTGTAGAGAGCAGTGAGGTCTCCTCTTGGCCTCCTCCAGACTAAACCACCCTAGTTCTGTCAACCACTGCTCTTGAGGCTTCTTCTGTAGAACTTTCACCAGCTTTCTTGCCCTTCCTTTGAACTGGCTGATTTAATTTCCATGCAGCATGTTAGCTGTGTGCTTGGCTCTCCCAGACCTTTGTTGTGTATATTCAGTAAAATAAGTTTAAAGTTTAAGCTAAAGAGAAGTTACACTTTTAAACTCAGGTGTTACCAGCTGTTGGTTTGACTGGATCACACATTCACATCAATGTTTTTTGAGGCAGTGCCAGTTTAACCAGTCCCATTTGTTTGTCCTGCAGCATAGAACAGAAGAAGGAAACACTGCTTCAGTGGTTGTACCCACAAATAGAGATGGGAAAACTTGACCCAGAGTACATTTAGGAAGAGTTTTGCGTGTTGCTATATCTGACGACAACCGAAGGTTACAGTCAGAACAGTTGAGGCTTGAGGCTTTCCTTTTCTTAAAAGCTCTCTGCATCTTCCAAGCATCTCATGGGGGCCTAAAGGTCATCTGGAGAGGGACTTTTTACAAAACCCTGTAAACAGGAGAAGGACTAGTGACTTCCAGCAGAAAGGAGCTAGATTTAAATTAGATGCTAGGAGGAAGCTCTTTGCACTGAAGCATTGGCGAGGTGTTGAAACAGGTAGCACAAAGAAGTTGTGGAGGCTTGAGCCTGAAAGTATTCAAAGCCAGGTTGGATGGGGCCTTGAGCAGCCTGGTCTGGTTGGAGGTGGGGAGTTGATACTAGATGACTTCTCCTGGAGTACTGCATCCAGCTCTGGAGCCCTCAACTCCAGAAGGACATGGG
Organism: Eubucco bourcierii; assembly: GCA_013396675.1. Taxonomy (NCBI): domain Eukaryota; kingdom Metazoa; phylum Chordata; class Aves; order Piciformes; family Ramphastidae; genus Eubucco; species Eubucco bourcierii. The sequence continues at coordinate 1,015 of VWZE01021515.1, read as the reverse complement.
CCTGATAGAGGTCTAGAGGAGGGCATCTAAACTGTCTGCAGCGCTGAAACAATTCTGCTGTGAGAACAGGGTGAGGGAACTGGGATTGTTCAACCTGGCCAAGAGAAGGCTCTGAGGAGACCTAATAGCAGCCTGAAGGGAGCCCCAAGAAGACTGGGGAGGGACTGTTTACAAAGACCTGCAGTGCAAGGGAAAGGAACAATGGTTTGAAATCAGAGAAGAGTAGATTTAGATTGGATGTTAGGAACAAGGTCTGCACCATGAGGGTGGTGAAATTTTGGAACAGGTTGCCCAGGGAGGTGGTTGAGGCAGTGTTCAAGGTCAGGCTTGACAAGGCTTTGGGCAACCTGATCTAGTGGAGAATGTTCTTGCTGACTTCAGGGAGGTTGGACTAGATGACCCTTAGAGGTCACTTCTAACCCAAACCATTCTATTAAGGTCATTTCAATCCAAACCTTTCTGTCATCTCAGTAATGTCCTGAGACATGAGTACTACAAACTGAACTGGAAGACTGATGCTGGAACTTGCTGCCTCATGTTCTCAGTCAAAGTACCAAAGTTTATGTCATGAGTTGTCTTTGAACACCCCCTTGGACACATCACAGTAATTGCAGCCAGTTGGCTTTGTGGTGCTTACCTTGGTCTTTCCTGGTGTTAATCTTGCAGGTCTAATGATGCACTGTGTTAAGGATGAGCACACTGCAACAAACATAAACCTTCACTACTTAGAGAATGGCTATGTCATGGTCAACTTCTTTTTCCAGAAAGAGTTGTTCTTCATTCCCTTGGGATTTGCTCTGAAGGTAAGCAGCTAATCCTTCTGCTTTCTATGTTGAATGAATACAGAGGTTTTGGTAATCATTTACTTAAAAAATGAGAAGAATTAATTCCAGTGTTGAGTGTCAATGATCCTTCCAATAGTAGCTGAAGAACTGAGTCTGAACTGAACCTACACCTTGCATCTGGAATCTGCACCTGTTCCTTGCATCAGGAATAGTGTGGCCAGCAGGAGCAG
>VWZE01021513.1:225746-249144 GCA_013396675.1 Eubucco bourcierii | reverse complement strand
ATACAGAGCCCATAGAGACCCCTTACAGAGCCCATAGTGACCCTACAGAACCCCGTGGACTCCTGAATGCCCCTACAGGGCCCCTAAGACCCACGAGTGCCCCTCCAGAGCCCCTAGAGACCTCTGAGTGTCCCTAGAGACCCACGAGTGCCCCTCCAGAGCCCCTAGAGACCTCTGAGTGTCCCTAGAGACCCACGAGTGCCCCTCCAGAGCCCCTAGAGACCTCTGAGTGTCCCTAGAGACCCACGAGTGCCCCTCCAGAGCCCCTAGAGACCTCTGAGTGCCCCTAGAGACCCCTGAGTGCCCCTACAGAGCCCCTAGAGACCTCTGAGTGCCCCTAGAGACCCCTTAGTGCTCCTACAAAGCCCCTAAAGACTCCTGAATGCCCCTACAGGGCCCCTAAGACCCACGAGTGCCCCTCCAGAGCCCCTAGAGACCCCTCAGTGCCCTGACAGAGCCCCTAAAGACCTCTGAGTGCCCCTACACAGCCCATAGAGACCTCTGAGTGTCTCTAGAGTCCCACGAGTGCCCCTCCAGAGCCCCTAGAGACCCCTGAGTGCCCCTCCAGAGCCCCTAGAGATCTCTGAGTGCTGTTTCAGCTTCTGTCCAGTAATGAGCTGAATGAGTTGGGATGAAATTTTTCCCAGAATAAGCAGAGATACTAGATACTAGAGATATAATGTTGCTGCTTTTATTCTTCTTTAAAATCCTCCTCATTAAAAGGCTTTGGATTAAAATTAGTTCTTATGAAAATGTTCTCAGAGGTTTGATTCTATAAGGGCAGGTGAGTTGAAGTGGTATCAGCTTTTCTCTGTTAAGAAGAGAACTGTGCTCATCAGTTAAGGAATGAACTGTGTATGAGAGGAACAGAGAACATACCCTGATTCCATCACAGATTAAACAGTGTAACCAAAACTGGTGTTTTTCTCTCTCTCTCTTTTGAGCAGGTGCAGGACTGCCATACTGGACCTGAGCTGCTGTCCCACCCCAGGCAAGAACCAGGTAAGACACTGCTGAAGCCTCTCAGCTGGCACAGCCCATGAAGGTAGGGCTTTCTGCTTAGCTGCACAGCCTAACTTCCAGACAGTACTTGAGGAACTGTGCATGCTCCACTTTCACCCTTATTGTTGTGGGGTTTATCTACAGAGATGCTGAATCACAAGCCTTGAAACAGTAATAACTGCTCACCTTCCAAATGGCAGTCTGCTGCAAGGCATGACTGCTGAAAATGTAGTGAGAGCAGTTCCTAGGGGGTACGTAATGGAATTGCAATCATTCAGAAAGGCAGGAGACTGGAAAAAGAAACACCCTCTGTGGACATGAAACCAGCTACTTTATTATGATAAACCAGAGCCGCAGCAGAGCTCTGAACTTTGTCATTTACGGCACCCCACAAAGCTTGAGAGTTTGCCACTGCTTTTCAGTATGCCATGCTTCAATCAAATGAATAAAGGCTTAGATGGGGATGACAGGAAAAGCCAGAGCCATGACAACAGCAGCCTGTACTGTGCCCCACTGAGCTAGCAGGAGATACAACCTTCCTGAAAGGCCAAGATGGGTGGGAGTGCTGTCACAGACACATTCTCCACTCTAACGCTGAACTTCAGCATCTCTGATGGGTGTCTTGACAAGCAGGCTTCTACCAGTTTTATCAAACATATTTCTGTGTACACACAGAAGGACAAAAATAGCTCTCATTTCTTATTAGATGTTCATGACCAGAATATTCTTCTCCAGATGAATAAAGTCATTACTAATTTAGAAAAGCATGCCTCGGTTATCTCTTTATATAAATCTTACCTCTGTGGTGACAGCTAAGAAGCAGGATGTTTTAGTGCGCCGCCTGCACGGCCTTCCCTAGCAATCTCCCCCTGCAGGAGCTGGAAGGCACTGGTGTCACAAGACACCGACTGTAGTCAAGCAGGCAAAGCAGCTGATGCCACACCTCTAGCTGTACTTAGAGGGACTTGGAAATGTATAATGCTATATTAGTATGTAAAGCCTCTAGTTAGGCTACCTTAAAGCAGCTTTTAATCTTCACTAATGAAAATCTGCAGTTATGACCCTAAGTCTTCTTAGGTGGTCTAAGTATTTCCCAAATGCTTCTGTGGCTTTGGGTGCAATCTCATATCCATTGACTCAAAAAATCTAACTAGAGAAGTTCACTTCTGCTGACAGCCCTCTACAAGAGGCTATCCTACACTGGAGGAGCCCAGAACTCAACAGGGGCTTTCCCTACCAGCCCCTCACATGACTCTGCTGCTCATACTGCTAGCAGTGCTAAGTCAGCAAATACTCTACATCAAGCTCTGGCATGGGAGGAGGTATCCACCTGAAGCACTGCAGTCACAGCTCAAGTGCTCTTGCAGGTAGCTTTTTCCCTTCCAAAGCCACTGTGAGGTTTTTGCACAACTGAAGAACCTCAGCTTCCAGTTTTTACAGTAGCAGAAGTTGTATACTTGTGGGCTGAAAAAAAAGACTTTTCAGATTTATGGTGCTTTTACTCTTCTGTTTAGCCAGAGTGGAGATAAGGCTCCAAACAAAATATTTGCAGCTTTGAGGGACCTTTGTTCTTGCCACTTGAGATTCTTTTCATAAACATTGTTTTTGCTAGCGTTTCAGGGCTAGTAGTAGTAGCCAACCGAGTCCTAGGCTGCATCAAGAGCAGCGTGGCCAGCAGGGCAAGGGAGGTGATTCTGCCACTTTACTCTGCTCTCCTCAGACCCCTCCTGGAGTGCTGTGTGCAGTTCTGAAACCCTCAGCACAGGAAGGACATGGAAGTGTTGGAGTGGGTCCAGAGGAGGCCACAAAGATGATCAGAGGGCTGGAGCAGCTCTGCTATGAGGACAGGCTGAGAGAGTTGGGGCTCTGCAGCCTGGAGAAGAGGAGGCTTCAAGGGGACCTTAGAGTAACTTTCCAGTATCTGAAGGGGGCCTACAGGAAGGCTGGGGAGGGACTATTTACAAGGTCTTGCAATGACAGGNGGTGTCCCTGCCTGTGGCAGGGGGTTGGAACTAGATGATCCTTGAGGTCCCTTCCAACCTTACCATTCTATGATTCTATGATTCTATGAAATGTGGATGTGATGGCTGAGGAAAAGGAGACCAGGTTAGGAAGTACTAATGTCTGCAGTTCACTTTCAGACTTCCCCATACCTAAGAGAAGAGAGTAGTAAGTTTTGACTAGGGTAACATTAATGAATCTGTGAGTGTACCACTTGTGCAGTCCTGAGGCTGCCTCACCTCAGAGCAGAGCATGGTGTGGGCTGGCTCTGCTGGCGCTCTGCTGCTCACAGAGTTTCCCTTGCACTGGGTAGATGTCTGAAATTTGTCGAGTTTCAAACCGCTTTGCAAGGGGACGCAGAGATTCAGCAGGCACTTGGCAGTTGTCAGTGTGGGGAGATGTCATTACGCAGAACAGTTCCCAGGATCACACTGAGCCTGTGGTGTGAACATTGACAAGGCACTGAGCTAAACCTCCTTTCATTAAACTGCCATTGTATCCTTATGTCATACTTAGAGAAACAGTGACAGGGAGGAAACCTGACTTAAAACTCTTCAGGAAGATGTGACCTTCACTGGTGAGATGGGACCTCTGTCTCTGCAGCAGAGTGCTGTTCCAGCCTCTCTGCTCAAGTCCTGAGGTAATGTTTCAGCAGGCCAAAATAAGTCTGCTTAATGAGGTCCAGGGGGTATTATGCCTCTCGCCAGCTGCTCATTAGCAAACTGACTGCACGACCAATAGGCAAAACACATCAACCTCATACAGTCAGATATTGCTGCTGGGTCTGTTGCTGATTTACAAAGATCAGCTGTTCTGCATTAAGCAATTGCATATGGGAACTTATTGGGAATTTCCTTGAAATAAGCCCTAAAGTAAGTTAAATCTTATGGGAAAATGTCTGAAAATAAAACCATACAAGAATGGCTGGAAGTGAAAAGACAGATCTGGTTTTATTTTGCTGTAACTTACTATCTGCATCCGGTAAACAAAAAGCAGGAAGAAGCAACCACTAAAAGTGAAGCTGCTACTTCAGGGATGGAAAAAAAATGAGATTGTTATAAATTTACCACCAAAGAATGTTGCTGATTATGTATTTATTTATTTAACACTCTCTGGCCAGCAGAACTGGGGGCAGGAGTTTGAGCACTGTGTCCATTTTGGGGTCCCTCAATTTAAGAAAGATGTTGAGACGCTTGGACATGTCCAGAGAAGGGCTGCAAGGTTGGTAAGGAGTCTGGAGCACAGCCCTGTGAGGAGAGGCTGAGGGAGCTCGGCTTGTTTAGCTTGCAGAAGAGAAGGCTTAGGGGAGACCTCATTGCTCTCTACAACCACCTGAAGGGAGATTGTAGCCAGGTGGAGACTGGTCTCTTCTCCCAGGCAAACAGTGACAGAACAAGAGGACACAGCCTCAAGCTGTGCCAGAGCAGGTTTAGCCTGGATGTTAGGACATAGTTCTTCCCAGAAAGAGTGGTTGCCATTGGAATGGGCTGCCCAGGGAGGTGGTGGAGTCACTGTCCCTGGAGGTGCTTAAAAGGAGACTCAGTGAGGCACCTAGTATGGTGGTTTAGTTAATTAGAAGGTGTTAGGTGATAGGTTGGACTGGCTGATCTCAAAGGTCTTTTCCAATCTGATTAATTCTATGATTCAGATTTTTCTTTTTCATCTCTGTTAGTTGTACCTGTTGTCACTCCTGACAGGAGTAACCAGATAATCCTGACAGGATTAATCAGGTTATCACCTGATTAATTCTATGATTCAGGCTTTTCTTTTTCATTTCTGTTAGTTGTCACTCTCCCATAGGCCACGGATATTTAAATATTGTTGTCTGTAGTAGATCAGAGTAAATCTTTTGTGTGGGATGGTGACCCAAACAAGGGTAAGTCATTGAAAAATGGGTTGGCTTCACTGCAAGTATAAGCATAGCTTTGACCATAAGAAAAATACTGCTTAGAAATGTAGCTCTAGCAAAGTTATGCTATCAGTAAACTCCAATAGGAGAGAAGCTGTGATACAGGGTCCATCATACTTGACTGTGTATGAAGGACATAAATTCATAGAGTTGGTTCTTACCCTGGTGCTAAAGGAGCAGAGGGTGAGTTTTGCCAAGTTTTTAGTTAGGAAATGCAGCTACAGCTTGCAAGGGAGTTGACAAAGGCTTCTCAGTAGTGTGGTACATGGAACATTGTATAACTGACGGTAGCAGACAAGGTGGGGAAGAAATAGCTACTGCTGGACAAGACCAGAATTTTTCTTCCTGTATTCTGATTTCCCAGGCTTCACAGCTCTGGGAAAAAGGCCCTTGTATGTCACCTTATAGTGTTAAACATTAATTACTACCCACTTACAGCCTCTGTTCTGTCCCAGTGTGTTTTGCCTCAAGATCTGCCTTGGAGTATTTTCACAGTCAACAAAGGTGAAGGAAAACATTTTGAGAAGTTGGCAGAAATGTACTAAGAATTTAACAGGAAGCCAAATGCTGTTTTTCCATGGGAGTGTATGGTGTATGAACTGCGATCTTTTTATAAGTAGGAGGAAATGAAGCTTACATTTTGTGGATTTTAAAAGTAAGCTGCTGTATCTCCCACATATTGCATGCAAATAAAAGGTCAAGAAAGCTAAAATTATTCACGTATGCACAAAATGGCACACTACATTTCTTCTATGAATATCTGGAATTGATATATTCATTGATAGCTAACCAGAGCCTGTCCTCTTAAGGTTTGGCTGACTTAGTGGTCCCCTTTTGTTTTACTTCTAATTAGAATGAAGGTACAGCCTTCACAGATCTGCAGATCTGCCTTGAGTGGAACAAGGTGGTGGTAAGATAGGAGAAGAGCTGGACACAAGTGTTCTCAGGAGCTCTATGAGGCTTCTGCAGAATAGAGACTGGAAAAAAAGGCTGCCCCATTCTCATATAAACACTGTAGCTTGTGAAAGGTGAATAAAGGAAGGGATTGGATATGGAAGAACAAGAATAGATAGGTCTATAGCATTCCATTGGATTGGAGCTCTTCTGCCTGGAGAAGAGAAGCCTTAGAGGAGACCTTTTAGTGGCCTTCCAGGATCTGAAGGGGACCTACAGAAAGGCTGGGGAGGGACAATTTACAAGGTCTTTTAATGATAGGATGAGGAGTAATGGGTTTAAACTGACAGAGGGGAGATTTAAACTAGATGTTAGGAAGTTCTTTCTAGTGAGGGTGGTTGAACAAGGATCAGTTGAATGAGTTTGATACAACTGATTGCTATACATACTGTATTTTAAATCTTGTTTTAATATATGCTGTATTTTAATCTCATTTTTTCTTTATATATCTTTCTCATTATTTTATAGTAAATTTATCCTAATCTCAATGGTAGTAACATATCAGTGAGGGCTTGGGACTGTTATTTTTGCTTTAACTCTGTCATGGCTCATCTCAACTTTGACCCTATGTTGTTGCTTTGAGTCTCCTGGATGAAGATTCCTTGCGTGAACATATGTACTTCAGCCTTGGATGAACCTTGGATATTGTAATATTAGTTGTTACAGTTCATTAGCCAAACATACTTTTGCCCCCATATTCTACTTTATAATCTGTTAAAAATGTGGGCACCTGTTACCTTGAATATATGGGCTTAAAAGTCTTTACAATTTATACTACCACAATTCTGCTTTGTTCTTTTCCCCTCATTGTTTTTTTTTTCCTGTTTATTTGGCTAACACTCTTTTTAGAATGCAGGTTGTAACTTCGTACATTTGATTTGAACTTATACCTTTGGGAACTTCAGTTTATTAATTAGGTCTTTGTCCATTGAAAATTGAATGCTTTCTTTTCCAACCTGTCTTTATTTACCTGGGATTTAATTTAAACCAGGCTGATAAGCGCAGCAGAGATACCATTCTGCATATATTTATGGAACAATTGCACTTATTATGCAGAAGCAGCTGAATACATTCTTCATTTTGAAATTGAAAATCAGTAGTATATTAACAGGAACAGATGGCTCTGGGAAAGGCACATAGGAGGCAAAAGCCTTATATGTGCAATTGATGGATGCCATTTCATTGGCATTAAATATAAACAGAACAAAATAAGAGCACCCTTAAGTTTTAATCTTGTTGATAGGCAAGAGAATTAAGATTTCTGCTCATCAGAAGAAATTGAAGCACATTTTAAACAGCAGAGGTTTCAGGATACAAATTTAAAGCTCTTCTAAACACAGAATATCTGTCCTCTCAGTCCACTGAAGGGTTATATTTCTAATTATGGACATGGAAGTGTTGGAGTGGGTCCAGAGGAGGGCCACAAAGATGATCAGAGGGCTGCAGCAGCTCTCCTATGAGGACAGGCTGAGAGAGTTGGGGCTCTTCAGCCTGGAGAAGAGAAGGCTTCAAGGGGACCTGATAGTAGCCTTCCAATATCTGAAGGGGGCCTACAGGAAGGCTGGGGAAGGATTATTTACAAGGTCCTGCAACGACAGGACAAGGGGCAGTGGGTTTAAACTGGCAGGGGGGAGATTTAGACTGGATGTTAGGAGGAAGTTCTTTCCGGTGAGGGTGGTGAGGCACTGGCACAGGTTTCCCAGGGAGGTTGTGGCTGCTCCCTCCCTGGAGGTGTTCAAGGCCAGATTGGATGAGGCCTTGAGTGAGCTGTACTAGTGGGAGGTGTCCCTGCCTGTGGCAGGGGGTTGGAACTAGATGATCCTTGAGGTCCCTTCCAACCTTACCATTCTATGACTCTATGACTCTAATATTTTTGCAAGTGTTTTCTAAGGCTTTCATGAAAGGTTGAAAGAGTTGCTGACCTCGCATTTGCAACAGAAATGGGGAGGTACCAGCTGTATTATATACAAGCTGATGTTTTGTCAGTTTTGCCTGGGTAGATAAAAGTTTCTAAAAATTAGGCCTCTTTCTAAAACAAATAGGCTGTCTAGAGTTGTAGATAAAAATACAAAAAAAAAAAAAAGGCAATTTTTGTCCCACACAACTAATACTGAGTCTAAAAATTAATTATGACTTTTAAAAAAATAATCATTGCAAATATTTTATGTCTGACAGAATGGATTTGGAATTTAGGTATGAAATGACACTTTCCAAAAATCTTGTCAGCTGCAAAGGTATTGCTCATTTTTATGCCTGCAAAGTCCTCAAGACCAGCAGAAAGATGAGGTTTGAGGTTTCTATGTTTACTGAGAAGTGAGACAGCTGTAAACAGAGACACAAGGTTAGCCTCTTTCTGCAGAAAATAGTGTTTTGTCTCACCAGTATTTGCTTACAGTTTCTGGTTGTTGGTGAAGGACACAAGTCTTATCCTCGTGTGACCTCTCAAGAACTACGCTGAGCCTTACCAGGATGATTTAGTTAGTAGACAAAGACCTGCATTCAAAAGCCAGACCTTCCCTTAGGTACCAGGCATGACCAGAATAACTTCTTAGAAAAGTAACTCTAACAACATGTCAGAATTGTGAAGAATAATGCTCTTCTCACTGCACCTGAGATGTCTGCCTGCCTCTTGCCACAATGCACAGCATAGAAATTATTTTACATGATATTATGCTTATGTATGTATTTTCTTGAAGTGTTCCAAGCACATCTCACATCCTCCTTAACAAATTTGTTGTTTGTGGCTCTTTAGGAACAACATTTCCAAGAACAGGCCAATAGAAAGACAGCTGAGACGCAGCTCAAGGCATCTGAACAAAGGAGGTAACAAAGTAACATACAGGAGGAGTGACGCATGAAATCTGTGACATTCTTAAGACAGAGATTGAGGAGTGTGATCTGCTTTAGCTTCTGTGTCATTTCCAATTCCATAGCTGCCGTGGTAGGCCTAAACAGGCCAAATTAGGCTTGTACATGTCCTGGTTTGCCCAGAAGTGTTTTTCTACTCTCTCTCCTTCTGTTTTGGGGAGACCAACTGCAGAAAAAAGGACAAAGAACCTGAAGCCACTAAGTCTGGGGTCTGTGGCCTGCCCAGCAACTGCGGTAAACAAGGTGCACAGGGTTGCCTTGTGCAAGGCTGTGTTCTGCCCTAAAAAGGGTAAAGCAAGCCTATGGCTTCACCCAATATGGTCACATCTTGGATAACTGTGATTTGATTGCCTATCCTGTGGCCAACGGCCCATTAGTCTCGGGCTGTATTGGATAAAAGGGGATGAGCAGAGAGCACAGTGAGCTTTGCCATTACAAGGTGTGTCTGCTATTGCATCTGTGTCTGTGGCCTCATTGATCCTGAGCTGAGGCTCTGATACCTGTCACGCATTCGACCTGCACAGCCAGCGTGACACCGTGCCCAGACTGCACACCGCAAGGCATCTGCCTGCACCTGAAAGCCTTCTGCCCAGATGGAAGCCTTGGAGATAACACAAATTGTCCAGAAAGCCAGGAACAGGTCAGAGATCATCTGTCTCCTTTCTCCAGTGCCCAGAAGCCTGGGGAAACTCTAAAGCCTCTGACGGCTGCCAACAGCAACCCTGCCACGAGCCTTGGGTACTGTCAGATGATATTTTGGTGAGTAACTACCAAAAGCCTCTAATAATCATTAATTGCCTTCTACCATAAGCAGAAAGTTGCTCCTTACGTCCATCTAGTGAGCAAATGGTGTACTGACTGCAAGAGGTACCCTGACCACAAAGCTTTCTCTGCCAGTTTAGTCAAGTTCAATTAATATATAAATTTAATAGTCATTTCTAGATCCTATTATAACCTGTATATAGTTTCCATAATGATGCAAGAACCTGTTACTATTATTATTTTGGTGATCGGGGTGCCATGAGTTCTGAATATTTAATATTAATAAATTCTATTAATATTTTTTAAAATATCATTTTGCAGTAATTAATTACCCCTTCCACAATAGTCCATGTCCCAACACCATGTTATTTCTTATGCTATATCTGAGGCCATAGGACACTTGTCTGAGGCCTCTAAATTTTACTTTGCTCTGAGGTGCTGGGCTTCAGTCCCAGTGCTGACATTTGCTTTCTCTGAGCCTGAGAAAGCAATTTATAAGTGTCTAAGGTCAGCAAACTATAAACTCATGAATATTATTTTTATTGGCATCACAGAGGCTTTTGCACTTACAGTTTCATGCAAAATATGATACAGAATTATTATCATATTTATGCTGATAGACATAAGGCCTTTCCTGCTCTTTTATTTAATATGATGTTAGTAATTTTTCTGGGCCATACAATAAAGGGCAGCTAAGACCATCCAGTTCACTGTCAGCTTTTTCACTTACAAATGAGTCTCCTACAGTTCAATTCAGGATTCATATTCAATTTTTGTTATTTGAAGTCTGGTATGCCAAGTTATTTTCCTTCATACTTAGCTGTTTGTTTCCAGTCTGCTGACCTGTACTCCAACATGTACTTTTTCCTTCACCACTGAGTGCACTGCACTCAGAAACCAGTTCATCAGCTTTTACACAAATACTTCTTTGCCTTCCAGCCCTTTTCTATTTTGGCATTATCACATAGTGTTGTTGCTCTGAAAGTAATGAAAGGTTAATCACATAGGACAAAACATGTATTGAGCAGAAATATTAACTAGCCTATTGTCTGCTCATGCATACACAGATTAATTATATATAACATATATAACTTTTTGCATAATAGTTATGCTTCACTAATGCCAGCTCAGCAATGCAGAGCACGGTGAGAAAATCCTTTACAGAGCAGTGGGCTTCTTATGACAGATTTTAGGCTGTCAAACACTCAGTGGTGACACTTCAAAGACTTCAGAGAGATTGTCCATCCTTCAGAGATCTGAGAACAGAGGTGGTGTTCATTTTCATACTTTATTAAGAATTTTTGTGCTCCAAAACAGCCTATAAAACATTTATTGTATGCTGGGGATATAAATTGCCACCAGGTTGTGTTGGCAGCCCTGTTGGGTTGGATGCATCTTTTGGGTGGTGATTCAGTCTATGTGCCTGCACCTTGGGAAAAAAAAAATGGCATGAATACTTTTTTCCAAGTACATTGAAAGCAATAGGCTTGAATCTGATCACAGCTAAGGACTTCAAGTCAACCTAACTTAGGTGTGATTAGGTCATAGTTTCATAAAGTCTGCAGGAAATGTCTTTGTGGCTCTTGTGAGTAGTTGGAAATATAAAAATATAGCATCAACAATAAATAATTAATTGATTGGGAAATGCTGGGGTTTCTTTACCAATGATTTTCAACTAGGTAGTACAGTAATATTATTTTTGTGGTCTTTCAGTCTGGATGTAAAAGAATTCTTTTCTACACAGGAACATTATAAAAAGCAGCAGAATATCTACACTACTCACTACTAAGCTCTGCCCTGTTAAAGCTGCCAGCAGATACAGGTAATTAATATCATTTTCTAAGCTTAGCTAGCCCAGAATGGCAAACATTACACAATGAGCCCAAAGAAACCTGTCTTAATTTCGGATTGCTGCCAAATAGATTAAACCATAATCTTTCTGACAAATGTCTGCAACTCTTCTTTCTCACAGCTCTTGCCTGCTTTTGCACCCTGCTTTCTATTTCTTGAAGAGAAGCACTTTTCCACCTTAGGAGACTTTTCTGATCCTTCTGTTTTTTCTTTAGTTAAGGGTTATCATGCTGTTCTTCAGTAGATTTATGGATCTGTGAAAACACTGCAGAGGGACTTGGACATTCTTACTCTAATTGTTGAGCTATTTAAACAAGTAGAATAAATTAATCTGAACTGTAACATCACTGAAACTGCTAAAAATGTGTCCTCCAAATCCTGTCAGATTTGTCTCATCACTCTGTTCAGGTCTGAAACATTTATCAGTGCTGAGCTATTTAAATTAGTTCTATTCTCATGTTTTGGAACTTTATAATCTTTGGGCACTCCCAGCTGCCACTGAAACAGGGTGACAAGAAGATTGAAATGGCTAAATGATTTGTCAAACACATTATAGAGATCAGGTGAAGAAAGGAAAACCAATCAAATAAGATTGTGTTTTGTATCTTAGTTTTTGTACATTACACTTAAAAACAAAAGCTGCTTTTGGAATTCTAGATGCTTCTCAGAGATGCTTGCTGCTTTAGGTTCTACATATTTTGGAAGTATCTGCTATGGCGCCCCCTTTAAATAGTTACTACTTCCCTATTTTTGTCTTTATTTTGATACTTACTGATTTTTTTTGTTTGTTTTGGATTTTTTTTAGCTGTTGCTTAGGGCACTGAACTAAGGGAAGGCAAATTTGTAGCTGTTTGTTTAAAAATATTGGCACTGTTGATTTTTAAAGCAGTTGGCAAGATGCTTATTTCCCTTTAAAACACTTTGTTGGTCTAAATGGTTGGCACGTGTTCAATCCTCACAGTTCTTCATATTAGTGTCTCAGCAAAGCATATTTTTAAAGTGAAGTATATTTTTATTAGAATTCAAATTAACTGTAGTCCTTTCTGAAGTTTTATAGCCCCAAGAGTGTATTTTTTGCAATAGTTGAAAATGTAGGGGCTGAAATAGTATGGTCAGTAACAACCTGTAAACACTGTCAGTGTGGTATGAACAGCATTGCAAGGAGTAAGGCTGGAGATGTGACTCAGCCAGGTAAGGACGTGGTGAAGAAATATCCCATGGAGCGGCTCTGAGTGAGGCAGGGGCTATGCAATGCCTTTAAATGATTCTCGTCTACTTCCTCTCAGTCAACATGCTGTCAGATACAAATACCAGGATTTGCCTTCAAAAGAAAATATTATGACTCTGTTTGCCTCTTAGAAAACGTGTTTCTCATTTATTTCAAAATATGTGAGCCATGGCACACTCTCTTACTCAGCTCACCATCTGCTAACCCGCCACAGACTTACTATGCCTCACAAGCCACAGTGTGCTGATATTTTAGTGCTTTGCTACAACTGTATATGCTATTACACTTGTCACTGGTAATGTATTCACCCTGCCCTTGAACTCTTGCAATATGTAATGGACAGGTAATTAATTAATGCAATATTATTTTTGAAGATTAATAACATTTATTAATATTCAATATTCAGAACTCTCACCACCCCAATCACTAATTTTAATAATACTCATTTCTTCGCAGGGTCATGGAAGCTTTATACAGGTAAAAACAGGCTCTAGAAATAATTAATGATAATATATAACATTAATTGAACTCAGCTGAACTGAAAGAAGAGGTTGCTGTGGTGTGATGGTTTGGGAGTTACCTGCCCCTACACTTTGTAAATTGACCCAGACTGGAACTCAGCTGGCTGGAAGTTAAGGACTGAAGCTCTATTTACTGCGCAGCACAATGTACAAGCAGATATATACACTATAGACAGGAATATTTACAGACAAAGACAAGTTAAAGGTAATACAGAAACACAACAGCCCTCCCAGAAATCAGAGACCCCAGGAGGGGCTCCCAACCACCCTTCCACCTTCTCCCCACCCCTGTACCTTACCCCAAGGTTTGCTTTACTCGCAAGGTGAGTTTGGAGGAGCAGCCAGGGGGGTTAGGAGGAAAGTGGTTAGTGAGATTACTAAGCAGAGAGGAGAAAAAGAGAGAAGCTACTAGACTGAGATGCTGTGCTCCAGAGACTGACTTATCTATGTTTTGAGTACTTAAACATCTCAGCAAGCCTATGAGTGAAGTAGACATCAGCATGTTTTCCTTCCTCAGCCTATAGTGTAATTATCTCCATTAAAATATTCCAATTAACCTCAAACCAGCACATGTAGTGTACCGCTTGTGGGCAACACCCTGCTTGCCTGTTAGATGGACTCAGGGAGCTCCTTTCTCCTTATGGCAGAAGGCAATGGCGAATTACAAGAGGCTTTAAGTATTTACTCACAAATATTATCTCCGGACTTGCAGGGCTGGCTACAGCTTCAGACAGTACCCAAACTCTTTCAGGAAATTCTGTTACTGTCTTGTCATCTGGTGAGACTTCTGATTCTTCTCAGGCTTCAGGGTGATGGGGTAAGGAGGCAGACAATCTCTGACCTGGTCCTGATCTCCTCTGGGTGATCTGTGTATCTCCAGGACTTCCCATCTTGGCAGGAGACTGTCAGGATGCCTTGTCATGTACAGTCTCAGCACAGATATCACACTGGCTATGCAGGCTGATTGCGTGGAGGCTTTTAGAGCCTGTTCCTGATAAACTCTTGGAAGGCAGTTTCTGGGCAGTTCAGGATGCAGTGAGGCTGTAACAAGCAGGCAAGCACGAATACAACAGTAGAACATGGATACAAGGACAGAGCACATTGTGTCACCTGTTCAGCTCCTTTTATCAATACAGCCTGAGACTAACGTGCCTTTGGACACAGAATAGCTAATCAGAATGGCAGTTAGCCAAGCTTGACCATATTAGATGAAACTATAGGCTTGCTTTACCCTTTTTAGGGCAGAATACAGGCCTTCCACAAGGCCGGCACAAGCTGAGCCTGTGTACATGGTTTACCATAGGATGCAAATGACCAAGGTCCTTAGACCAGTGGCTCCAGGTTCTTTGTCCTCTTTCCTGCAGTTGCTTTTCCCTGAAACAGGAGGGAGAGCAGAAAAACATGTCTGGGTAAGCCAGAACATCTATAAGCCTATTTTGGCCTGCTTAGGCCTACCATGACACAGGTACAACGTCCATAGCTTCTCTGGGCAACTTGTTTCAGTGTCTCATCACCCTTGCTGCAAAAAACTTGAGCTTCCTGTTGCTGAAGTAGACTGAAGGCCCAGAGACAGCCGATGAGAGACCTCAATTCCAAGGACTAAGGTGGCACTTGGGTTATGCAAAACGATCGTGGACTCTGCTTTTGGGTGAGCTGGAACTCTGTGAGTAAATGCTGAGCTTCACAAGGGAATAAGTATAATAATGATGACTTTTGATCTTTTGTGAGAACGCTTTAATGAAATATTCTACATCAGTTGTGCTGGTTTGAGGCCAATTGGAATATTATAGTGAGAGAAATTTGATCATTGGTTATAAAATAATAATAATGATAAAGTCTATATCATTCACCAATTTGCTAAAAGGGATTAAAAAGCCAAAGTATAAACAATTTGCCCTTCTTCATTGGATCTATTCGCCACTCTCCAGTCTTTCCACTAACCTTGGCTAACCAGAGAACAAGTAAGCTTTGCTGTCTGAGAGAGAGGGCGGCTTTGAATCACTTCTGGGCTTCCTTCTGTGTCCAGGAGGGAATTTAGATTTCTGTATTATATACAAATTGTATATAATTATAACTATTATTGTATATATATGCTTGTAAATTTAGCTTTGCTGTAAGTATAGCTTTATCTTACTTCCAAGCCATCTGAGCTGAGCTGGTAAATTTCAGTTGTTGGTGGTGGGGAAGTTCCTTAACCCACTACACCTAGGGGACTTGGTAATCCTACTGCTAACATATTCCTAATATACATGGTGATTACTGCTACCCCTGTAATGGAGAGTCAGGGATCTTGATTTGCTATCTAATTGAACTCCATTATCTTTCCTTATTAGCTCTCAGGGAAATAAATCACTCTGACAGGATCAGAAACCAAAGGTGTCTGCTTTGCTTTGTCCTTTGTGTTTTGCTACAAGATCACATGTAGACTGTGCCTCAGTCTATTCACTCTGTGTCAGGCGAAAGCAGCTGTGGCTTATTATGTTTCATAGCAGGATAAATGAGACGATGTGCAAAATGAGTTTGCTCACTAACAGGAGCCCCACAGACACTGACATTTTCAAAGATAGGGAGGGCTACTGCATTCGACAATTAGAAATACGCCACTTTGCAAGTGAGAAACTATTCTGTTTGAAAAAGTGCCCAGTTGAGACACAAATTCGAGTAATAAAGCCCATTAAGAAAGCCATGGCATGCAAAAATTACAACATTTAGCTTCGCTAATATTCCTAATAAGGCAGTGCTGTTGCAATACTAAAGAGAGGTGTTTGTGTTTTTTGGTTTTTTTCCCCCTGATCAGTTACTCAGGAAATTTCACGCATTACTCATTGCTTTCACTATGTGCTGCTCATAGACAGCCTGCTCTGTACCCCTTACTGGACAGATTAGTTCTGATTGCCTTATAAAATGTAACACTTTTTTCTTACAAGCAACTGATAATAATAATGACAGTGTTTTAAAACCAGTAGACATTTATTGTGAAAGCTCTGTAATGCCCAGAGCAAGGGACTGAAATAAACCAACTGAGAAATATTTAAGAAACTCCTACACATTTTCTGCTTGGATCATGGTTCTGTGGAATGGTAAACCAGAGTGTTCCACTACCTTATCATTTGAGAAGCTCCCACCCTGTAGTATCTTTAACCCAGTGATGTTAAACAGAGGTTGGGAAGATGATTTCCAGACTAAATGGACCTAAGCCAGGTTAAACAGTTAGTGGCCATCTATAAGTGTTTGGGGTCTGAGCATAGAATATCACAAGACAAACCAACTCTTGAGATGCCCATAACAGCTAATGAAATAAATGAATAAAAGTACCCTTTGCCTCCCAATCACTGCAATATCTGCTTAGCGACTGTTTCTCATCTCCTGAGGCAAGCACTCAATGGGTACATCTGATTCCAGAGAAAAAGTGAGACTTTAGGGGGATGTGAAGAGTCACAACTGAGATGGACTTCATCTTTATTAAATAATAGAAAACTGCTAATGACTATAAAAGTTTGTTGGCTTTGGGGCTACTAAAAGAAAACATTCTAAAATTTCAACAATTACGATGGTTTTAATTTTTTTTTTAATAGCTTCTTTTAATAAACAAAAGGAGAGTTTTAAAGATGCAGAGGAACAACCAGAGAAGGTGGAATACTGTATCTGGAGAAAGTAGAAGTCACAGTAAGAAAGAAAACAAAAGGTAAGAAAGAGGAATTCAGTGGTCGTTTATGTTCAGATGTCTGTGATAATTCCAGAGGAAACTACCAGGAGCAATTCTTCAGTGGATTAATACAAGAATATGTAAGTACTTTTTTCAAACTGCTTGCTTTTTCAGAGCTGCTATGTCACTCATTTTATTAAACTATCCTTTTTCTAGTTAGCTATGCACCTTCCTCTAAAACCCTGCAGCTTTTGGTGACACAGTGGAAGCTGCTTCCAGATAGTGTAGTCTTCCTTTTGAAAACATACATAAAATTCATGATGTATAAAATACTTGCTGGCAGAAAGAGCATTTGTAGCAAAATACTAGCCAGTGCAGGCCTGGCTTGAACCAGGCACAGTGCTAAAGAGTAGGAAGAAAGCCTATTTGTGGCTATCAGCATCATATCAGTAACTTATAAGTGTGGCACCATTTGGGATTGCATTGAAATGGAAAGCTGCAGGAGCATTTTTCAAGTTTTATATTCAGACAGAAATCTGCTGAAGCCATGTTACAAGACTCATTCTGTCATCCTTTAAATAAGGAATCTGTTTTGGAAAAGGACATTTGTGGAAAAAAGAATGATTTGAAACAAATGGTAGTTGATGAAAGTCTCCATCTGTGATGTAATTCCAGCAGGCACAGCATTTTAAAACTTTGCTGTTATTGTTTGCTTTGGGATTACAAAACTTTCCCCACAGTAGAGGAGAGGTATCAGAAGGCCTAAACTGGGGAAGAATCTAACCATTAAAACAAAACTAGGGTAGTCTTCTTCCATTGTTTATTAGCAAAAGTTTATTATACCTATAGCAAAGGTTTAAAATCCATGTCTTTGCATCCTTGCAAACAGCTGCAAATTTCTGCTATCTGAAGCTTGGTTTTGCTAGAATAGGAAATTGGGTCTGCTGTACTCCAGATCTGCTCTAATGGCTGATATATAAACCTATGCTTATTCACTCAACACATCTGTACTGCAAAAAACAATGACTCCACTCAATGACATTGTTGGTTCTGATAACATGTTCTAGATTAAAAACCCAGAATTAACTACTTGCCCCCCCATGTTTACTTTCTGACAGTAGGTGTCCACTTGAGTGATACTTGGAAGCAATATAAGTGAATGTTAAGACTGGATAGCTCACCAAAGCCACGTGCATCGTGGCCATTAAGGTCCAAAATGTTAATACAAGGCCACCAAAATATTACATTGTTTTAATGTAATATTAATACATTATAATGTATTTAGAGTTCCAGAGTCCTCCTTGAAATGATATTGGGCACTGTGGTTTTGATTTAACTGCATGCAGTTTACCATTTGAATACTTGAAGACTTTTGACTCTTTCATACAATCTTCTTGAGTTTTAAGGGCAGAAAACAGGCTCCCTGTGAGCTCCTTCCAGGACCAGTTAAAGTCATAAAACTATGTGAGTTTCACAGCAGGACACAAGTAAAAGCACTTCACAATGTGTTTTACTTTTGCAGAAGGACCAAATAATTTACATTCAAAGAAAGCCACACAATATATTTTTTAAACTAGCTTAAATGTGCTTTATACATTCACAGAAAAGCCTGAATGTCAAAACAGTTTAAATGAAGTGTATGTGATGATTTTTTAGCACATAAATGAGATCAGTATCTTGGAGGAAAACTGACAACTTTTAAGCTGAAGCAGAATGATGACTCTGGCAGCTTGCAATGTGACCTGTATTTCTACACAGATATTTGTTTAATATAAAAAATAATTTTTGACATTCACTCTGTATGAATCAATTGTGCATTAATTGGAAAGTTTAAAGTGCACCTTTGACTTTTCTGCTGGAGCAATGATTTCAGCAGCTGGTTGAAATCTTGTCATATGTTCCTGTGACTTCATTAACCCCAAGGCAGCTGAGGAACCATGCCCCAGTTCAGCATCAACCTATTTGAGATTACAACCAAAATTTCATTCTAATGAGAACTGCCTTCATTTTTTATCGGTTTTAGATCCATGCATGATTTTTTTTCACCTGCAATACCAATCACAGAATTCAAATGAGTAGATTTCTTTTCTTAGAGATCACTTCTAGTCAGATATTACCATCTCTTTTTGGCTTTCTGTCAGTATTTTCTGAAATGTACTTGGACACTGTTTTAAAGTCCGCTGACCTTCCCAGGAAAATCCTGAACTCAGCCAGCAGTGCTTTCATACAAGTGATATTTCATACAAGTGCTCACAGTATCACAGTGTCACCAAGGTTGGAAGATACCTCAAAGATCATCAAGTCCAACCTGTTACCACAGACCTCAAGACCAGACCATGGCACCAAGTGCCAATTCCAAACCCACCTTGAACACCTCCAGGGACGGTGACTCCACCACCTCCCTGGGCAGCCCATTCCAGCAGTCAATGACTCTCTCAGGCAAGAACTTTCTCCTCACCTCCAGCCTAAACTTCCCCTGGCACAGCTTGAGACTGTGTCCTCTTGTTCTGTCACTGGTTGCCTGAGAGAAGAAAGCAACCTCCTCCTGGTTGCTGTAGACAGCAAGAAGGTCTCCCCTGAGCCTCCTCTTCTCCAGGCTAAGCAATCCCAGCTCCCTCAGCCTCTCTTCATAGGCCTTGTGCTCGAGGCCTCTCCCCAGCCTTGTTGCCCTTCTCTGGACACGCTCAAGCACCTCAATGTCCTTCTTAAATTGAGGGGCCCAGAACTTGACGCAGTACTCAAGTTGTGGTCTAAGCAGTGCAGAGTACAGACCTCCCTGCTCCTGCTGGCCACACTATTCCTGATGCAGGCCAGGATGCCATTGGCCTTCTTGGCCACCTGGGCACACTGCTGGCTCATGTTTAGGCGGGTGTCAATCAGCACCCCCAGATCCCTTTCTGTTTGGCTGTGTCAAAGGCCCTGCTGAAGTCCAGGTAGACCACATCCACCAGGCCTCCCCTCATCCACCAGGCAGTCACCTGAGCATAGAAGGAGATCAGGTTGGAGAGGCAGGATCTGCCTTTCCTAAATCCATGTTGGCTGGACCCGAGCCCTTGGCAATCCCTCAAGTGCACAGTTATTGACCCCAAGATAATCTGCTCCATCATTTTCCCTGGCACTGAGGTCAGGCTGACAGGCCTGTAGTTCCCAGGTTCCTCCATCTGACCCTTCTTGTGGATGGGGATCATATTGGCCATGTGATATTTCATACAAGTGACTTGTACTAGTGGGAGGTGTCCCTGCCTATGGCAGGAGGTTGGAACTAGATGATCCTTGAGGTCCCTTCCAACCTTACCATTCTATGATTCTATATTAACGGAGCAGGACACACTTGGTGTTGGATGTACCTAGACTTGGAGGAAAAGTTTGGACTTCTGTGGGCTTCTATGTTCATTAACCTTTATGTGCTAAAAATCCTAGAACTGAACTCTGTCTCCTGTGAAATTTCCACCTGTAAAATTAGTGTATAGCAGAATAGCCAGAATAAATTGTTTTCTGTAAAATGTAAGGACACTGTAATATTATGAGAAATTGTATCTTGTTTGTTGATGCAATACTGCTCAGTAGTCTCTCTGTTATGGGAGACCATAATGGAAATGCTCCTTCTCCCATTATGTAGAAGAGGAAAAAAAAATAACACTCTTGTGCAGCAGGACTTGGAATAGACCACTGCAAGTATTTCTTCTTTACTAGGGATTTTTCTGATATTGGAATTTTCTCTATTTGCAAGAACAGAGAGAAATATCCTCTAGATTTCAGGCTAAGAGTAAAAAAGTCAAAAGCTATAAATACAATGAAAATATAGAAAATGTCTGCTCAACTCCATTGAACACTTGAAAAAAAAAGCTTTGGAAGCTAACATAAGAGGGCGATTCCCTCTATAAAAGTGAATAGGCAGATTACTTTTCAATTAAACAGCCTTCTGGGGTTTTTTAATTCTTGTGGGTTTTTTTTTTTTGTTTTTTTTTTTTTAAGTTCAAATTTGAAGAGGAATTGAAATGAGAGAAATGAAAGCAGTAATGTTGGTAGAGATATTTCTTCCAAACTCTAATGTACTGTGGCCCAGGCTGCCCGGGGGGTTGTGGAGTCTCCTTCTCTGGAGATATTCTAGACTCACCTGGATGTGTTTCTGTGTGATCTGGTATAGATGATCCTGCTCTGGCAGGGGAGTTGGACTGGATGATCTTCTGGGGTCCCTTCCAGCCCCTGCGATTCTGTGGTTCTGTGATTTTGCAGTGCAGGGAAGTTGCAGTTCTGTGTCCTCAGGCAACCAGAAAAGTGTTAAAGCCTAAGAGCTTGTTTGATACTGTTAGCACAGTCAAATCCTGCAGAAGCAAGCAAAATTCAGCACAAATTCAGTTTCAGAAAAGTACATAAGCCCACAAAATGGGTGTCAGCAATACCATATGGGAACTGAAATTTCTCAGAGAAGTAGTGTCCCCTTCTTTTCAGTGGTAGTTCAACCCTGGGCTGTTGATATCTTTTTCTGCCTTCTGCAGCCTTGGTCAAGGCATGACGAAACACTGGGGGGGTGCAACAGTGAACTTTCCTGGGATGTTTCTTCTGCTTTGAAAAAGAATTAGTTGATTTATCTTGCCATAATAATGAAACCTGCTCAAAAATGCCTGGCACATATATCAGTGATTTATTTTGTTCCAGTTAACATGTGGAGCTATTTGCATTATACTGCATATTAATTTAGTTGTCATCACTGTGGGTGGGTTTCCAATTTCCACTGTATGTGTGAGTAACGAGTTGCTAGAAGACAGTTACTTTAAGAACACAGGAAAAAGCTATCTACAGTAGCCATAAAAACAGACTAGGTGGAAAATATTCTTACCTACAGCCACTGATATTTCATTGCAAACTTCAATCCTTATTGATCAATTGCTCATAAAAATAAACTGCTCTGGCTAAGCTGCCAAAGACTAGAAGTGCCATATATATTGCAGTCTGCAATCCTGGGGAAGTAATAATCCATCTCTCAGTTGCAGTCCCATTGAGCACAAGATGTAAGTCTGACACAGCCCAGTTAGCTTTCCTGGTCAGGAATGTGGGTTTCTTTAAGTGCTAAATATGACACAGAAAATAGTTAACAGAAACATATGAGGATCTCATATCCTGAAATGGAAATAAAGATGGAATGATCTTAATGAGAAGTTCCTATTACCAAAGGGGAAAAAACCAAACCTTCAAGCCCCTGACTACTGTCAGTATTTCAATGAATCCTTTGACTGTATGGTGCTCTCTGCAGAATGGTATCATTGCCAATAAGGGTAGAACAGACCTCAAAATAGTTTTTGCATGTGCAAAGATTTAATTTTCAATATTCCTTGATAATACAAAGTTAAACATACACATTTAGTTGATTAGAATGATACTTATGTTGCCATTGCTTTTGCTAAGCTTGTCATTTATTGTCTTTGCACACCATGCTTGGTCACATACAATACCTATCCTTTATTTTTCCTGTGCCACTCAGGCAGTACCATTATGCAAACAAAGAAATTTTTGTAGTAACAGATTGAAATCTGACAACAAAAGCACTGAAACAATGTTTTTGTTTTTTTTCCTGAAGGCTCAGAATCTTTATTTCTTGTGATTTTAGTTCAGCTGTGATATTTTAGAGGTCCAGGAGATTGAAGGACAATGGTTTCTACTTTTCATGTGGGTTTTGTTGTGGTTTTATTCTTGGTATAGGTATTCTGAACAACACAAAGCATTATTTGCTAAAGCTGTATGTGGCCAGTAGAGCTCTACAGGATATTTGGATTCCTCTCATAATTACATCACTTCTCGGTAAGCCTTCTATATAAACAGCTCACTGTTTGGAAAACATTTGTTGTGGTCTTCTGTATCCTTTGCCTTTATGCAGCTTGCGTGACTGAAAATCTTTCCTGAACAAGGCAAATTACAAAGTGCCACTGGAACTGCTGAATTCCATAGAAAAGGCTCCCAAATAACAGACTTCGAATGACCACAAAGTATTGACAAAAAACCCCAGCACAGAAGTAGAAGCCTTTCCCTATTCTAGAAGGATTTTTTTTTCTGCTAAGGAAAGAAGGTGAGAAGCAGAGAAATATTAAAGATTCACTCTGCAATCACTCTTCTCTTTGAATGTTCAGCTGTTTTCCATCAATGTAGCTCTGCCTGAAATTCAGAGAAAGAAATACTGCCGAGTTAGATCTACTGATTGGGAATAAGAGGGTCAGGATAGGTAAGCTTGCTTAGCTGCTTGCTCACATAAAATCCTTAGAGAGAATGGTGCAGGCCAAGACAAGAGCGTTTCCAAGCACTCACTGCTTTTTCCAAAGCCTAAAGGCTTTCTTTCCGAGTGAGCTTGAGCTCTCTACCAAAACCAGTCTCATAATGGTGAGTAATGAAAGTGGTAGATGAGAACAAAAAAATTTCCCCCCATTACTCTATATAATATAATATATAACTTAAATGTTTTGAACTATCTGTAATAAGCAGAATAGTAACTATGTAAGTAAATGTGTGCTGGTTTGAGGCTAATTGGAATATTTTAATAGAGAAAATTACACTACAGGCTGTGAAAAGAAAACATGGTGATGTCTAGGTCACTCATAGGCTTGCTGAGATTGTTTGGGTAAAAGAAACCAAAACATAGATAAGGCATTCGCTGTCTGCCTCTC
>VWZE01021513.1:182672-225706 GCA_013396675.1 Eubucco bourcierii | reverse complement strand
AGGGGTGGGGAGAAGGTGGAAGGGTGGTTGGGAGCCCCTTCTGGGGTCTCTGATTTCTGGGAGAGGAGTTGTGTTTCTGTATTACCTTTAACTTGTCTATTTCTATAACTGTTCCTGTCTATAGTGTATATCTCTGCTTGTACATTGTGCTGAGCTGTAAACAGAGCTTCAGTCCTTAACTTCCAGCTGGCTGAGTCTGGGTCATTTTACAAAGTGTGAGGGGTGGGGAACTCCCAAACCATCACGAAATGTCATTTTCACTATTTTTTAGGGAAATATATATTTTCAAATGCAACCATGTGGGAAGTGCTGGGCCTGTCTGGTTTTGTTTACCTTTATACATTTGAAAAAATATGAGCCACACATTGAAAAAAAACATATGACAAGTTGAACAGTTATTTGATTTCATTTTGTCTTAACCAATGATCAGCTTAAGCCAGAACTGTATTTTATGTTAGCTATCTATGATTAGTTTCAGACATATCAGAGCTTTTTGGTAATGATGGTGATCATTTGTACCAAACACCATAAACAGAGACCCAGACAACATGCAGGTGTACAAGTCCCATGCGCTTACCTCACACATGCTCAGTGATATCCAGAAATTATAAGTTATTAGATATTATATAGAATATATAACATCTAATATAATAGTTATTAGATATTATATAGAAATTATAGTACTGACTGTGGTTTACTTAGCAATGCTGAGACTTATTTAACTCACCTGATGTATGATTTTGATTATGAACAAAGAAAAAACGAAGGGGATACAAATAGTAGGCTTGAGTTTTATTCTGAGATATCAAAGAAGTAGTAAACCAAATACTTTCTGTGTCTACTTTGAAATAGATTTCACTGGTTGTGGCACAAGTGCACAACTAAGAAATGCTTTTCTTGCAGTACTTCACTAGACTACTTTAAGGGAAACTTCTAAAACTCGAACTCTTATTAAATAATTTTGTTGCATAAAACCTGTACATAGATAGCTATGAATTTTTATTTCAAAGTCCAATGTTCATATTTGAACAGCTAAAAGTATGTGAAGGTTTGGGAGTTCCCCAACCCACCACACTTTGTAAAATGACCCAGACTAGCACTCAGTCGGCTGGAAGTTAAATGATGAAGCTATATTTACAGCTTTGCACAATGTACAGCAGATATTTACACTATATACAGAATATTTACAGAAATATACAAGTAAAAGGTAATATAGCAACACAACTCCCCTCCCAGAAATCAGAGACCCCAGGAGGGGCTCCCAACCACCCTTCCACCTTCTCCCCACCCCTGTACCTTACCCCAGGGTTTGCCTTACGTGCAAGGTAAATTAGGAGGATCAGCCAGGGGGGTTAGAAGAAAAGTGGTTAGTGAGGATTAATCAGCAGAGGAGCCAGAGCCCAGAAGCTGCTAGATCCCACCAGCAGCTCCTGCTCAAGCAAGCGACAGAGAGCAACTGACTTATCAATTGTTTTGGTTAGTGTTCCCAAACAATTCTCCAGCAAGCGTATGAGTGAAGTAGACATCATGATGTTTTCCTTTCACAGCCTATAGTGCAACTTTGTCTATTAAAATATTCCAATTAGCCTCAAACCAGCACAGTTTGTTTGAACAACATATAGTAGGTGCAACCTGTGTTTGTGTTAAAAAGAATCTAGCTGAAAAATACCTGATTATAGTGCTAAATGCTCTGCATTTGTTAAACATGCATGTTGCTTGTGATTCAAACCCTGCACAGGGAAAGTGCTGGTATTGGTATATGGCCTCTGTGGCAGCTGGGCTGGGTTGGTGTCAGAAAGACAACCTCTCCTTAGGGGGCTTTTCTTCTTGTTTAAGAACTGAACTAGGGACAATTGTTGTGGGTTAACTCCAAGTGGCAACTAGGCACCACACAGCCCCCACTGAGACCTCCACCCCAGCAGGATGAGGGAAAGAGAACTGGAAGAGTCAAAGTGAGAAAACTCATGGGCCAAAGTAAGAAGAGTTTAATACTTCACATACTTCAGGGATTACAATAGTGTATGTGTATGAAACCTAAAGGTCTGGATTAAGAAAAATGTAAATTTCTCTCCTGTCCTAAAAAATTATGAAACTCCCTGATGCTCAGTGGTGGCCAGCTGGTGGGATGGTGAAGACTCAAAGAGGACAGAAGAGCTGAATGTTGCAGTCTATGAGGAGCAGAACTGAGAGACAGTCCTGAAGGCAAGTAAAGCTGTGCTGATTCTCTTTTGCTCTTTTCAACCAACCCAAATTAGACCTTTTCACACCTCATGTGAGCCACCCACTGCCTTCCTTCACCCATCTTGTAGGTTGTGATGGAGAGACAACCTCCTTAAAAGTAGTAGAAAATTTCAGACATACCTTATTTGTAATCAGCTCGTCTCTGTGACCAGCTCAGACTGGCACAGAATGAGGAAGAGGTCACTGATAAAAGACTGTATGAGAGTGAGAGGTAGACCATGCCATTGATAACATGACAGACCTAGCTCAGCCTAATAAAAGTCTTTATGAGAGTGAGAGGTAGACAATGCCATTGATAACATGACAGACCTAGCTCAGCCTTATAGAAGGCTGTATGAGAGTGAGAGGTAGACCATGCCATTGATAACATGACAGACCTAGCTCAGCCTAATAAAAGTCTGTATGAGAGTGAGAGGTAGACCATGTCATTGATAACATGACAGACCTAGCTCAACCTAAACCAGGAGTGAAGCTATATCCTGCCAATGTTTGTGCTCATCTGGGAAGAAACCGCACTTTAAGACTCCTGCACCATGCAGACTTTGACAAGGTAAAACTAGTTTTTTCAAGTGCAGAGGCAACAGACGAGCAACAGAAATGCTGTGCCTCATTGAGAACAGTTTGACAAAAGAAAAAAGCAAACAACAAAACAGCAAACCCCAAACCAAACAAAAAAACCCCACATCTCAAAGGCAGAGGAAGACAGAGAGTAACTTGGCAAGAGTCAAGGCAAACCTTGATTTATTATACAGATAATGTTCTTTGGTAATCTGTAGTAAAGTGATAAATATATTTTCTAGGCTCAGACCTTATTTTATAATTTTCCAATTTGTTTAATTTTGGGCTTAGTAAAGGAACACCAGAAGGAGGATGCCACTCAAAGCTCAATTGTCTGTATGAATTTAATCTAATAAAAAAAAAAACATATTGTTTTTATGACTCTCTATGCTTGCATCCCTCCATTATCAAACTTTATTTAAATAAATTGCCACTCTCAATAAGCTGTTCCTACATTATTTGCATAAGATGTATGCAATGCATTGAGCTGTGCAAGCTTCTTTCAAGACAGATGATGAGAAAAACTTACCTAGAAATAGTACTTTTCTCTCTCTTTTTTTTTTAACTTTTTATTTCAATGACCCAGTCTTCATTCCAATCTTAATGTGAAATATGCTACCATAAAAGTATATTATGACAGCTCTTTTGAAGCTAAGCAGAGAATAATTAAAAAGAACAGCAATTAACCTGTCTTAAGGAAAGCATCACGATGTAAAGTGCTGCATCAGGGGAATTGCCGTTGTAAAATCAGAGGTATATATATGGAATAAAATAATATTTAAGGCAAGAACAGTCAAGTTATGTTCAGATGAGTTCAATACAGTTGGTTTAATGATCCTAGTTTTTGAAGGAATATATTATCATAGAATCATAAAACCAACCAGGTTGGAAGAGACCTCCAAGCTCATGCAATCCAACCTAGCCCTGGCCAATCAACTAGACCTTGGCACTAAGTGCCCCATCCAGGCTTTTCTCGAACACCTCCAGGGACGGCAACTCCACCACCTCCCTGGGTAGCCCATTCCAATGCCAATCACTCTCTCTGTCAAGAACATCCTCATAATATCCAGGCTAGACCTCCCCTGGCACAACTTGAGACTGTGTCCCCTCATTCTGTTGCTGGTTGCCTGGAAGAAGAGACTGACCTCCACCTGGCTACAACCTCCTTTCAGGTAGTTGCAGACAGCAGTGGGGTCACTCCTGAGCCTCTTCTTCTCCAGGGTAAACACCTGCTCCTAACTTGGTGTCATCTGCAAACTTGATAATGATGGATTCGATCCTCTGGTCCAGATCATCAATAATGATAATGAGCAGGATTGGGCCTAGCACTGATCCCTGGGGCACACCATTAGGTGCATTTAAAGAAAGATAAATACAAAGGAAAACAA
Organism: Eubucco bourcierii; assembly: GCA_013396675.1. Taxonomy (NCBI): domain Eukaryota; kingdom Metazoa; phylum Chordata; class Aves; order Piciformes; family Ramphastidae; genus Eubucco; species Eubucco bourcierii. The sequence continues at coordinate 221,519 of VWZE01021513.1, read as the reverse complement.
ATAATGTGTATTATATATATACCCATAGGAAATCATAACAAGACTGATTGAATTAGTTATATTATTTATGGAAGTTTGTTTTTAACAATTTCTATTGAAGAAATTCCATAATTCTCTGAGCCATGTGGTAAAAGTGTTACAAAAGGCTACAGTGGGTAAGACCAAATGTGCCAGCATGCTGTCTTTAGCAATGACCAAAAGCAGATGCCTAGAACAAACCAAATATGACATGAGAAATAACCTCAGTCAGAGGTCAGAGAAATCAGTCCACAACTCACACCCCTCCTTTCCTCTATTAATAATTCATAACATATAGGTGTTTTTTTGTTTGTTTTTGTTTTTGTTTTTTATCTGAGCTGATGTTCTCATGGACTTTGTATAAACTCTGCAAGATGCATTCTGTATTGATTTGGAGCTTGTCATGTTATATATGACACTATATTTTTTCCTTCCCTCATCTATAGCTGTGCCAGGGGAAGTTTAGGCTGGAGGTGAGGAGAAAGTTCTTCACTGAGAGAGTCATTGGCTACTGGAATGGGCTACCCAGGGAGGTGGTGGAGTCACCATCCCTGGAGGTGTTCAAGGTAGGTTTGGATGTGGCACTTGGTGCCATGGTCTAGTCTTGAGGTCTGTGGTAACGGGTTGGACTTGATGATCTTTGAGGTCTCTTCCAACTTTGGTGATACTGTGATATATAATTTCAGATTTACTTTGTTGAATTTTACCTGCCACTTCAATGACCTGTCACCCATTGCAAAGAAGCAGGGTTTTTAAAATTTCTCTAGTATAACTTCAATCTTTACTCCTGCTCTCTGTTTTCAGCTCTTTAATCCTTCCCTTTTGATGAGGGAGATTTTGACAGCCTTTTGGAAAGCCAAATAGATTTTAGTGAATGGATCTCCATCATCACACACTTTTTGATCCTTCAAAGAACAACAAAGAATAAAGAGTCTCATCTATATTCTAAATCATCTATTTCCATTTTTCTTGCACTTTGTAATGATTTTAAAGTTATGGACATCAGATTTCGTGGCTTGCAATCATAGTTTCTGTCTTTCAGTCCTCAAGTACTAAGGTGCTTTTGAGCTATAAAGCAGAGCAAGTTCAGTTGCTGTACCTCAGAGCACCTTTTGAATGGCTGAACAGTGCCGTGTCATTTCAACCTCCTACATGGACTATTCTATTGTCTGGAGTGTAACTGTTTTTACTGATGTTTATATGTTTTAACTATTTCTTAGGTAACACATGTGCTGTAGACTTGATTTTTTTCCCTGCCCTGATTCCACAGACAAGCAGTGGGAACAGGACATAGTTCTCTCCTGCGTGGTTGTTACTGTTTCCCTTAGTGAGCAGAACATGAACCTTGCTGTAGAGCAGGAAGACTGTTGTGAGAAGTCTGGCCCCCTCTAAGCTGACTGGAGGTTTTGCTGCTAATTTCAATGAATATAAGTTGCCAAATTCCTGAATTTACTTTTCCAACTGAGTGGCCAACAAATAGAAGTGATAGGAAAATCACTTTTACGGACAGAGGAGCAGCAAAGTGTTCTTTCCATTTATCTTTCTGCTTGTTGAGAAAATATTGCCTGCACCCACAAGCACAGATATTGAGGAAAGTTTATTACTGAAAATCCATTTTTTTTTCCATTTAGTAACATAGACTCTTCTCCTAAGAAATTTTGGAATTGTATGCAAGAGCAAAGGCATCCATCTCTCATCTGCTTACTTGAGCATTAAGAGAAAGACTACAGTAGGGGTGTGAACTAGCAGGATCTCCCCATGTTTTTGCTTTAATCAAGAAAACCCACCTGTACATCTTAAAGACTGACTGGTTTCCCAACACTTAGACATAAAATATTCACAATACCACAGACTATTCCTCTACCAGCTGCATGAAATGTCCTTAATAATAAATATATATAAAAATTGTTCAGCAACAGAGACCATGAGCTACTTAGCTGTATAGACAGACAATTACATTCAAGGAGAAAGGGGCAACTGCAATATTGGTTCAGTAAAAAATAAAACAACCCAACAAAAATCCCCAACTCAATGAGTAAAAGAGGAATTAGAATTTCTGCTGCAGTGAAAGTTAGATATGGTAGGAACAGCCAAACAACCACTATGACTGAGACATAGGCTGATGACTTGTAGTATTTGGAAAGCTGTTGAAAGCTGGAGTTAAATATAATTTACCTGGAGCCACTGGATGATTGCTGTAGATTAATTTCTCTCAGTGTTGAAAGGTCCAAATTCTTTCACCTGTTACGTCTCTCTTTTGCTCAAGCAACCTGTAAGGGGATAAAGGTATACAAATATTATTAGAGAGGTGGACACTGTTGGGATTCTTATCATAACTTCCCAAATGCAGGTATTGTCAACAAGGTTCAGTCACTGCAGGTTGTGACAGGTGGTAGATTTCACCATTTCCAAAGCAAAAGGTGTTGTTCATTCAGGTATAAATTCCAGGGAAGGGGTCAGTTTGAAAAACTGATAACTATAGAACAGAAGTAAACTGAGCTCTCGCATGTTAATTTTGCTTAAATAAATAATAAGCTTCAGCTTCAAAAGAGCAAACGTTTAGAAACAGTTACCAAAATCAGGTGGGGAGGAGAGGCTACATTATTTTTAAAATAAAGGCAAAAGCCATCTGAAATCTGTACCTCAGAAGGGTGTGAAAATCAGAAAGCTGTTGGATAAATAACTCCCTCCAGAAGGGCAGCAAAGAGCAAGCAGAACAGCTACATGGAATGGAAAAATAGATTTATTTGCAACTACATCTGAAACTTGGAGCTTTAGGCAGAGAAAGGGAGATCCAGGAAGGAGAAGAAGTGAGGAAGTGAAAGTTGCCAAACTTTGCAAAGGAAATCAATAATGCAATAAAAATCTTGAAAAGCCAAAAAAGAGAGCAACAGAAGATGGGAGAAAGTTGGGAGATTTGAGGCAATGCAGAGGGCCTCTACACATGTGAGTAGATTACATTTTCAGTAGAATATGAACGCAGTTTACGGATATGAAGAGAGGGTAGCTAATACAAGGGTATATTAGATAGAACATGTGGCAGCAGAGCTGGCCATTGAATACATATCCCTCGATACACTCATACTGAAGGATTTACCATTCCTCACACACAGTGCTGAAAAAGCTGGCACATAATGTTGCAAGACTGTAAAAAGTTTAATAATTCTTTCAGATGTAGGTGTAAGGGGGAGGTGATATCTCAAAGCTGTGAACATAAAATATGGCAGTGACACTGAGGAATGGAAAGTTATGCAGCAACTGCCCTAGCCAAGGGGCAGGGAAATAAACGGGAAGGGAAACAGAAACTGAAGACCTAGCAGGAAGAGAGTTTGAAAAGCAACACAAAATGCCAGAACATTCCACTCCTTACTTTTATGATCTAAGTGAGGTAAATGTACCTCAGCTAGATTTTAAACAAAGCCTTGATATGCAGCTGTGCCAGAACCAAGAGTTACGGGAGGGGACCTGAGTGTAGGTGCTGTAATGGCAAGCCACGCTTTGAGGTGGAGTTTGCTGAAGGCATTAGCAGCCTTGCCTGCTCAGCAGGAGCTAGATCTGGTTACTGCTCAGCCCTCTGCCTTTGCTTCTGGGTGGCTTTCTCAGCTGTATCTCAGGTGTCTCATGAAACTATTCTAGTCTGGATTGCGAGGTCTCTTCCACATATCTGCAGATCTGCACTCCGTCCCACACTACACCTCACCGTGAGGCTTTAAATGCTCATTCACGTGGACCTGATCATAATAGATATCTAGGTGCTGACAGGCAGCAGCTAGCATGATGTCTAAAAAGTAATGAAGAAAGCTTAGTGCCTAATCCCATAACAACATTTGCCCACTAAGATGGAGTGGAGACAGGCATGGTGTAAGGCCTTCTTTTTGGACTAGAGAGACATTTATTTATTACAGCTGTCTACTTAATATAGACATTGTGATGCCAAGCATCTATGCACAAACGACAGTAGCAAGCTGAGCAAGTACTTTTGCTTTAATCTGTGGATTTCAATCTATTCAACATTTCCCATTCTGTGATCAGCAGGACCCTATCATTTTTATCAGCACTTCAAGCGCTACAGTATATCATCAAGCCTGGAGAAAAATGGGGATATAAAAGTAATTTCTGCAACAGGTAGAGGCATTTACAAATAGATAGCATGTTTAGTTTGATAAATAATTCTTCATATAGACAGATATATTTCTAAATATCTGCTATCAGGAAAGCACCTGGAAGGTGCCTGAGTTCTATTTCCTAGATACAACAGAATGGACTGAATTTATAAATGCCATTTGTGTGCTGCTTGTTTACTGACATGAAATTAAGAACACTGTGAAAAGGCACAGCAAAGGAGAGGCTCTTTCATTTTAATATAGAAACGACCTTTAAATGTAGTTTCTTATATGGTCTTAGCAAGCAGCATGGGCAAAGATGGTTTCCTTAGACAACCATCAAAAAACAAAAAACAAAAACAAAACCCAACAACCCAAAAACCAAACAGACAAAAAACCCCAAATCCAAACCCACAAAAAAACCCCACAACCTTAGATAGCCATCAAAAAAAAAACAAACCAAAAAACAAACCCAAACAAAACCCAACAACCCAAAACCAAACCAAACAAAAAAAACCCAAATCCAAACCCACAAAAAACCCCACGACCAAACAAAAAAAAATAAACAACCCACACCAGAAAAAAAGAAAAAAAAAGTGAAATTTGTAACCACAAAAAAAAAAAACCAAACCAACAAAAGTGAATACAGCAAAGAATTGACTAAAGCTTCTTGACAGATGTTACTGTACTATTTCACCTGCCAAGACAGTAAATGTGTTTTGGATTTCCTTGTTGATTGTTTTATCTTTCATTTCTGTGATGACTGTGGTTAAAAATAGGAAATTTCTATGTTCTTCTAAAAGAAAGCATAGAAATATGTAGGCACTTTGATAACATGGTAACAAAAACCAGATTCCTAAATTATCATTGTTTGCTTGTTGGGTTTTTTTTTATTTATTTGTTTTGGTTTTGTTTTGTTGGTTCAGATTTTTAATTTTTCCAATACAGATTACTATCATTCCAGGTTAGGAAAGAACAAAGAGAGAACACCACCAATTATCAAGTAAAACATTCACAAGTTTTCCAAGAATGTTTTCAAAGCATAGTGTTGGGACATGGTGTAGATACTGGATGAGCATGGTATACCAGCTCTGCACTGGGTTTGTCTGAGTCCTTGTAAATACAGATCTGACTTCCTACTCATAACAGTAATGATCCACTTAAAGCCTGCGAGGGAGCTTATGCCTGATCAGCATCTGCCTCCAAGTCCCTCCACAGCAAGTCAGCAGAGCTTTTACTGCAAAATCATCAGTACAATAATTAATTATCTTTGGCCAGTTCTATTTTTTTAATATTTTTTTTTTCCCCCCCAGATCTTTGCTGTTTCTACTATTGATGATCTGGTTTATTCCATTTTAAAGGTATCTACCATTTTGATTTGCAGTAAGATTCACAGAGAACATCTCTATGGCAGAAATGTTTTTGCAAAACTGAAGCTGATTATTCTTTATTTCCCTGTTTTTCATAACAAAAAAGTGCTATCTTTGCTAGAGGGCCTTAGGAGAGTGGAAAAAATATTTCTCCATTGATTGCTTTTTCGTTTCACATTTTAATAACTTATTCATTAACTATATTCAAAGAAGCACATTTGTCTATTTATCCAAGTACCTTCCTTTAGCCTTTGTGATTGCTGCATGGCATTGTTTGTGTGTAGCATTCAGATGAACCTCAGAACAACTTTTTAACTACTGCCTGGGGTACAGTACTAGTGAGGGAAGGAGGAACCACCTGACTCTTCCCACTCCCTTATGGCATCATTTACATGGGAAGGAGAGAGGTCCTAGGCTTTTGAAGAATTGCAGGGAGCTTCTAAGCTCCCTCTAGGCTCCACCACTCTCCCTCCCTGGCACATTCTCAGGCCAAGGCTGGGGAGAAAGAACTGGGGAACTGTTCACGTCAACAGCCCAGAGCAGTATTTCTCTAGCAGTTAAGTCCTCTCTTTGAGGTAATCCCATTGCCTTAGTGCTATAAAGGTGGCACTCAGTAGAAAAACAAACAAGCAAGCAAACAAAACCACTATACAGATTATTTTCTCAATTTCCAAGAAAGGATTAACTGAGGTTCCTATTTTAACTGATCATAGCCTGCTAGTATAGGCTACAGCTGCAAGGTTTAGCAGCCTTCCGAAGTTAAATTATGTTTTTCACAGCTGATTGACTTTGGCAAAGTCCACTCCAGGCTGAAATTTTACAAGATTCTGGCTATAAAATGTTTTCTTTAAAAAATACTAAGTAAAAATTGCTGGCAACTTCAATATTATGTAAAAATACATAAGTTATTAGTGTTCGACACTACTTATTAACAGAGCTTGAAAGTGTCTGACACTACTTATTAACAGAGCTTGAAAGTGTCTAATAAAAATCTGGCAAACAATTTTCACTGCTAATTATCTTTCAGCTTTGTTATGAATACATTTCCTGTAGCTATGATGAAAGATGGTGATACTACCATTCACTACTGGAATGGGCTGCCCAGGGAGGTGGTGGAGTCACCGTCTCTGGGGGTGTTCAAGGAGGGTTTGGACGTGGCACTTGGTGCCATGGTCTAGTCCTGAGGTCTGTGGTAATGGGTTGGGCTTGATGAGCTTTGAGGTCTCTTCCAACCTTGGTGATACTGTGATACTATTTTCCAGCAATTTCACCAATAATGTCATTTTCGGAGGTAAAGAGTGTTCGAATTTCTGTCTTAGTAGTAAGAAAAGTGTTCTTTCCATCACCCTTTCCCAGTGTTGTGCAAGGAAAGAAGACCATCACCATCTGGGAAATTTTTCTTGTCCCTTCACAGGCTCTTTGGAGGCACTAGTTACACTAGAGTGTTCACAACTCACCACACCTGCCCCAGAGAATGGTTATCCCTCTCTTTTGCTAAAGCAACTTGTAAAGGGATAAAGATAAGAATACAAATATTACTAGAGAGATAGACACCTGGGATTCATATCATCTTAACTTCCCAAATGCAGGTACTGCCAACGAGGTTCAGTCACTGCAGGTTGTGACAGGTGGAAGACTTCATTTCCAAACCAAAAGGTGCTGTTTATTCAGGCGTGAGTTCCAGGGAAGGGATCAGTTTGAAAAACTGATGACTGTATGTGCTGGTTTGAGGCTAATTGGAATATTTTAATGGAGAAAATCATATTATAGGCTGTAAAAAGAAAAACACTGGTGATGTCTACTTCACTCATGGGCTTGCTGAGATGTATAAGAACAAGAACACAAAAACTCTCTGGGAGAGTCTCGGGCTCTCTAGCTGTTTTTGGTCTTGGCCTCTCTGCTGAATAGCCTAACCAACCACTTTCCTTCTAAACCCCCTTGCCAATCCTTCAAACTCACCTTGCACATAAACCAAACCCTGGGGTAGGGTAGAGGAGTGGAAGGGAGCCCCTCCTGGGGACTCTGATTTCTGGGAGGGGAGTTGTGTTTCTGTATTACCTTTAACTTGTATATTTCTGTAACTATTCCTGTCTGTTGTGTGTATCTCTGCTTGTAGATTGTGCTAAGCTGTAAACAGATCTTCAGTCCTTAACTTCCAGCCAGCTGAGTCTAGTCTAGGTGATTTTCATGGGGCGGGGTGGGGCAGGGAACTCCCAAACCATCACGCTATAGAACTGAAGTAAACTGAGCTCTCGCATGTTAATTTTGCTTAAATAAATAATAAGCTTCAGCTTCAAAAGAGCAAACGTTTAGAAAGAGAAACAGTTAGCAAAATCAGGTGGGGAGGAGAGGCTACATTATTTTTAAAATAAAGGCAAAAGCCATCTGAAATCTGTACCTCAGAAGGGTGTGAAAATTAGAAAGCTGTTGGACAAATAACTCCCTCCAGAAGGGCAGCAGAGAGCAAGCAGAACAGGTACATGGAACGGAAAAAATAGATTTACTTGCAACTACATCTGAAACTTGGAGCTTTAGGCAGAGAAAGGGAGATCTAGGAAGGAGAAGTGAGGAAGTGTTCACAACTCACCACACCTGCTCCAAAGAATGGTAGATTCCTACCATGTCCTCCTCTTTCTTGGGTAGCATGGATGGAGAAGAACCCAGGGAAGTGTGCCTCAGCGTGTCCCTGTTATGCTCTGACTCTTCTCTCTGTTGCAGCTAGTGGCAAAAGGCGGCTACAAATTTTCAGTTCAACAATCAGAAATCATTCCCCAGTCTGGGTTGCTCTCAGCTTTTCACTCAGAAGAACAACAAAATCCCTTTCTAATCATATGATAATAAACATCTGTAAATCATACAGTGAGACCTTGCTGATATGTGACCGTTCTTGAGGATGCAGATTACCAGACTCTCTAATTTGGAAGTTGTGTTCTCACACCACCCTTCCCATCACCTGCACATGTGTAATTGTGACTTTGCTCCTCAAATAACCCTGCATCTCCTGGCAGACCACAGCCTAATATTTGTGGGCCAGAGAGGGGTAAGTGTGTATTTGGCACTGCTTAAATTATTGCTACACACTGTACGTGGTTAGAGTGAGGCCAAGACCACTGAGAAACAGTCAAGAATACAGTTAACCAATTTTGTTTCTGCCACTACACTTTTGATTCCCATTTTTCAGATCCTAACAGAGCTTGACCATCTATTCCCTGTCAAAAATACCAACGGTTGGAATTTTTTTCTGTACTGCCTTTCAAAAAATTATTTGGGTTTTTCTTTTTGGAGAGGGTGGGGAACTAATTGTCTCACTTAATGCAACGAGGACCCTTGTTTTCACATGGTAAGGGTAATGTTTCTACTATCAGGTCAGTTTGAAGAAAAGCTTTGAGAGAAATGTTGCCAGAGAATCCAACTCCAAGTTAATATATGGTCTTAACAAAATCCATATTACTTTGGAAGAGTAATACCCATTTTATAGAAATTGATGGAAAGAAGCGAGAAAGGATGTTCCCAAAAGTAAACATTTCAAAGTTATTTTAGGTTTTTCTTTCTTCTTTTTAAAAATGTTTATTTTATTTTGGAACTGCCTTTTTTTTTTTTTTTTTAATGCTACACCATATATCATGCAAATGAAACTGCTTGAAAGAAAGTGAAATAGTTTCAATACGTATGAGGAACTCCTTTCGATATGTCACCAGAAAAAAAAATGTTTTGAGAACTGAGACAAGATTCGCATCTTTTGAGGTACAGCAGCAGGACACCAGCTAAACTGTGAATAGCAGCAGTTTGAGGTGTCCAGTAAGGATAAGTAAGTATGAGGTCTGAAGGACCTTCTAATTTTAAAAGCCAGTTGTAATGCCATTTATCATTGTGCTGATGACTGGCAGTCAGTATTTCTCTTGGATTGGAATAAATTTGATTTGTCTAACGATTTATTAGCATTTTAACTTACTTCCTTCCTCTTTTATCTGGCAATTCTGTGCTTTGTTGCATTCCTGACTGTGCTGTTTGGGACCTGGTTTTCTTTTGCATTTTTAAAGATTACTGCTGGTAAAGCTTTTTAAAAAATGTTCCTCATCTCCAGGCCTTTAAATAAGACCTTTAATATTTGTAAAACGTTCTCATAAATTCCAAGCTATGTATTTTCTATATTGTTTCTTTATGATTCATTTAGTGTGACAAATTTTTTAAAAAGGTTTTCCTTCTCAACCACTTTTGAGTGAAGTGTCCAGAAAAATTACACTTTGTGCTTGAGCCATTAATTAGCACACAACTATCCGAAGGGGGCCCAGTATCTGAAGGGGTCTACAGGAAGGCTGGGGAGGGATTATTTACAAGGTCTTGAAATGACAGGACAAGAGGCAATGGGTTTAAACTGGCAGAGGGGAGATTTAGACTGGATGTTAGGGGGAAGTTCTTTCCAGTGAGGGTGGTGAGGCAGTGGAACAGGTTACCCAGGGAGGCTGTGGATGCTCCCTCCCTGGAGGTGTTCAAGGCCAGGCTGGACGAGGCTTTGAGTGAGCTGTACTAGTGGGAGGTGTCCCTACCTATGGCAGGGGTTTGGAACTAGATGATCCTTGAGGTCTCTTCCAACCTTACCATTCTATGATTGTTAACTGTTATAGCTTTTGATTCATTGGCACCAGCACACTTCAGTAGTGAAGGATGTGTTAGAAAGACTTGGATAGATAGGGTGAAACGTATTTACCTGCCAAAACGAAATGAGACACGGCCTTCACTTTCACAATTATCTTTACATAATAGAAGAGAGGATGTTTTATAAGTAAAATGTCTTTTATCAGTCTTTGTCAGCGTAAACTTTAACCTAAAACCAAAACAAATTCAGTGCAGTATCTTAAGAGGAAAGGGGTATTATTATAGATACAATTAATAACAAGCCAAGAACATATACGGACAACTGTGACTAAAGATACCCCTCAACATTATGAAGTCTTCAGTAAGGAGCAATCCAAAAGCCATGTTGAAGTTGGAGGGGTTGAAGTTCAAGAGGAAATCATACCTCTTGAAAAGAACTGGATAAACATGGCTTTATTTTGACTCTTCTATAAAATACAATTTAAAAAATTTTTTACTATTAACCAATGATTTTCTGTGTGAATTGTGTATAACAAACTGTGGTGTGAAAAGCTTTCTACATTTTAGGAATTAGCAAACAAGAAGTAGGCAAAAGGAAAAAAACAAAGGGAAGGATGTGCAGTTACCACAGCACTGCTCACCATTCTCTTTCTTGTCCAGAAAAAACATCAGGCCTTGGGACATTGATCTTCTGAATTCGTGTAACACTCTCACAGCAAGTACAGTGTGGATGCAGGGCTTCAGTACAGCACTACAAGTAGAAAATAGGATGCAAAGCTTACCCAAGAAGGTGGCTGAATCAGTTCATGCAGAGCTCTGAGATACCAGCATCTGCATTAGCCCTCTTTGATGATCTTTCTGTGCCATCTCAGTTCGTTAGGTGGCCTGCTGCAGCTGCAACTCCAGCTATGGCTTTGAAGCCTCCAAGAGATTAAAGACAATGAAATGCTCAGATTCTGCTGTAATGAAAGGGTTACAAAAATCTTAAGAGGAAAGGGGTATTATTATAGATACAATTAATAACAAGCCAAGAACAAGCCAAGAACACAGAGAAAAAAAGCAACCCTAGAACAACAGAGAAATCATAGCACAGCAGAGTAAAGCTTATGCAACATATGTTATTTGGCTATAATGAATAATCTTTGAAAGCAGTGCTCCTCTTGGAGTGAAAAGCTATCCTGGTGCTGTAGTTCTGCATGGAGGAAGAAGGTTGAGTGGCTACCTGGCTCAGCTTGGGCAATCCTGACAGGTGGCCTCCTGCTGCACCTCTGAAAGCAAGCTGTTCACTCGGGGCTGCTCCTGCAAACCTGCCTCCTTAGAAAGTGACAATAAATACAAACAGCATTAGTGAGGCTGTAACTAGATGTCTCAGAGAATTAGCAGGGACAGTGATGAATCACATCGGCATTTAGACCATGCTCCATGGGAGCTAAAAGGAAAAAAAAAAGCAATTTCCTTCTGCAGCAAGTTTGCAAAATACCTGGAGGCAGATATTTCCCTGGGTCATCACCTAGTCTTCCTAACTTTCCTTCTGCAAAGTTTTCTTTTTGGTTCTTATGTCTAGTGCCTTTATATGTGGCCTAATAACAACAACACATTTGGGGTAAAGAAAGCTTCCACTGACCCTCATAGAGGCCCTCAGTTATGAAAGAGTTAGGTAGGATTTTCTTTTGGTCATTACAAGTAGAATTAATGAAAGGCCAACAGGATAACATTGAAAGAGACAAAAATTGTTTTAAAAAGCTGGATTACAGAATCACAGAATGTTAGGGGTTAGATCATTGAGTCCAAGCCCTGTGCAGCATGTAAGGATCGGGAAGTATTATTCAATGCTTGTATTTAATGCGTTCTACTTGTGTCAGTCAGTGATAGCATGTCCTATCTAACTAAACCCACATTTCACGGACATCTCTTCATTTACTTACCATGTAAATAATGAAGGGCAAAAGTATTACAATCAGATAAAGTTGCATTTCATATTATTATAGCTTGTGGAAGTACATAATTTAAAATATATCTTAGGAAATGTAGTCTCTTTTACACGTTTCATACAGTTCTGATACTGATCATGATATTCCCAGGGGTGCATAATGAGAAGAGAAAATGAGAATGCTCTCCTTCCTCTGGGAATCAGTCAGCTTCTTGTTGATCTTTCACACTACTTCTTTGAATAAAACTGGTTCTTGTTTGTCTTGATTTTGAATTTATATTGTTTAAGGAAGGTGAGTTTCAAAAAGGAATATCAGAATTCAGTCAACTCCTCTCTAATCAGAGCAATGGGTGAGCAACCCATGGCCTCTTCAACTCTGTCCATTTTCTGATCCCACTGGAAAGGAAACATTGTGCATCTGGCATATAGTCTCCTAAGACAAACTTTATTTTCCCACTTTTAGACAAACAAGGTCTAAAGGAGCCAACAATGTCTCACTGAAAAGCCATGTACAGTGGCTGGACTCTCAGGGTGAAAGTTATCCTTGACAAGAGAAGGTGCTGAAAGAGATGAACTGAAGTTACTGCCTTTGCTTAAAGAGCACCTGTACACCTCAACTCAACAGATTATTGTGCTACAGAAAGCACCTGCCCTTTAACTTTGCTTCTGGTTTGAAAACTCAGCTTGTTTAGAGACAGAAAAGGCTTTAAATTACTTTTCTGAATAGCACATTTCAGGATAGTATTTTTAAGAAGGCTAGACACAAATCTGTTTATTGTTTTCATTCTCGTGTCATTCAAACTGATTCAAATCCTCTGAGGTCCATGAAAATTGTTCAGGACACAAATAAAGTAAGAATTAGGTCCCATTTATGATATTCATAGAATCATAGAACGGTAAGGTTGGAAGGGACCTCAAGGATCATCTAGTTCCAACCCCCTGCCATAGGTAGGGACACCTCCCACTAGTACAGCTCACTCAAGGCCTTGTCCAACCTGGCCTTGAACACCTCCAGGGAGAGAGCAGCCACAACCTCCCTGGGCAACCTGTTCCAGTGTCTCACCACCCTCACTGGAAAGAACTTCCTCCTGGCACCCAGTCTAAATCTTCCCTCTGCCAGTTTAAACCCATTGCCCCTTGTCCTGTCATTGCAAGACCTTGTCAATAGTCCCTCCCCAGCCTTCCTGTAGGCTCCCTTCAGATACTGGAAGCCTTCTCTTCTAGCCCCAACTCTCTCAGTCTGTCCTCACAGGAGAGCTGCTCCAGCCCTCTGATCATATTCATGTGCAGGATCTCCTATTCCAAAATTTGACATACCAATGTATATTTCTTTGTAACTAAGGATTTGAGTTTTGAATCATAGCTTATAGTTAAAACAGAATCATTCAAATATAGCCAGGCTATTCTAAATGGATCCACATTTGTAACTAAAGCTCTTTGATATAATTCTCCTTTGTTCCTTATCGAAATATATCTAATATAAAATCCTGCCATCCCGTATGGTTAGACCTGAGGTAGACATTGAATGCTATTAAAATGAAGAGGAGTGTTCTAATTTAGGAGACATTAGAGGATTCAAGCCTTGTATTTTAATATCCAGCAGCATTACTTCAAAGAAATCCATTCACACTTGTACATCAGCAATATGGAATGTGGCAGGTGCTCACCTGAATTGGCATCTGCTGTCTGGGGACCAAAAGCAAAAATTAGTGGGGCAGGAGTCTGACACATAAAATAATTGCATGAAAACTCCTTATATCCCTGGATATCAGCAGTATCTTTTTCATGAAACAGGCAGTCAAAAATTTTCAAAGATGAAATTCTCTGAGGAAAAAATGAGACCTTAGCTCTTTGCACTCAGTGTTGTTTTTCCTTGGAGGGGCATAATTATCTTTCACACTTGAGATGACTCCTTTGTTTAAATCCTGACTAGGAGAAAAAAAAAAAAGAAAATCTGCTTTCTGTTGAAGTCATCAAATTTTGTAGCTGTCTCAAAGATACATATGCTTTTATCAAATTATCCCCTTTTTTCCTCCCTTGCTGGTGGAATACTCACTGTGCTCCATAAACAGCCACTTTGCACTATGTAGATTATGTCACAAGAGAAGAGGTTTTTGACAATGATGGAAACAAAGAAGCATGGAGAAATCAGAAAAGATCAAAGATGTTCATCAGTTTCGGTGGTAAGAAACAAAGTCATTGTCCCAGGTTCGGAACTATAGGGTTAAAAAAAGTCCTCTAGGGACTGGAAGATTGTTATTCAATCCCATAATTCTGCTATCTCTTCACAAGCTCAGGTCAAGGCAGCTTGTTCTCCTTTCCTCCCCCTCCAGCCTTGTGCCAGGCAGGAGCTGCGTTATCGTGACAAACATGTAAGGATAGGCCTGGTTTGGGGCCTCCAGAGGCTGTGCTTAGACCTCTTGGATGGCAGAGGCATGGGGGTGTGGGGGGGGGTGTGTGAGGGTTGGAGCATTGGGGATAATAGATTTAGTTTTGGTTTGGGGGAAAATTCAAGGGGCTTCTCTTACGCATTCTGTATCTGCCTTGTAATTTCTGTCTATCACAGTATCACAGTATGACCAAGGTTGGAAGAGACCTCAAAGCTCATCAAGTCCAACCCGATACCACAGACCTCAAGACTAGACCATGGCACCAAGTTCCACATCCAAACCCGCCTTGAACACCTCCAGGGACGGTGATTCCACCACCTCCCTGGGCAGCCCATTCCAGCAGTCAATGACTCTCTCAGTGAAGAACTTTCTCCTCACCTCGAACCTAAACTTCCCCTGGTGTAACACTCTCTGCAAATATAATTCCGTTTTTTCTCCAATACATTTGAGAGCTTTACCCTGAGCTTTACTCTGTCTGCTCTTTAAACCCAAGACAAGCAATAACACAGTATCTTTCCTGTTACTGTTTCATACTGTGTGAACTCTTGCATCAGAAAAAGGCTGAATTACTTTTCAATAATCAAATATTTAAAAGAAGTCCTTATGCTTTATATCACGTGTAGTAGAGGAACCTCCTCATTTATTGTATTACTTTGGTGCATTTTTTTTTTATAACTTGAAAGGCCAATTCAAATTGCAGAGTTTTACGAATATTTTATAGATTTGTTATTTTAAGTGATCAGAAATAGTACTCTCTGATATGCTTTGGGCTTGTATGTTTGTTGTCCTCAAAATAAGCCCAGCACAGAAACAGTCTGAGTAAGGAAAAAATTAGTTGCATCACCTTCTTTATGCTTACTTTTCCAGGCAGAGCATTCCTACAACAGCTGCAAATGCCTCCCATATGTACATAGCTTAAGCTATCAACAGTGCAGTCATTTCTTGTTGATGTTTGTTCTCTGCTAAGTCATGCCTCAGTCAGAACCTAATTCAGCCAACTCAGTGTTACAATTTTTGACTTACTTCAACCTAAAACTAGTCTTAGATCTTAGTTATTTTCTTGCATTAAATTATAAATGTCTGTAAATCTCCTAGCATGTGGTTTAGCGTTTTCAATATTATTTCCCTTCCCCATTAGGGTTTGAAGAATAACAATACTACGACTGACTTAATTTAAGTTTTACTACTTCTTTATGTCTGTCCACAACTAGAAGTCTGGTGCTGTGTAGATAGTGACTTTTTTTATTCAGTAGCATATCAATATTTATTAGTTTATTCACTAAGGACTTTCTCCCTGTGTGTACTTCTAAAGGAAAAGGGAGCAATATGCTTGTGATACTGTGGGGAAATAATTCCGAGCAAAGCAGTGAAGGACGAATTAAAAGCACATTAAAATACAGCTTCATCATCCACAGCAAGCAAAAATGCATACTGAAAGATCTACTCAGAGTACCAATAAACCCCACAATACATAGATAAATTGCTTATTTATAATAGGGATACTGAATTCCTTTCTGTTTTCTACTTGTGATAAAATCCTCATTAAGCCATTTCTGCTTGCTCGTAGCAAGTTTGTCTTGTCCACACTTCTCAGGAGACTTGGAGTGAACCACATTTGGACTCAACTACATCTGCTGTTATGTTATACAGCAAACAGCTTCAGCTTGTCACAGCAATTTGGTATACATTGTCTGACCGGTATATCAGCTTAAATAGTTTAATGGCATTTTGCACTTACTTGAACCACAAAGCTAACAATTGACTAGGTTTGCACAACAATGAAGTCTCATTATCTGAGCATTAGTCAGCTCCAAAAGCAGAGAAACTCGTGTTTGTGATATGATGCCTGTCGTTGTGTTTTCTTCAGGATGAACAGATTGGAGGTTAGCATTACTGTGAAGTTATGGGAAACACACTTCAAAAAGGCATGGAGGGAGGTCGTGCAGCTCCTCCATATACTGCCCTTACAGAGTCTACAAAGAGCTGCTGATGTGGTTAACCATTAAAATCAGTAAAATGTCAGCACTAGTAAATGTATGCAAAAATATGGGAGCACTGTGAGAGAGAGGGAAGGAGCAGAGAGAAACACAAGACTAATCACCTGTGTCTGCTACCAAGATAGAGATGTGCTCAGTGTCATTCAGCAGCATTGGTATTTTTTTACAATAACCTTTTTAATAATGGTAAGAGCTATAAATTAAACACTGCTTGCCTGTGCTCCAGAGTTTGATAGGAAAATTAGCTCCTGCATCATTTGGTAGGAAGCCTTAGATTACTCCAGAGAAAAGAACATAAAGCCACAGCATTGCCTTGTTAAATAGATCTAATATTCCAACTAGGTACTAAATTTCCTTTAATAAATATTAATACTTGAAAAAATACTATACTGTGTTAAACCCCATAACTGCAAATTCCTTTTCAGTCTTTTAGCTTAGCCAAGACTGACACAGAAAGGAACATTTGAAGCACATAAAGACTAGGGAATTTAATTGTTGTTTACATTTTTCCTTAAAAAAAAAAAAAACAAAACCAAAGACAAAACCAGCATGCTTGAGTAATCATTTTTAATGAAAATATCTCCATGAGTCAGATGCTCACCATAATCCTGATGTTGTGCAAGAGGTGCATCTCAAGCTTATCCTGCCTAATTACTTGAATACTTTTAAGACATCTCTATTAAAGTGAGCACCTTTTAATGCTATTAACTGTCACTCTGCTGATTTACAAGAGTATGCAATTGTCTCTGTCTTCTGGCACTTCTTTCCCTTGAACAGGACGCTATTCCCAGTAGACTTCATTGTCTACCATCCTTTCAACTTCATTGGATAAAATAAAAAAAATATGGCCTATGTATCATTCCCTGAAAGATACCACACTATATATATACATATGTAAAATATGTGTGCTATACACATATGTAAAATACCACACTATTTTCTGCTAGAGATTTCAATCACTTGACACACATAGCATTCATACTCAAAGGTGAGATTCTAACATGTAAGGCAGCTAAGAAGTAGCAAGCATACCTGTATATTCCCCATCTATTTTTTTTCAAATAGTCAGGAGAGAGGTGAGGGAAAAAAAAATCTGATATAGAACAAAGATGAGTTCTCCCAACCCAGCCTAAGGGCAGAGATATTTTTTCTGAGTCTGTGATCCAGGTCAGTCATGGGCAAGATCAGACCTAGGTAGACAGGTCAGACTGAGACAGCAAAGTCCCAGCAACAAAACTTTAAAGAAATCATCCAGTCCATATGTCCCTGGCTGCTCAGTACACTCAGGGCATCATTACTCTGTTAGCTTTAAAAAAAGAAAGCACAAGAAGCAAANTTTTTTAAATGAATTTTGAATTATGCTTTCTTTTGCAAAAAGCAAACTGAGCCTAGTGGCTGTAGCCATCTTACAACCTGCAGCCTGCAAGCTACAGTGAATTTAAATTTACCCAGCAAAAGAGCTGACAGCTCTCTCCCAGTTACCCACTTTTTGAGGCAGCAACAGCTCCACACTTATGACAGGGTGTGAGAAAATACTTGAAATAATCTCCTTAGATAACAGTAATGTCATCACTGAAATTATTTGTAATACTATTTAATTTCACTGGTTTCAAGACAGTCAAAATTTACTTACAGTACATCTGAATTTAAATAAAAGACTCAAAGTGTGACGACTTTTAAATGGTTTCTTGTTCTTCAAGACTCTGGCAACCTGATCTCAGAAATCTGACATTCCTTTATCTTTTTTAAGAAAAGCTTACAGACCTAGAAGCAATTTCCCCACTCTAGTACCTAAAAAAAAAAGAGAAAGATTTAAGAATTACAATTCTACAAAGGACATGAGAAAGGTCAGAAGAAAAGCTCTGATTTCCCTGACTTTGACCACGCAGCTCTCCAAAAAGCATATTGGATATCAATGGACCCAAACAGAGAAACATCATACCATCATCTTTTTTGTCTATGATGGGTGGTATTATATGGCAATAACAGAGAATACAATGGCAACCTTGTCTTCTTCTGGGTTTCATGTAAACTGAATCCCCCAAAATGAAGTCTAATTTAGAATGAAAAGCAAAGAGAGTTAACCTTTAAATGCTGGTATTATATAAGCATGCCTGTTAGAGTCCATGCAAGGATCTCCTATTTTTTTTTTTAATCTGAAAGCACAAGCAAGTTCAAAACTCAAATTCAGATAGCCATACAATTTTCTCAGGCTTGTCTGTATGTTTTGGTGAGTCTCACGTTCCTAATTATCCAGATCAGGAATCAGACCAGAAAGGCAGTTTTGGTTGGCATAGACCTGGCTTTATTTCCCTTGGAAACCAAAGTGGAGTGAGAAGAACTTCACAGTTTGCTTCAGGATTTCAGCTGTGAAGATGAGGTGAACTAGTGCTTCTAACAGGCTTCCAGCCAACAGGGTGCAAAAATCTTCCTGCATAACATTCTGAAATTAATTTTTGGCAACCAGTCAGAAAACAAATATCACAAAAACATTATCATCTGTACATATACCACTGTGGATTTTCTCTTAAAGACAAATGTAAAAGGCTGAGCCACACTTATTTCAAAACTCTACTGCAAAAGCCTTAGACACCTCTATGTTACATTGAAAGTATAATGTGACAGCAAGGCGAGGTTCAGGACTGCCGTGTAGACATGACCTCTGCCCTGAGCAATTTCAAACACTTTAGGAAGAAATCCTGAGTTGAATTATATGGTATGTTCCAGGTATATTTGGTGTTTCGTGGTTTGCAAATGAGTGGAAGCACAATAACACACTGCTTTGTAATGGCTTAGCAGAAAGTAATTACCTGTATGCGAGACGAAATGTTACAGAAAAAGGAGAGGAAACTTTCCTGTGGGTCTGCAAAATAAAACGGAGACAATCTGTGGGTTAGTAGATGCCATGGTAAGTGATGATATTAAAGAAAGGAAAGAAAAGAAAAAAGAAAAGAAAGGAAAAAAGAAAAGAAAGGAAAAAAGAAAAGAAAAGAAAAAAAGAAAAGAAAAGAAAAAAGAAAAGAAAAGAGAAGATAAAAGAAAAGAGAAGAGAGAAAAGAAAAGAGAAAAGAAAAGAGAAGAGAAGAAAGAGAAAAGAGATAAAAGAAAAGAAAATAAAAGAGAAAAGAGACAAGAAAAGAATAAAATAAAAAAGAGAAAAGAGAAAATAAAAGAAAAGAGAAAAGAAAGAAAAGAGAAGAGAAGAGAAAAAGAAGAGAAAAGAGAAGAGAAAAGAGAAGAGAAGAGAAAAGAGAAGAGAAAAGAGAAGAGAAAAGAGAAAAGAAGAGAGAAAAGAAGAGAGAAAAGAGAAAAGAAGAGAGAAAAGAGAAGAGAGAAGAGAGAAGAGAGAAAAGAGAAAAAAGAGAAGAGAGAAAAGAGAAGAGAGAAAAGAGAAAAGAGTAAAGAGTAAAGAGAAAAGAGAAAAGAGAAAAGAAAAGAGAAAAGAGAAAAGAGAAAAGAGAAAAGAGAAAAAAGAGAAAAGAGAAAAAAGAGAAAAGAGAAAAGAGAAAAAGAGAAAAGAAAAAAGAGAAAAGAGAAAAGAGAAAAGAGAAGAGAAAAGAGAAAAGAAGAGAAAAGAGAAAAGAAAAGTCATAAATCAGGAGAAACAGAACGAACTGAATTTCTGGGCAGCTGAGAAGATAAAAATGTATCCAACTCTTTACAGTGAGGAAGTTAGAAATGGTTTATAGTTTTAATATTCAAGGTTACCAATAACAGTAAAATTTAAAACCAAACCAGATACTGACTCCTTCAACATTCTCATTGCTTACAGTCATGGAAGGTATTTGTGCCTGTTGTGTGTTTACCAACATCCAATTTTCTGAAGTGTTATGAGTTTAGTTTTGACTAAAATGCTAATGTTAAATCATAACAGCAAAGTACATTAATCAGGCTGACATCTCAGAAAACAACCATTCCATACAGATAGCTATAACCCATGTAATGTCCTTAGTGTGGAATTCCTCAGTGTGACAGAAAGGAACAGGCTGTAGATTTTGCTGTTTTCCTGAAGACATGCTAAAGGATGTATCAACAGATAGCTCTCCACAGACTTCGGGCACTGAGATCTTTATTCCCTCCACCAAGCAAATTGGATGCAGTGCACCCCAAAATTGAACTCTTTACATGACAGGTTCAGAACAAAGTGAACAGTAACGAGCAGAAAAAAAAAAATCAACTGTTTTGCTGTCTTAAAGTAACAACCAGCAAACTCCCAAGTCTCTACATAAGTACTTGGAAGTAGAAAGCTTTCTGTCCAGGTATAAAACATTCAAAGTCTTGAACTTGTACAGAAGAATTGCTTAGTCTTACATAGTACTCATTTGTTTTTTTGTTTCTTGTTGAACTATTGCTTTCTTTTTAGGCAATAAATGCAGTGATGCCATTCACATTTCATCTATAAGGACATTAGCTATAGAGAATTAAATTGTCTTGCCTAGGATCGTAAAGCAATTACTTCGTCTGAGCTGGTGTTCACTGATTTTAGTGCCATAAAAGACTTGGCACCTCAGGTAGCAATCATTTAACATTAAACATGCTAAGAAGCAAAGAATAAAGATAACATCACAGTCATCATTCAACAGAAAGATATCTGGAGGGAGCGAGCCATCACAAACGAGAGTTGTGCAACAACAAGGCATTTTAGCTAGAGCAAGATCAAAGCCTGAATATTAGAGTAACAGAAAACATAGATGGAAGATTACTCAAAACTTATCTAACTTGGAAAATCACTCGGTATAGTATAAATCACAACACATGTTTCAGATTCCTAGGCTGCCTTGGTATCAGGCAAAGGAAAAAGAGTTTCGAACGGTGGCTTCATGTTGCAAACATGTGAGAAGCCTCCTTTTGTACTTTGATGTGAGAACCAGATGTACCTATTTAAAATTTTCCGAGGCTTTTAAATTCCCAGACTCAATTGAAAAGTAAGGGCAATTAAAAATGCAAAACTGAAGGCTAAAAAATCTTACAGGAGGTCCTGTGTGTCAAAAGATGGTCAACCAACCAAGTCCTGGGCTGCATCAAGAGAAGCGTGGCCAGCAGGGCAAGGGAGGGGATTCTGCCCTTTTGCTCTGCTCTGGTCAGAACCCACCTGGAGTACTGTGTGCAGTTCTGGAGCCCTCAGCACAGGAAGGACATGGAAGTGTTGGAGCAGGTCCAGAGGAGGCCATGAGGATGATCAGAGGGCTGGAGCAGTTCTCCTATGAGGACAGACTGAGAGAGTTGGGGCTCTGCAGCCTGAAGAAGAGAAGGCTTCCAGGAGACCTTAGAGTAGCCTTCCAGTATCTGAAGGGGGCCTACAGGAAGGCTGGGGAGGGACTATTGACAAGGTCTTGTAATGACAGGACAAGGGGCAATGGGTTTAAACTGGCAGAGGGAAGATTTAGACTGGATGTCAGGAGGAAGTTCTTTCCAGTGAGGGTGGTGAGGCAGTGGAACAGGTTACCCAGGGAGGTTGTGGCTGCTCCCTTCCTGGAGGTGTTCAAGGCCAGGTTGGAGGAGGCCTTGAGTGAGCTGTACTAGTATGAGGTGTCCCTGCCTGTGGCAGGGGGTTGGAACTAGATGATCCTTGAGGTCCCTTCCAATCTTACCAGTCTATGATTCTATGATAACTTTGAAAACTTTCAGTTGAATATACAAACTTGAGTATTTATCTACTTCTATAGAAACCATAGAGTAACTACACTTCTTACCCAAGCTCAGCAGCACCATTACTTATTGCTACTTTATTGCTTTGCTTCCTGTTATTGGCAAATTTTACTAGCCGTGATTTCATATCACTTCTGAGACACTTTAGCTGTTATTTAAGAAATCGAATTACTCTGAGTTGAGTGCATTTCTGTTATAAATTATGCAAAGGGAGATTTCTTGTTTAACAATTTGCAGTCTAGTAGTTGATCATTCTTACTCTATTTTCATTGAGATAGATGACATTTGTATAGACTCTTTTTTGGAAATACATTATTTTCTACACCATTCATTTCAAGTAGGTTGAAATTCCAGATGGTTTGGCCATTAAGATGTGAGTGTTTAATTGGAACACAATTTTTCTAACTAATGGGCAAGTTTGCAATGTGCTGTAGCTGACAATTTTATTCCCCCTATAAAGTTTTAATATTTATGGTAAATGAAAAACTCAACTATAAAATGATTTTTTTAAAAAATTGATTTTGTTTTTTTGTTGTTACATTTTTAGTACCTTCTCTAATTTTTACAGTTGATATTGGTTGGGTTTGTTTTGGTATTAGAGGCTAATTCCTCCAATAAGGAAAAATAAAACATGTAATGGAATGTAAACACAAAGATTAAATTCGTTGAAGAAATGCTTCATCTCCTAATCTTTAGGGTGAACAAAAACTCCAGATACATAAACCACAATAGAATACAGTTCTTTTCTTAGAATCACAGAATGGTTTACTTTGGAAGGGACCTCAAAGATCATCTAGTTCCAACCACCTGCTGTAGGCAGGGACACCTCCCACTAGTACAGCTCACTCAAGGCCTCGTCCAACCTGGCCTTGAACACTTCCAGGGAGGGAGCATCCACAACCTCCCTGCGCAACCTGTGTTTCACCACCCTCACTGGAAAGAACTTCTTCCTAACATCTAGTTTAAATCTCCCCTTTTCAGTTTAAACCTCCCCTCTGCAGTTTAAACCCATTACTCCTCATACTGTCATTACAAAACCTTGTAAATAGTCCCTCCACAGCCTTCCTGTATGCCCTCCCTCAGATACTGGAAGGTTACTACAATGTCTTCTCAAAGCCTTTTCTTCTCCGTGCTGAAGAGCCCCAACGAATACCCTGTCCTCCAGCCCTCTGATCATTTTTGTGGCCCTCCTCTGGACTCACTCCAACAGACTTGGAACAATTCTTAGACTTGCAACACTTCTTAGAATGAGAAGAAATGGGATGTCTATTGACAGTGAGTATTTGATGATACACAGGAATACCTACACTTTTCCAAGCACCTCTGAACTCTGAGCTTGCAAAGCTGCTATCCGTTTCTGTGTCAAGGCTAAGCAGAGCTTCTGAACCCAGCCAATGTTGACCCTGAGTCCACAGGAGAGGGAAATGGCAGTTGTATATGTTTGATTTTCTTTGTCCCATCTTAGGTGTTGGACTGCTAACATGAAACAAACAGAGATGAGAGTGTGTTTTTCTTCAAAAATTCTTCTAAGGTAAAAATAGATAAGCTAGTCTACTTGAACTAGAGATAAATGAGCTATGTGAGTAGTTAAAAGAGGCAAACAAATTGGCAGTCTACAAGTACCTATGCAGGATCTCCGTATTTGCCAATGTCACAATCTTTCAGAGCTACTTAAAGTGTCTGGAGGCAAGTTAACAAGATGACTTGTGAACAGCCAGTGTGAATTTGAAAGAAGAAAACCAGGTGATACAACAAATCTAGGCCTTCTCTATCCAGTTGACCTTACTGCAGGAGAAGCAGGCTACTGTCCTGTACAACTGGATAAGAAAGCAAGGAGACTTCAGTCAGGAGTTAATAGGGTTCAAAGAAGACAAAAGAAACAAGGTTGCTCTGGTGATGTGTTTGAATGATGGACAATATAGTTCCTGTGGTTCTACATTTGCCAACATAAGCGAAGAAGATTCTGACTTAATCTATTCAATGTACAGGGAGGACTCTGATCAAGGATCTTTCAGCATTCATGGTTTTCTGAGTAAAGTTCTCAAATGAATTGGAGAAAAAAACCCAGAATCATATTTGGAGTGTTACAGATAGAAATTACAAAGCAGATACAGAATCCACAAGCGAACCCCCTTGAATTTTCCCCCAACCCAAAACTAAAACTATCATCCCCAATGCTCCAATCCTCCCCCCTTCCTGCCATGCCTCTGCCATCCAAGAAGCCTAAGCACAGCCTCTGGAGCCCCAGAGCAGGCCTATCCTTACATGTTTGTCCCGATAACACAGCTTCTGCCCAACACAAGGCTGGAGGGGGAGGAAAGGAGAATGAGCTGGCCTTGCTGTGAGTTTATAAAGAGATAGCAGAATTATGGGATTGAATAACAATCTTCCAGTCCCTAGAGGATTTTTTCTTTTTAACCTTATAGTTCCCAACCTGGGACCTCACAAGACTATCCTTTCTTAATGGCTGATAGTTGGCTTGATGTTCTAACTAAAGGAAGACATTCTAGAGCTCTCATAGAATTAGAAACACCACTGGAGGAAGTTGAAGTGCCACATGAAAGAAGTGATGCAATAAAAGATGTGAAGATTATAGAAATTGATATTGCTACCAGGTTAGATGCTGCTAGCCATAACAGACTTGCAGCACTCAAAGCAGTCACAAACTTTGGCATACCTGTAGAAGAGTTTGATTCCAAGGAGGACGAAATCTTCCAGAGGAAACTTGATGAAACAATAAACCTTCTTAAAGAGGTCCAGGATGCTCAAAATGAATGACTCAGTACAAAACTAATATGATTTGCCTTCTCAGGCCATCTTAAAGAGAGCTGCGCTTGGCAGAGAGAGTAACCAGTGACCTTAAAGAGCTTACACAGCAATTGGCTCCAAGTGACATGGTTAGTACCTATGGAATCTGGAAAGCAGATAGCTGGGTAGATTTGACAGAGGGTGAGTAGACAGAATTTTGTAGAGTAGGGTTATAGGTTGGACTTGGTGATCCTGAAGGTCTTTTCCAACCTGGATGTTTCTGTGATTCAGTGATACTTTGGCTATTACTTTCTGCATTGAAACATCTACATAACTAAGGAGAAAAAAAGGTGACTGAAGGACAAAAATTAAAGGAGGAACCCTTCAACAGAAAAAAAAAAAGATATAATTTTAATGACATTGTTGTGGGTTGGGAACTTCCCCCTCAAATTAAAATTTACCAGGCCAGGTCAGATGGCTTGAAATTAACATAAAGTTCTATTTTACAGCAAAGCTGAATTTTCAAACATATATACATATACAATATATTTACATGTATTTGCAATTATATGCAATTTATAACTAATACAGAAATCCAATATTCCCCCACTCTGGAACAAAGAAAGTCCAGAAGGGTCCAACACCACCTTCTCTCTCTCCCCAGATAGAAAACAACCAGCAAAGCTCACCTGTTACCTGGTCAGTTAAGGTTAGTGGAAGAGATTAGAGAGAGAAGCAAAGGAACAGTGAACAGATCCAGTACCCAAGAGCAAAGAAGAAAGAATTCTTTATATATTGGCTTTTTATACCTCTTAGCAAACCAATGAATGATATAGACATTATTATTTTTTTACATCCCATGCTCTGCTCATTCAGATTCTGTACCAGTTTCTCTCATTAGAATATCCCAATAAGCCTTAAACTACCATAGCCATTTAATTAAAAACTGTGTTATTTTAATGGTAAAACCCTTTTGATGGCTATGAAAATAACTTTATCGGGATCTGGAAGATTGGTGGACAAGAGCAACACAGCAAACCAGTGCATGAGAACTCTGCTAAAGTCAGATCTAAATACTAGCTTGCAGAGCTCCCATCAGTACAAATATGATGACAAGACCTGGAATCCTTTCAAATCATATTCAGAAAAATAAGGAAAGCTCCTTAAAGTGCTCCAGGCTGAATTGTGTTGTTCGGGGCAGGTAATTTCCCACTAGTCAAGCACCTAACTATTCAATTTTATTTAGTTTGAGAAATCTGATTTGAATCAAGATGCTTTGGTCTTACAGTGTGCAAGATCTTCCCTCTATTTTAGTGTGGAAATTCAAGGAAAAAATCTTGGAAGCTGGCCTTAAAACGCTGAATAGCACTGAGTGATTTTTGAGGTTTTGGGTTGTTTATTCATTGGTTTGTTGGTTTGTTTGGTGTGTTTTTTTCAATCCTCTTCGAAAGAAAAGAAATTTTGTTAAACTGGTGAGACACTGGATCAGGTTGCCCAGGGAGGTTGTGGCTGCTCCCTCCCTGGAGATGTTCAAGGCCAGGTTGGACGAGGCCTTGAGTGAGCTGTACTAGTGGGAGGTGTCCCTGTCTATGGCAGGGAGTTGGAACTAGATGATCCTTGAGGTCCCTTCCAACCTTACCATTCTATGATTCTATGATAATTTAAGTATGGGTTAAGAAACTGTTGAACTGAAGAAATGTGTTGTTACATTTGCTTATTTGAAGAACAAACTATTTTGATTCCTTGATAATGAACAAATGGCAGTAAGTATTTTAAATTGATGTCACAGAGGAAACTACTGAGCTTACTGAGTACAAGCTGACTGAAAATCTTACTCTGCTATCTTTGTGAGTTCAGGCTACTAGTGATTTTTCACTGAGTTTTTGATAGCTCAAGTACAGTTCAAAGGCAAGAATGGTTTTTATTCACCATATTATCCTACAGTATATTATTTTTGAGAAGATTTGAAGCTAAAAGCCTGTCAGTGGAAATATAAAGAGCAGCCACATCTGGATTATAGTGATCACAGTAAATAAAAAATAGTTTCTCACTATACCAGAAAATATTATCTAAAAGTATTCAGAAAAGACTTCAAATTATTCATTGCCACATTTTTAGATACAATCAGAAAGTTCAGCATTGGTGGGCTGTATTCAGCTTGAGGTATCACAGTATCGCAAGGGTTGGAAGAGACCTCAGAGATCATCAAGTCCAACCCATCACCACAGCCCTCAAGATTAGGCCATGGCACCAAGTGCCATGTCCAAACGTGCCTTGAACGCCTCCAGGGACGGTGACTCCACCACCTCCCTGGGCAGCCCATTCCAGTGACAAATTACTCTCTCAGTGAAGAACTTCCTCCTCACCTCCAGCCTAAACTTGCCCTGGCGTAGCCTGAGACTGTGTCCTCTTGTTCTGTCACTGGTTGCCTGAGAGAAGAAGGTAACCTCCTCCTGGCCACAACCACCCTTCAGGTAGTTGTAGACAGCAATAAAGTCCCCCCTGAGCCTCCTCTTCTCCAGGCTAAACAATCCCAGCNCTCCTGCTGGCCACACTATTGCTGCTGCAGGCCAGGATGTCATTGGCCTTCTTGGCCACCTGGGCACACTGCTGGCTCATGTTCAGGCGGGTGTCAATCAGTACCCCCAGATCCCTCTCTGTTTGGCTGCTCTCCAGCCACTCCAACCCCAGCCTGTAGCTCTGCATGGGGTTGTTGTGGCCAAAGTGCAGCACCCGGCACTTGGATTTGTTGAATTTCATCCCGTTGGACTCTGCCCATCTGTGCAGGCGGTCGAGGTCCTGCTGCAGAGCCCTTCTGCCCTCCAACCCAGCAACATCAGCCCCCAGCTTGGTGTCATCTGCGAACTTGCTGGTGACTGACTCAATGCCCTTGTCCAGATCATCAATGAAGATGTTAAAGAGGATGGGGCCCAGCACTGATCCCTGGGGCACACCGCTAGTGACTGGCCTTGAATATCTGTTAAGAAAACTCAAGGTGGCTTTGCAACAATTGTGTCTTTTTTGAATTCAAGACATTTGAGAAGGGCAATTTGGCTTCCTTACAACAAGTGTGGTGTGAAAGCAGGTTGAGAACTGCCTAAATCACATCGGTGGGATCTCATAAGCTGTACAAGACAGCTACCAAAAGTGACTCTTGGCTGTTTCTCACATAACATATTGGGATTTCCAGGAGACTTTTATAGGCCATCGGTTTCCAAATGCTGAGCAAAGGTGACAGCAAAGAGGGAGAGAGAGGTGGAGGTAATTTTTTTTTTTTTAACCCATTAATTTCAACAAAGTCTAATCTTATTACTTAAAATATACCTGCTTTAAGTACCAACTCAATATAGCATTCTTTATGGCTCAGGCGAGTATGAACTGGAAAATAACACACTTGTGATCTCCCTCTGCTTCTTTTTATTAACATAAAAGTAAATAAACTTACCTCAAAGAGCCATAGAAGGAAACTTCTGTGTGTGACTTGCAAGGGTCCATCCAAGAAATATCTACAATAATGAAAGTGAGATAATATTAAATAAATGTACCAGTTCCTTCAAAGAAATTATTTCATTGACACCTTCTTTTTTTTTTTTCAAAATAGCAGAACACAAAATTATCTCTAGCCAGACTATAACACAATAGATACTGTTCATAAGGGTGCCACATATGGATCACTGTTTTACAACATAGGCAGCTTACCAAGCATCCTGCTATGACACTAAATAAAACAAGAATTTTTTTTAAAGTTTCTGATGCTTTTATCAAGTAAATGAGGAAAAATCTTTTAAAATCCTTTTCTGTAATGCTCTATTTGTGCAGATTGAATACAATGAAAATCTCATGCCCTTTAATATTCAAAAACTTATAAAAATCCTTTTGTTAGACACTAAGATCATTGTAATATACAGGAATTTAGAGTATTTCCTTTTTGCCACACTGTACTGTGGGAGGATCAGGAGGTAATCTGTGTTCAGTTGTTGCTTTATTCTGAAAATAATTGAAACAGAAATTAGAAAATACTTCTTCAGACTCTGTAACAATAGAAGAAGGTAAAGACTCCTAATTTGTTGAGGAGTGTAGCAGTTCTAAGCAAATCAATGTATCATTTAAAGATGGATCATTACAAAACAGGGATAGCAAGAGAGAAAAGGTGACTAAACAAAATCAAACTGAACATAACAGAGGTGGAAAAGCTGCTTACTGAAACCAGTAGGTAGCCCAAGCAGGATAAATGTAGTAAATGGATACATTTTGGTTCATCTCATTTTGTCAGCTTTCAATATATTGGTATTTACACACATTCCCTTTACAAGACCACATCTGAATTCCACTTTAATTTTGTATTCACTAATGTCTTGTACTCCTGTTTTACACAGCCTCTCTGAAATGGAATACGAACCCAAAATAATAGCTGAAGCACTACTGAATTATTTCTAACCAAATAACTTATTCAAACTCAGGTTTCTAACTAAATTATTTGTTCTCCCTTGCTTAGTTAGGATAAATTTGCTGCTCGAGCTTCACTTACAGGCCTCGGCTAAAGAAAGATCTATTTAATTTATGTATTTGCCAAGACAAAACAATAGCAGCTCAGCCTATGGAACCCCTCCTGGTTTAGTTAATATTTCCCAGAAAACTTGTATTGTCAGCATAGAAGAGGGCTTTTTCCAGTGTTGAATTGAAAATGTACATGCCAGGCATATAGACACTCAAAAAGAAACTACTGGCACTCAGCAGTGCCCACAGAACCATAACAGTCACAATGAATACTGAGATTAAACTAGGATCAGAAGGGTCCCTCCACCTGTCAAACAGCTTTCTGCCACAGAACCTCAGATTTCGACATCCAGATCAGTTAAAAATTATTCCAATTCCTAATTAAAAATTACTATCTGGTCCCTAGTGATCTTGCATGTAATTTAACAGGATTCGACAAGAAGTTTACTTTTCTTTAAGAATCAGCATGAATTTCTCTCTGTTTACTTTCATCCTATTACTTATCCTTAGACTTCAGATTATCCTAAACTTTTCCATGGTTAACACCAGTGAGAGGCCAAGTGTCACTATCACCCTCAGTGAAAATTCCCGTTGATAGTCACTCCTTTTCAGCATCTTCAGTGAGCAATGTGCATTTGAACTATCTCAGACAATGTGATGGTTTGGGAGTTCCCTGCGCTCCCACACTTTGTAAAATGACCCAGACTAGAACTCAGCCAGCTGGGAGTTAAGGACTGAAGCTCTATTTACAGCTCAGCACAATGTACAAGCAGAGATATACACTATAGACAGGAATAGTTACAGACATAGACAAGTTAAAGGTAATACAGAAACACAACTCCCCTCCCAAAAATCAGAGACCCCAGGAGGGGCTCCCAATCACCCTTCCACCTTCTCCCCACCCCTGTACCTTACCCCAAGGTTTGCTTTACTCGCAAGGTGAGTTTGGAGGATCAGCCAGGGGGGTTAGAAGGAAAGTGGTTAGTGAGATTACTAAGCAGAGAGGAGAAAAAGAGAGAAGCTGCTAGACTGAGATGCTCTGCTCCAGAGACTGACTTATCTATGTTTTGAGTACTTAAACATCTCAGCCAGCCTGTGAGTGAAGTAGACATCACCATTGTTTTCCTTTCACAGCCTATAACATAATTTTTGTTGTTAAGATATTCTAATTAGCCTCAAACCAGCACAGACAACAACAAGGTAAAAACGTGGCAAGAACCAAAAAAGATTAAAAAAAAAAAAATGACTTTAAAAAAGACACATTAAAGTTGTGCTGAGGAAAAAAAAAAAAAAAAAAAAAAAAAAAAAAAAAAAAAAACAAAAACCATAGGGGAAAAAAAAAAAAAAAAAAAAAAAAAAAAAAAAAAAGGCAAAACCCAAACCCAATTACTAGACCAGACATGCATCCTTCCAAATTTTTATGGAGACAATAAACCAAGAACTAAGAAATACATTCAGATCATCTCTTTTAGGTAGACTCAAAGTACATGCCTGTTAAAATTATTGCTTTATGTAATAGTTTGTTCTTTTTGTTTTGATTAATGACTACACTAGTTTCTAAGCAGCAGCATTTCCCACAGCTACATTGGGGAAAGTATATTTTTTTTTTTTTGTTTTTTGAATCTGCTGTTACCTGCTGGTGAACAAATGACTGTCCTGCCAGTGCATTTTACAGAATGCAATTAACTCTTGTCCTAAAATAGAAAATGCCTAGTGCAGCTTTTAAATAGGCATGAATATTTGAGCATCCTGTTCTTGTTTTTCATGGCATCACTTACTACATGAATCTCCAGAAAAGATAAATTGCTTTTGTTTGAAATTAATTTAGTATATCATAGAATCACAGGATGTCAGGGGCTGGAAGGGACCTCAAAAGTTCATTCAGTCCAATCCCCCTGTCAGAGCAGGATCATCTATACCAAATCACACAGGAACACATCCAGTTGTGGGTTTTGAATATCTCCAGAGTGGGAGACTCCACAACTCCCCAGGACAGCCTGTTCCAGTGTTCTGTCATCCTCCTCATGTTTAAATGAAACCTCCTATGCCTCGACTTTCATCCATTGCCCCTTGACCTGTCATTGGGTATCCCAGAGCAGAGCCTGGCTCCATTCTCCTGGCACTCACCCTTTACATATTTATAAACACTGATGAGGCCACCCCTTAGTCTCCCCTTGTAAGAGAGATGTTCCATTCCCTTAATCATCTAAACACATATAAACACATACTCTGTAAATATCTTTGGAAGAAGTCATAATTCTACACCAGTCCTTCCGGTAACTCAGAGAGTTTTTACACCTTTATTTTATTTTTTTCAGGCTCAGTGCAGTAGATTACATTGTGTGCACATCTTTTAAGTTTCAAGTTTTTCAATTACACAGTATCACAGTATCACCAGGGTTGGAAGAGACCTCAAAGATCATCAAGTCCAACCCGTCACCACAGACCTCAAGACTAGATCATGGCACCAAGTACCACGTCCAAACCCGCCTTGAACACCTCCAGGGACGGTGACTCCACCACCTCCCTGGGCAGGCCATTCCAGTAGCCAATGAATTACTGAGTTTGATTACAGAATTTACCAATTACTGAGTTTGATTACAGAAAAAGGGGGCATGAAAATATACCTTCACTTCACAGGCACATAAAGATTGATAGTATTCAAATGAAGAAACTGAATAGACATCCACTGTTGCGCAAGCTTGGATGCTGTTGTGCTATTTTCTAAAGCAAAGGCAGAAAACGGGTAGAGCTAATTTTGATCCAGAAAATGAGCAACATTGAAATGTGGTGGACAAACACAACACTCACCCCACTGCTTTCACTTCATCTTTCTCTCAGCACTCTTACGGAGCTTAGCACGAGGCTTAGGCAGTAAGTAAGACTAAATACAAGCTGGCGATTCAAACCTGTGCTGCAAAGGAGCTAGAACAGAGAAACATTAGGCAAAATGCTGGGGTTTTCATACTTAGAATTCTAAGATATGTCTTGAAATCTTTATCTTTCCTTTGGAAAACAAAACAGCTAATTGCCAGGTCACTGTGATTCAAATGCAAAAAGTGAGAATCAGGTCTTTTGGAAATCGTTTGAAAGCTATAGCAAGAAAGCAGATGCTTTTATTTCCAATTGCTGAAAGTTAAAGTTTCATGTGCAAAAATGTCTTTTAAAACTGCCTGGAATAAAAACCACCAAAGTGGTAGCCAGATTTTGAGAGAGTAGCAGCCAGAGATTTGTGCTCAGTTGTGTGTGGATTTGACATATGGACTGAGTTACAATTATGTGAAAAGACTTTGTCACACTGAAGTTGAACTTCTGTAAAAAGCCAATGAATATAATTCAGAGGAACTAGGAGAAAAACAGTATTTCAAACCAAGGTAGAAAGTGAAAGGAAAGAAGGTCAGAGAGTTGTGGAATCCTGTGTCCTGTAACAAAGGGAAAGTAAATTTGCCAGAGCGTTCATGAATAAATTTAGAAAATAATATCATATTCCAAAATTAAATCAGAACAGTCTGTGTACAGGAAAGGTTAACAACCAGTCTGCTTCCATAAAATTATTTGGTTTTGTTTCTAAATCCTGTTATTGTGGAGTTTAGTTGCTGGTTTTGATGCTTCTTGGGTTTGACTTTTCTCTCTTTATTTAAGAAGAAATGTTTCTCTGCTCTATTAGCACAAAGATGTTCCAGACAGCAAACACCAGAGGATTTTCCAGTGAGTGTAAGGATTTTCCAGTGAGGGAAAGAAGACACAGCCTACCCACTAGAGAGCCATCAAAACTTCAGTATCTTCTTCTCCCAGGTCCATATCAACCATGTGATAGGTGGGGAGTCTGTTTTTCACTTTTAAGCTCCTGTTTGCTGAGCCTTCAGTTTGACATTAATCCTTCAACAGTTCTGTGATTCTGTTTTCATCTCTCACCACAGGGCTGCTGGTGCATGTCTGTGGATGTCTCCTTATGCTTGCGCTTCCCCAAACTTTCTGGCTCTGGAAGAAAGCAAGGAGTCTCCTCCATAATTTTATTTCTTGTGGGTCTTACTTAGAGAGTAATAATTTACTGTATTAGCTGATTATTCTTCAGGACAGAAAACACCTTTACTTAGAACTTTAAACTTGCTTAGGTATTTCTATGTTCATGATCTTTCTTTTTGTCAGTGACATGGACAGAGGAATGGAGTGCACCCTCAGCAAGTTTGCAGATGACACCAAGCTGTGTGGCACAGTCGACTTGCTAGAGGGCAGGGATGCCATCCAGAGGGACCTGGACAGGCTGGAGAGTTGGGCCCAGGCCAACCTGATGAAATTCAATAAGGCCAAGTGTAAGGTCCTGCACCTGGGTAGGCACAATCCCAAGCACAAATACAGGCTGGGTGGTGAATGGCTGGAGAGCAGCCCTGAGGAAAAGGACCTTGGAGTCTGGGTTGATGAAAAGCTCAACATGAGTCTGCAGTGTGCACATGCAGCCCAGACAGCCAACCGAGTCCTAGGCTGCATCAAGAGAAGCGTGGCCAGCAGGGCAAGGGAGGTGATTCTGCCCCTTTACTCTGCTCTCGTCAGACCCCACCTGGAGTACTGTGTGCAGTTCTGGAACCCTCAGCACAGGAAGGACATGGAAGTGTTGGAGCGGGTCCAGAGGAGGGCCACAAAGATGATCAGAGGGCTGGAGCAGCTCTCCTATGAGGACAGGCTGAGGGAGTTGGGGCTCTTCAGCCTGGAGAAGAGAAGGCTTCGAGGGGACCTGATAGTAGCCTTCCAGTATCTGAAGGGGGCCTACAGGAAGGCTGGGGAAGGATTATTTACAAGGTCCTGCAATGACAGGACAAGGGGCAATGGGCTTAAACTGGCAGAGGGGAGATTTAGACTAGATGTTAGGAGGAAGTTCTTTACAGTGAGGGTGGTGAGGCACTGGAACAGGTTGCCCAGGGAGGTTGTGGATGCTCCCTCCCTGGATGTGTTCAAGGCCAGATTGGATGAGGCCTTGAGTAACCTGTACTAGTGGGAGGTGTCCCTGCCTATGGCAGGGGGTTGGAACTAGATGATCCTTGAGGTCCCTTCCAACCTTACCATTCTATGATTCTATGAAATTCTTTCAAAAGACCCTGAATTTCTTGGTTTTTAATCTACCTAATCTTTAGATGCTACTGGATGAGATAATTTATATAACCAGTGATTTTCAGATCTGTTTGGCCTGGTAAGAATGAAAAAAAAAAAAATATCTATGCTTATGATCTTTTTATTTCATTAAGCACTCATCCAAATTCTTCTTGCTTATCTGTGGAGTTGAAAAACAGAGAGAACAATATAAATATAATATTATCTTGTCATGAATTTACTGTGCAAGCACTAGTCACTTCAATCATAACTCATGTATCAAATACTGAACGTTCCTAAGTAGATCTTTTATGTTCTAGCTGCTAAATTACACCTGTGACTCTCCACGTGCCTCATCTGTGTCAGGAGCACAGGAACTGTAGTGTTTCATTAATTTTGGGATTGTCTTTGTTCCTGGAACCCTCGTGAAAGAACAAGTTTAAAAGGTGAATATACCAGCATCCTAAAAATGTCACTGCAAGACAAATCTAAGACAAAAAATGAAGGGTTTCAGGTCTCAGACTGGCTACTTCAGCCAGAGGATAAAAACCAACCTTGTGTTTACTATGAAGTCTTTATGTTTGTCTGTATAGAATTTCTTCAGTGAGCTGTGGGTTCGGGACTCCTGATAAAAAAAACCCTGAGACTTGAAGAAAGAGAATCAAGCAAACAAACAGGCCTGGCAGTGCCCAACATAAGTCTGAGAAGCTGTGACACACCGCAGGAAAACTACAGAACAAATTTGGGTGATGATTTTGACCAACTCTATCTTTGACCTTTACTCAATCTCTGTAATTAATGCAATTTTCTTTCATTTTATTGTGGTTTTTCAAAATTGGTCTGCATTTCACAAATGCTCTGTTTGCTTCAGTAGAAAGAATCCAAACAAACAAGCAAAAAAACTAAGCCGAAAGCACAACCCCAGGGCTTGAAGTTACATATTAGAAGGAGGGATGGTCAAATTCTGAGTGCTCAGATATCTCTCTTATTCCTAGCTGTGTGTTCAGAAGGGAGCAAGCAAACAAAGCTGGCTGTGTTTCTGCAGTGCTCCTTCTGACTCTGCCAACCCAACGAATGTGTGTTAGTGACTACACATACAGTCAGGCAGCCAGCCTTACAGCTGGATAAGTGGATGAGTCTGCCAATAAACCCTTGCTTCTGGGGAGCTGATGGAGGTGCTGTGCAAACTGGGTCTGGGTGTTTAGGTTACCTTCCTTCAGGAAAGGATCTAATCCATGATAAAATGAAAACCAAAATACTATTAAAATGAGGCCATAAAGTTTCAGTTCTCAACTACCACAATATATCTGCATTATCTTAAAAAAAAAAAAAGTAGTAAGATTTATAGTACTTTCTTCAGAAGTAAAACACAGATGGGGACTGTACTTTTTGTGCTTGTAATGGAACACTGCTTTATGATGTGAAACCAGCATCTGCCAAAGAGGTTATCTTTCACATGTACAAATCCACTATACTGTAAGATTGAAAAAATAATTAAACCATTGTTTGTTCAGTTACATGCTATGCCCCTGCTCTGTCTAGATAAACAAGCTGAATAAACTTCTGAAAGCTTTCAGCTTCAAAAGCCTGAACCTATTATTACCTGTTAAATTTAAAGTTTAGAAGGCTACATTCCGTGAAAGAGTATTTTCAAGGACGTGTGGTGTTTCTAAAACAGCACATTTAAAACATTTTGGCATTTCAGTCAAATCTACCTTGAAAGTTTTAAGAGCTTAAACATGCCTGCAGACAAATGAACTCCAATTTAATATTTTTCAGTGGTTTTTTTTTGTACGCAACAAAAATATTTCATTTAAATAAACCAAAGGGAATCACCCCGCAAATGAGAGACAGAATGTCTAACAATGTAAGATTTTCTTATCTGGAATCACAGGCAACCTAAAAGTCTGAAATTCCTCTCCCAGAGCACTATGACTAGCTGTAATCTAGAATCATAGAATGGTAAGGTTGGAAGGGACCTCAAAGATCATCTAGTCCCAAACCCCTGTCATAGACAGGGACACCTCCCACTAGTACAGGTCACTCAAGGCCTTCTCCAACCTGGCCTTGAACACCTCCACGGAGGTTGTGGAGCGCAGAAGATCTCCAGGGAGGTTGTGGAACACAGAAGACCTTCAGGGAGGCTGTGGAGCACTCAGAGTAGACTTTGGAAACTTTATGCTTCTGGCCTGTCGCCAGGGTTACCTTAATTATACAGAGATTACTTTCTGCATTAGTACTTCCATGAGACTAGCAAGGGCATCATTAACTTTACTTGTAAGATAGTACAACACACATCAATAGGGAAATAATAGGCCCAGGACATTTACAATTAGAAAAAGTTATGACAACAGGCAGTGCAAGTGAACTTCACCATGTGCAGAAATGCTTTCAGAAGCGATGAAGTTTACAGCACCACTGGAGCCATATGCGTCAACTACACAAGAAATAGACAGCAATAGCAGGTGCAGGACAATTCTTCCATTGCTTGTTCCGTTAGCCAGCTACACCCTTTAGGAAAAGGGGGAGGTGGGGAAATAAGACTCAAATTCATTGACTGAAATCAGAATGTGATACAGATGTGCTGTAGGGACATGCACTGGATTTGCAGCTTCAGTCATCAGCATAGAATCAATTACTTCCTATGTATATCTGGCTCTTGGACAGGTATTTTATTATTAGTCAAGACAGAAATAGTGAGGGGAAAAAACCCCAAAAACAAACAAAAAAAGTACCTTACATAAGCCTATGGAACAGCCCTCATCTTAAAACGACAAAACAAGGGAAAAAATATTGTCCCTGCTGAGCAGCAGAGCAAATGTGGAAGAACTTTGAAAGCAGACTGCTTACTCCAAGTAAGCAAAGAAAGTCGGTATGGGAGGCTCGGCACTCATCCCATTGCGCTTGTGTATTTTCTTTTTCTGCAGACAGACTCTCAGATTTATATTACACACTACTCTAAACAACATCAATTTTGCCCTGACTGTAAAAGAGGCCTTAGAATTAGAAATCTGAACCCTTTGTGAGCCTGTTACCAGTTTTCCCTCATTATAATTGTGAAGGTTCGGGAGTTACCCCCCACACACACTGGTAAAATGACCCAGACTAGCACTCAGTCGGCTGGAAGTTAAATGATGAAGCTATATTTACAGCTTTGCACAATGTACGGCAGATATTTACACTATATACACAATATTTACAGAAATATACAAGTAAAAGGTAATACAGCAACACAACTCCCCTCCCAGGAATCAGAGACCCCAGGAGGGGCTCCCAACCACCCTTCCACCTTCTCCCCACCCCTGTACCTTACCCCAAGGTTTGCCTTACATGCAAGGTAAATTAGGAGGATCGACCAGGGGGTTTAGAAGAAAAGTGGTTAGTGAGGATTAATCAGCAGAGGAGCCAGAGCCCAGAAGCTGCTAGATCCCCCCAGCAGCTCCTGTTCCAGCAAGCGACAGAGAGAGGCTGACTTATCTGTTGTTTTGGTTAGTATTCCCAAACAATTCTCCAGCAAGCGTATGAGTGAAGTAGACATCATGATGTTTTCCTTTCATAGCCTATAGAGTAATTTTCTCTATTAAAATATTCCAATTAGCCTCAAACCAGCACAATAATTTATGAGGTTTTGCCATGAGGTGTAAAACAGGATTGCTGTGTTCCAGAAACAGGTTGGGTACTGATTTTGAAGAGTTAAGAAGGTTGTTTAAGCAGAATGACATTTTTCCAGGTGTAATGCACCCCTTGATTTACCACTGGATGGAATAACCTTTGCTCAGCAGTGAGAGTGATAAGCCATCACATAGCTAGCATAGTGTGAAAATGTATGTAGCACAAATAAGAGAGGACTTTGGCAACAGCAATGGCAATATGAAAGCAAGTCAGGACCCCCAATCCAAAGTGAGTCACAGAGCTTTTCTCCTGTGTCTTTCAACAAAAGGGCAGATCCTGCTTCTTTATCAAAGACTATTTAAAGCAATATCTGCAGACTGAACCTGTGCAAGGGAAGCTCTGTGATTAGTCCTTGATCCTGTTGGTGTCAGTGGCCAAAATCTTGCCTTGCCTGAGCCATGAAGCTCAGGGCCCAGATTATAGTCAGCACAGTAAATTTGCCATCAAAAGTTATTCTCAATTTTTGAGAGTGAGTAGGTCTAGCAAAGTCAGTGGCAACTTTGACTGGTTTCATACACGTGTACAGCATTGATATGTGTTGCAATATGTGATCTGAAGGCTTTCTGCTGAATGTGGGAGAGAGGATGGATTTGACACTGTTGTATCAGGAGGGAAAGGATCATGGGTTGAACTCAAAGGCACAGCGTTATTTATTCTAATGTTTGAAATTGATCTCTGTTTAGATTACAGGTCAGGTTTCCTGTGACTCATTCTTGAATGAAAAGAGCAATCTGACTTGGGTGATTAACTCTTAAAATTTCACTGTTATTAAAGTTTAGAGAAAAAGATAAA
>VWZE01021513.1:155392-182622 GCA_013396675.1 Eubucco bourcierii | reverse complement strand
AACAAACCAAACCACCAGCCTCTGTGTGTAACTGAAACCATCAAATATAACTCTACAAACTGAATGACCAGAGTAGAGCCTCAGTGAACACTCTGAGGGAACAGTAATGATCTGTAGTTGCACTTGTTGGAGGCACTGTAAAACTAATCTGCTCGAGGGAATGCTGTGCTCAGTTTGATAGATCAGATTAGTCCTTATTCGCTTCAGAGCAGATTTACGAGGGAACTAAAGAGGTTTTAGCCCTTCCATATCACTCAGTGACACTTGTCCATGCAGTCTATATGGGATTTCTAGATAAATGACACACCAATCACAGGGGTAATTGTTGCACAGTAGATTGGGACTTCTGTAAAGAGTTTGGGTTTCCTATTTCTCTCCAGGTGTACTACAGAGGTGTACATATGTAGACATCATATGTAGAAGGTGTCAGTATATTACTGATGGTTGCCTGTGAATCCAGTTTTGTCTTGTTGGAAGCTGGGCAGCACTTTGGCCAAAAAGCTGATTTTCTTTAGACATGCCCTCTATTTTTCCCATTTGGTACAGGGTTAAATAAAATACCAAATCTGCATCAACTTCTATCTAAGCAGTTCTACATCCTCCGGTCTGTAACAACTGAAATGTCTATAGTTCATATTAAGAAAGACACAGACACTTATGCTACAGAGGTGAAGAGCCACTAAATCTTAAAAAAAAAAAAAAAAAAAAAGCCCAAACCAACCCAAAAAACCAAACCAAATGTTTTGGGAGGGGGCAAATGAAGGACAAGCGATTTTGAAGGCCACCTAACTCCAAACAGAGAGTGTTTCTCTGCTCTCCAATCTACTCCGCAATCACCCTGGCAACATCAGCACTCTAGAGAGATGCAGTAAGATTGCTTAAGAGAAAGGATTTTTTTTTTCTTACCCCCGCCCCCCCCCCAGTATTTTGAGTAGTTTAGAATCTTAACTATGAATTCATGCAACTTTCAAGATAAGATGAAAGGTGCAAAAAAGCTTTAATCCAAATATAAAAGCCTCAGGGGAAATTTATGTCAGCAGCAAAATACTTGCTGACAGAGGTGGTTTGCAAATGCTGCAGGACTGTAACTCCCACAGCCCTGGCAAGTGAGGCAGCTGGGCCAGAGCTGCCTACTCAGAGGTTAACAGTGAGCCTTATGCCACAGCCACTGTCCAATGACCCTGGAGCCCTTTGGGCCAGCTTTATTCTGAATAGTGTGAAGGTTACCACTCTCCTCTTCTTTCCACCCTCCATCACCTTTTTAAGGAATTCTGTACTGATGGTCTCCATCCCTGCTTTCTGTGCTAGACTGTGGAGCAGTGCTGATCCAGTGATGGGGTCTTCTTTTCCAGTGGGGTAACCTTTGGGACTCTTTATAGGTCTTATTAAAGATCTAACCAGGAAAGCATAGAAGAGGTTTTACAGTGCAAGCTACAGACTTTTAAAAAAAAAAATCTATTTCTACATGACCCTTTCTTTTGTTTGAAGTTTTATGCTGCTTATTGCAAGTATTCTCAAAATGTTGACTAGAGCTGAAAATAATGAAGGGCAATAGGTAGGTCTGGCATCCCTAGTTTTGAGGAGTCAAAAAAAGAGCTCATTTATTAGTCCTCTCTTTTCCAAAAGGAAAAAAAAAACTCTGTTTTTACAACTTCAACTGCTCTAAAACAAAGAAAATAGTTTGGAATGGTTGCAGCTGTCTACCTATTCCCTTCAATCTACTGCTGTGGGCATTCACTTAAATGCCAGGCGTGGTCCTATCTCCACAACGGATATAAAATCTCTTTTGTTGTGTTTATCAGTAGGTCTAACACTTGTTATTTATGAATGTGTTATTTTCATAACCACTGTTTAAAGAAACAATAGAACTCTTCAAATGTGCATGATTTTTTTTTTTAAGTTGAAAGTAACTTATCTCTTTATGAATAGTTTTATCTACCTGTATTTGAGCTCAAATCAGCCCTCCATTTTATAACTCAAATGTATTCTTGGAAAGCTTGCAGAAATTCTTCAACTATTTTACATCTTCCCTTGTGATTTAATCTTCATATAATCTGTTATTTTTGGAGGATTGCTTTATTTTCACAAAGGTTTCAGAAATAAATCCTTGCTCAAAGACCCTACATGAAGATTACTGAAAAAAACAACTGAAGTTGACCCAAATTACATTTACTTCCATGGTTCATATGATACAAACTGTGCTTGGGAATAAATTCTCTGTAACACATCCAGAGACTACATTTGAGACTATCCAGAGACTAACAGTCTGTGAAAAGAGTGATTAAACATCAAACTAAACCAGGGTATTTAAGCAACTAGTCCACTGTTTACAGAATGTGAGAGTAGTAACAAGAAAAAAAATCATTGGTGTCTTATCTCTGTTTCTTTAAACTTCTCTCCTGGTATAGCTTTGCAGTGTGGAATGGGCTACTAAAAGGTGTGTACAGCCCTTACAATAAGCCTTTAAAACTGGAAGCTAGTTACAAGCAGGCACTTTGAAGATGAATACTAATACCAATCAGGGTTTTCAACATCAGTCCTTTTCAGCTTCTGACTACCTAGGGAGCAACTTTCTGTACCACAGCACTTACTGTCCCTCCTGCAGTGACAGTGACTCAAAATGGATCCAGTGATTCAGATATTTCTTTTGAAAGACTCTGCAGTTCTGATTGCAGCACAAAACCATAAAGCTACAAAATAATTCTTCTATTTAATTTAAGCTGCTCAAGTCAGAGGGGAGGTTGTCTTAGAAAGTTATATGCACACTGACTGCCCGTGAACTGTGGTTACATTACTCTGTCTTTCCTGTTCAACTCAACTGATGTAAAACAGTGTAGAAGGAAGCAATTATCCATTACAGTGTTTAAGCACTTTTTCATCTTGCACACCCTGCACCATTCCATTGGGGTCAATACTCTTCTCTATATTTGAATTTACTGGTATGCAGTTTGTCACCTTGTCCTTACCATGAATTTAAAGAGCTTTGACACCTCCTTCAATGTTTATGTGATTTGACAGAGAATTTTAACACAAGAGTTGCAAAATCCAATCTGTATTAAATGGTATTTCTGAATAAAGAGCAAAGAATACACAGGGACTCAGATTTGGACAGAACAGCTGCATCTTCTCTTAACGAAATACATGAGATCAGTGTTTGACATTTTTTTCCCTCCCAGTGTGCCTTCTAATTAATTTTTACATTGCTTTTGTTTTGTAGTCTAATAAATCACAGTTAGCAATGCAGGCTGATGCAATGTTGCCGTAACGCTCCAGAAAAGTGCTGGTGTGATAGTTATGAAGATGAGTGTGTAGGTAAGCAGTTATTAGCATTAACTAATAAATCCTCTAGCAAAGTCACACAATTGAGAGGAGTTTAAGTTACTGAAACCTTGGGGCTTACTGCACTGATAGGATGCACTTTCAGGTACTGGGTGGGGGGAGTGTCGTTCTTTTCTGGTTTGAGTGAAACTATTCACTGCTTTCCTTGCTTTGTAAGAGGCAGCAGTCTCTCACTTTATAGAAGACCTTAGTATTCTATGGAACAAAAGCCAGGTTTGTGTGGGAGTGATCTGAAACACAAACTCACTGTGCTGTAGCAGTAATAAAACAATGGGATCCTGTAGAGATATACAGGTGTACTTTTCTGAATATATGAGTGACTTCACTGCATCATTAGAAGTCCCCAATGGTTACATGAAGTAAGTCTTTGTACTTTGAAAAACAACCAGTCCCTTGAAGACCTCAGGGAAAGCACAGATGAGCTTTGGTTTCTGCAGATACTGGGAAACACAATAGGTTACAGGAAGTGAAAGTACCATGGAATGCTGGCATGAGCCACTCTCTTGTTTTGTGAGGACTGCTTTCCCTTTATCTCATACTTTCCCTATAGCTACAGAGAGCTCTTCTCATGATGTGTTTAGGGAGCTTTTTTTTCTTTTTTTATATGCAGTGATGCCCTCTACCTTTCCACTTGAGAAGTGGCCTCTACGAGGAGAGGATTTTGGCTAGTTAAATTTTTGCATTCTTCATCACATGCTGCATTCCTTTCAGCAACGAGTGGGGTGGGGAGAATAAGAGGAGGCAACGTCTTTTCTCAAAAGCTAAGCATATTCAGGGTAACGAGATTCTAGAGACTTCATGGACAGGAGAGGCAAAGGTTGAAGTTGGAATATGCATCTTGTTACAATTTAGAAAGGTTTAAAGTCAAGGACTAATTGTAGAAGCAACAGAAATCTTGCAAAGAAGCGATGTGTCAGCAATTTACAAGCCCATTTTAGTTCTATTTTCTCTTACTTTTTTGTTTTGAGTTTTGCTTATTTAAGGGTTTGAGATTTTAGTCTAAGCATTTCTCTTTCAAAGCTCTGCTCAAATACATCTGCAGGGCTATAAAGATCTGGTCAAGCATGCAAGATTACAAAGCATTTCCAGGGAACACTGTCCTGGCAGTGAAAGAAGAAAGTTAAGGTTGACTCATAACATCAATAATTTCAAAAGGAACAAAACTGAGAAGCCTCATTGAGCAGAATTTGGGCACAAGAGTTGGATACAATTTCCAGCTTCACTATGTAGCAATTCACTTAATCATAGAATCCATCTCACAGTCTATGCCTTCACCTATACCAAGGATGTATGTTCTGCTTCCTTGGACTTCCATATCCCTAGCATGGCAAACTGTACCATTTTCACCAGAAATATCAGGATTTTTTTTTTTTTCCCATGAGAACATAAAGTAAAAATAATATATTAAAGTCTCCCCTTTCATTTGAGGGGCCAAAGAAATACAACACCTACATTTCAAAGAGAAAAACAGTAACATCTCCATGGAAAGAATTTATAATTTGCTTGATCTCAGCCATTACCAACTACTTTTATATACCAACAGAACTGGAACACAATGCAAAAATTGTAAAAAGACCAAAGAAAAATTCAATACCAACTCTCCAGTGTTTTCATTTTAAGGAAAAGAAACAAAGGCTGCTGGTGAGGACACACTTTTCTAGGCTAGCAAAGAGCTCCACTTACTGGTAGATGCAAATCCCAAGTTACTGCTTGCCAAAAGTAAGCAGTGATAAATCAGTTGCGCAGTTGATCAACACAGAATGAAGAACTGAGTTGCTTAAAAGTACCCAAAAGTACCCACCTCACATCCTTTCAAATATACTTCCTGGTTTGAAATTAAACTTTCACCAATTACAAATGCATGGACAAAATGTAAAGTGGCATTTAGGTAAAGCAGTGAGAGAATGAAGAATCATCAAAGCCCATTGGAGTCTTTTCCCCACAATCAATAGGACTTTGATTATCTCTAGTACAAAACTAAGGGTGAGATTTTGACACTACCAGTATACTCTGGTATATCAAGATACTGTGGTCAGAAAATTAATCCAGATTGTGTACAATCTGCCTATGTTTTGGCATATTGCAGTGCACTGCATATGCAAGTCATAGGGTTTCTCCAAGGTAGCATAATGTTGAACAGAAAAAATGCTGCTATTTGTAAATTTATTTTAAAATGCATTTTACAAAACTGCTCCCACATCTTTATCTTTCATTGCAAGATTATTCTTTTCACCCTTACAGCAAAGCAGAACATGGACAGTTACTTCACCCAGCACTTACAAAGCACATCATCAGTGTTCACTCATGTGGATGAAATTACATTTCATGGTATACAACAAGGATATTTTGCATGCGACAAATTACCAAAGACTATTATGCTTTATGCCAGGAGTAAGTATAAAAAGTCTATCATTCTACACACTCATATCATAAAAAAATTAAACTTGTTTTTCAACTAATGTTTGGAATAACACAGTGGTAAAGGAATATAGCACTTTGCTAGGAAGAAGGTAAGATTGTTAAATGTTCAGAGGAAACAGAACAAGGACCGGAGATCAACCAAGAATATTTTAAAGGACATTAATAATAAACTGTTTACATACTATTAACTTAAATTGCACCAAGTGCATATGTGACTAGAAGTTTAATTGAGTTAGTTTCATCAAGATCACACTGAAAACATTCTGATTTTTTCATTTGGCTATCTAAATTGATTTGGCTCTTTAATGTTAAGGTTTTCC
Organism: Eubucco bourcierii; assembly: GCA_013396675.1. Lineage (NCBI taxonomy): Eukaryota > Metazoa > Chordata > Aves > Piciformes > Ramphastidae > Eubucco > Eubucco bourcierii. The sequence continues at coordinate 176,542 of VWZE01021513.1, read as the reverse complement.
AGTCAATCGGTGAAAGAGAGGTTGTTACACGTTGTTGTCGCTTCATACACTATATTTAGAAGGACTACTGATGAACTGGAGTTGTCTCTAGCCTTTCAGTTGATGCATACACCCCAATAAGCAGATTGTTCTGGATAAGCCATTGAAAGAGCAGTTCTCTAAGGTCCAGGAAGAATTTAATGTGGAAAATTCATCATAGAGTATTCAATAGGCATGAATTTAGCTGTAACTCAGGTGCTTTCTTAAATTTGGGCTTTGATTGTTTTTATAGCAGAAGCAATGTGAAAGGTTTAGGAAGATGTGTTCTTTCTCTTGCAGTGCTGACCACTCTTCCTTTCCAAACTACTCATGCTGGTTGATTGCATGTAGCTTTCCACCATCATGATGACTGTCTTGACTTTCACAGGCATTTAAGCATTGATTTTCACACATACCTAGCAGCAATGTCACTATATTTGAGATCATATTCAGGCCCATGTAGGTGTTTACTTAAAATGCACATGGACAGGAAATTAAGTGTCCCATTTGTCCAGCTGTTTAATTAGCTTGTTGGCAATATTATTACAGATGGAAACCTATCTTTGTGGTGTCTCAATGAACACCTGACATAAAACACTGACTTTCTAAAAGCAATTTTCAAGGAAACTGCCATATAGGAATGAATGCTCTGAATTAATGCATAAAAAGTCCTGTTGCATTAGTCACTTCTAAGGACGAACTAGTTTCAGGGGAACAAAGTACAACAATTACACAATCTTCATCACCCTACAGATGCACACAGGCAAGACAACACCACTACACAATAAGATTCCCTTATTTGCAGGCAGAGAACTGGGGGGAAAGTTCAGTTCTTTTCCCCCACCAAATATTACACAAATGGCCTCTAGAGGGATCCAGGTTATTGCTTTTCTGCTGAAGTCTCTGTTGGGTTCTTTTTAAAACTCTGTTACTTGTTAACAACTGAATCAATCACCTAGAAATAATGATGCAAACATTTTACATTAATGGGTGGTAGAAATACAAAGTTCATGACCAGGAGGAAGTTTTTATGAAAATACAGGAATTACAAAATCTGGAGAGTAAGTTTCACACTCAGTAGCACTAAGTCCAGTCTTAAATCAGCTCTCAGCTCGTATCAGGCTGAATAAAGCAATACAAACCCAAAGCAGTGCCTAGACATTTAACTGCCTATCTGAGACTAAGCTCAGCTGGTGAGTCTGAACAATTAGGTTAGGAATGTGGTAAGAATTAAGCTCATGTTTCTGGGGAATTGAGTCAGTATTTCCATTTCAGCTCCTAGATTACTCATGAAAGAAGTATATTGCTTCTAAATTGTCTCTGGCTTGGCCCTTTGCTTGCCTGGATTATTTCACCTAGTCTGATTTTTCATAGCTGTTTTTAATAAATCAAGCACATAGGATTTCCAAGTTAAACAAAGAAGAAAAACTTAATTCTCTGGAGTCTATAATCTATATGCTCTATTTTCTGCTTTGACCAAACAATAAATATGACAAGTAGCTTGAAGACAGCTTCAAAATTCAGTTTAGTAAGTTTTTTACTGAATACACACTTCACATGCAATCAGATGTAAGCAAAGCAGATGCAATGACTGGGCATGCAGAAATGCCTGTGCACGCTGGTGTGATAGGAAGTCCTAGACAGGATCCCATTCTGTTTGCAGCCACACTTTCAAGTCCAAATATTGTAAAAAGAGCACTTCCAGCTTTGCACAGACTAAGAGTGAAAGAGATCTAGAGAGTGAAAGGCATAACAAAAAGGTTACACCAAAGCCTTGTTGGTCCACATCCTGTGAAAATGGGCCCTGCAAGCAGACTCCAGTTTGCAAAATACACAACACAGCACAAAGTCAGTCCAAAACCAATTTGTTCCACAGAATTTAAACTTCCCTTGAGTTGTATTCTCTCTGTTAGAATACTAATGCATGTCCTGACAGCACATCAAGACAGAACACAGTTCTGTGGCATGAGCATTTGGCTAGGGTACAGGAAGTACTGTTCGTATGACACCGACCACAGCACTAGATCCACAAAGATATTTAGTACTTCTGGTGTACCTTCTTTCAACCTAGAAAATGCAAATAAATCACCTTCTCCCTGCAACAATTTTGTGAAGATAATTTTTTAATATCTGGAAGGGCTTAGTTCAGCAACTAGACTACAGATTTAGGTAGAAAGGCTGAACAAATTACAACAGATTTTACGTAAGAGAACCTGATTGACCTCCACTGAAAACATTGAGAGCTTTTGTCTCCAGATCAAAAAGAATATTGTGCAGTTAAAACCTCCTGCTGCTGATTTTTGGTTTTAAATTTCAGTTTGCAATAAAAATACAAAACAAAACAAAAAAAAATTATTAAACCCACAACATTTAATTAAAAATGATAGTATAAACCAGGCATAGTTGCCTTATATTTTATTGCATGCTTAGTATAATATTAGGAAGGCTGTAGAATTAAACATTTAAGTTCCTTCCTGAGGGTAAAATAACAAAACAAACAATCATAAATTGGAGTCTAAACAACCATTTCTCATTCTGCTAAGTATGCTGTGAGCTGAATTGTTTGACTACACCTTCTATCATTCACTAATTTAGAATGTAGAATGCGTTTTGAACAAACTGGTATCACAAGGGTTGTAATATTCTACTGAAAAACAGTATAGAATTTTTTTTCCCATCCACAGAGTAAGGAAAGGATCCATTCCTGAAACAGGAATATTTCCTTTGTTATTCTGCTTATTTCTGCAGAAATTTTTTCTCTCCCTGATTAAAAAAAAAATTATCTATAAAAGTAAATATAATTTGTTTTCTTCTAATTAGAATTCACAGAAATAGTTAAAAGGTTAAGCTTTTGAGGTGAGGTCTTGTTTGTATGTTGTTGGTTTTTGCTAATCTTCTGTAACTTTCTGCTACTTAATTGGGGCCACAAAGATGATCAGAGGGATGGAGCAGCTCTCCTGTGAGGACAGGCTGAGAGAGTTGGGGCTCTGTAGCCTGGAGAAGAGAAGGTTTCCAGGAGACCTTATAGTAGGCTTCCAGTATGTGAAGGGGGCCTACAGGAAGGCTGGGGAGGGATTATTTACAAGGTCTTGCAATGACAGGACTAGGGGCAATGGGTTTAAACCAGAAGAGGGGAGATTTAGACTGGATGTTAGGAGGAAGTTCTTTCCAGTGAGGGTGGTAAGGCACTGGAATAGGTTGCCCAGGGAAGTTGTGGCTGCTCCCTCCCTGGAGGTGTTGAAGGTCAGGTTGGATGAGGCCTTGAGTGAGCTGTACTAGTGGGAGGTGTCCCTGCCTATGGCAGGGGATTGGAACTAGATGATCCTTGAGGTCCCTTCCAACCTTACCATTCTATGATTCTATAGTGGTTTTGATAAGCAAATTTTGCCTATCCCCAGTCAACTGGATTATCTTTCAAGACCTTAGTAAGAAAAGAATGGGTTTTATGTGAATTCTTTGACTACTCAAACTCCACTTTAGAACTAAATAAGGTTATGCAGTGGGAAGTTTCTCACAGGTAAGAGCCACTTGTCAAAAAAAAAAAAAAAACCACAAACAAAAAACCAACCAAACAAAAAAAATAGAGCATTTCTCTCTTGAAATTAACAACATATGATTCACATAAGACCACCAAGTTCTTTGCACATGCTTTACCATTCATACAGTATTTTACCTTGCAGTGGGACTTGTAAACTTTAGTCATGCAGAGTGTCTGCTGAGCTCAGTGTAGAGGTCCTGAAGATCAGCAAATGCAGTGACATTTTACTAGCTTCAGCATGCTGTATCTCAGGCCCAATGCACAGCTGAAGATGATGGATTTCTGTCATTACAGGCTGCCACAAATAATCTGGATGGAGGAAAAAGAGAATCTCACATCACTTCTGCTTAGGAAGAAAAACCTCACAAAGCCTGAAGGTAGAGGCCATTATCACTGTGTATTCTCCAATCAGCAAAATACATTTGTGGTGAAAAAAAAAAAAGGCAAAGAAAAATTAATGTGCTGCTATTAAAATAACATGCAAATTACTTCAACATTACATAGGCAATAGAAGAACCAGGTCAAGGAACAGCAAAACCATTGCTCTACAACCTTGCATCAGACCTAAGACAATTTTTAGTAGCATATCTACTAATAACCATATGTTTACAGTAGTGAAACTCTTAAGTGCTTTGAAGGGCAAGAGCTTTTGATAGTGTTTGTCTTTAATTATTTTTTTTTAGGAAACTATTGGCTTGTTCATTTTTGACATGCACTGTTAGGTTGAAACAAGAAACTCCACACAACATTACATTGAAAAGCATATTTGCTATAGCATTCCCTCGCTTAACACTAGTACTTTCTGTAGTTAAAATGCACATGTTAAATATGCAAGAAGATGTTCCTATACCATCATATTAATGAAATTAATGGTTCTGGTTGTTGGATGAAGTCTCTAGAAGCAGGTGCCCATTTTCTGCAGTCTTTCAGGATTCCCACCTTTTCAGTGTTCACATTTTGACTCCTGCTCTTTGTCAGGTAATCACTCCATCTCCATGGAGGAGACTCCATGGAGAAGAGGAGGCTCAGGGAGGACGTTATTGCAGTCTACAACTACCTGAAAGGTGGTTGTAGCCAGGGAGAGGTTACCTTCTTCTCTCAGGCAACCAGCACCAGAACAAGAGGACATACTCTCAAGCTGTGCCAGGGGAAGTTTAGGCTGGAGGCGAGGAGAAAGTTCTTCACTGAGAGAGTCATTGGCTACTGGAATGGGCTGCCCGGGGAGGTGGTGGAGTCACCGTCCCTGGAGGTGTTCAAGGTGCGTTTGGACGTGGCACTTGGTGCCATGGTCTAGTCTTGAGGTCTGTGGTGATGGGTTGGACTTGATGATCTTTGAGGTCTCTTCCAACCCTGGTGATACTGTGATCTATGATCACCGTGCATTTTGATAATAAACTAATAATGAATAATTTAACACTGTTGTATTAAACTAAAGCAAAGCAATATATCTACTCATGGTAGAATTTCCCACACAGCTTTTTGACACATTCCCTGAAGTGGCTGAGAACACTGGAGTTTCAATCTCTCTTTAATGCATGATAAATTTATATGTATAATATATTCTGTCAATTCAGCAAGGTATCTTTTCCTTACTCCACCCAAGGCTCCGGTTTTTGGTCAATTCCCCATCTGGTCTGTGCATTTGGGAGCTCTTTAAATGGAAAACTGGTGTCATCACTAGGATAAGACTATGACTGTGCCTTGAGGTCTGTGGTAACGGGTTGGACTTGATGATAGAATCATAGAATGGTAAGATTGGAAAGGATCTCAAGGATCATCTAGTTCCAACCCCCTGCCATAGGCAAGGACACCTCCCACTAGTACAGCTCACTCAAGGCCTCCTCCAACCTGGTCTTGAACACCTCCAGGGAGTGAGCAGCCACAACCTCCCTGGGAAACCTGTGTAGTGCCTCACCACCCTCACTGGAAAGAACTTCCTCCTAACATCCAGTCTAAATCTCCCCTCTGCCAGTTTAAACCCATTGCCCCTTGTCCTGGCATTGCAAGACCTTGTCAATAGTCTCTCCCCAGCCTTCCTGTAGGCCCCCTTCAGATACTGGAAGGTTACTATCAGGTCTCCTGGAAGCCTTCTCTTCTCCAGGCTGAAGAGCCCCAACTCTTGTAGTCTGTCCTCATAAGAGGACAGCTCCAGCCCTCTCTGATCATGATCTTTGAGGTCTCTTACAACCTTGGTGATACTGTGATAACTACAAAAAGCTCACCTGATTCTTTCCCCATTCACACAGGAGGTAAGGAGGCAGAAAATCTTGGAAAAGGGTGCTGTAAAAATTTATATGCTTAGGACTAGATCTGCAGCTGTATTACTTCATTGTTAATATTATTTGTCACAAGATAGAATTGTTCACAGTGGAATTATTTGTATGAGTACATTCTTCTCTGCATGACGAGCACATCAGCAGGAGTTACTGTGGAGGTAATTTCACTGATGTCAATAAATTCTTGTCAGATGGCAAAACATTGGCTTGACAAAAATCAAGCACGAACCTGGCCAATAGGATTTGTTTTGATGGGTACGTGGATATTTAATAACAAAAGACATGATGCTGCAGCAAACATAAATGCAGCACAGAAAGGACTTAGTTCTTGCTCTTGAATAGTGAACAAGAATATTTCTAAACCTTTTATTAAGCATTCAATGAATCTGCTGTGGTTTCTATGTTTCTCTAGATCAGTGATTTTAATTTAAAGAGGGCATCAGAATTTCCCTTTTAGGCGGTGACTTACCATCAGGGTTTGTTTTGCGTATTTATTGTCTTTTAAAATTATGTGGAATAAAATGCCTTCAACCTGAGTTTGAACCACTGTCTTGAAACCAAACTTAACCGCTTGAACAGACTTCAAATGGAACTTCAAACTTATCTAGTTCCTCCTGCCCTAATAACATTGTTCACTTGGGTGCAAACAAAAATAAACAAAGCATTCTTAATTAGCTTATCTGAAAGAAGTGCCTCTTAAGTGTGTCTTTCCAAGCTCTGTTTATAATTGTGAACTTGTCCTTGTCATCCTAAGGGGAAAATATAACTGTTTTCATGTTTCTGCTACTTAGTCTTAAGCTAATGAGTTTGCACTTGGATTTATTAATTAATGTGTTACAATATTCATGTAAGAAGCTTGCCCAAGACTCTGTTAGTCAGAATCTAACATATAGATTTGATACCGTTGTTTAAAATAGAATGTAGTGATTCAACTGAGTAACTTATATCACAGAATGTTAGGGTTTGGAAGGAAAGATAATCCAGACCAACCCCACTGCCAGGGTAGCATCACCTGGAGTAGGTCACACAGTAATATGTCCAGGCAAGTTATGAATGTTTCCAGAGGAGACTCCACAACCTCTCTGTTGCAGCCTGTTCCAGTGTTTTGTCACCCTCACTGCAAAAACTTACATTCACATGGAACCTCCTAAGCTTCAGCCCTCACCCATTGCCCCTTGTTCTACCACGGGGCATCATTGAGAAGAACCTGGCATGTTCCTCCTGACACTTGTCCTTCACATATGTATAAACATTAATGAGGTCAACCCTATGTCCATTTCTTGATGCATTTTGAAGCCTGATGCAATTCCCGCTGACAATAGGCTATCATAAGCAATTGCACTGATTAGCTTTACTTAGAATGATTTAGGTTGGAAGGGACCTCAAGGATCATCTAGTTCCAACCCCTCTCCATAGGCAGGGACACCTCCCACTAGAACAGGTCCAACCTGACCATGAACATCTCCAGGGAGGGAGCAGCCACAACCTCCCTGGGCAACCTGTGCCAGTGCCTCGCCACCCTCACTGTAAAGAACTTCTTCCTAACATCTACTTTCAATCTTCCCTTATTATATTTAAATAATATTAAAAATATAATAAGAGTGAAACATTAGTACTAAAACCAATTTAGAATGATAGGTAAATCACTACCCAAAATATAATAAGAATGAAACATTAATACTAAAACCAATTTAGAATGATAGGTAAATCACTACCCAAGTTTTAATTGGATGACTCTTGAGAACACCTGTTTTTGAGTTAAAGACAGAACTGAACAGTCTCTGCTTCTCAAGAAAAATAAGTCTTAAGATGTTGAAGATACAGAAGAAAAAAGGTAGTGCAGATAAGACACTTGTACCTTTTCAATGAGTTAATTGCCTCTCAAAATGTCTCTGGTTGGCAAAATGTGACATGGATTATACTTATTTAAAAACCTGCATTTTCTAGATATCAATATGCCTTGGATCAATCTTACTGTCAGAGTAGAACCAAAAGAATTGTGTATGCAGGTATCTATCAGTTTATGAGGTTATTGTGTTGATTAGTTGCAAATGGTTTATGGAGTTGATAAGCCAAAGAAAAGCCTGACTGCTACACTGGAAATCAACACAGTTGCCAGCACTACAACATAGGGAGTTAGGAGGAACAAGATGAATGTGTCTCATTTATAAATACGAAGTTTGGCAGGGTATAAACACTCTCTTCATTAAAATAAGTGAGAAAAGCCTCTAGTGAATTTAGAGAACTTACTGAATTTCAGAGATGGGTTGGAATAAATAATTGAATTTAAAAGATCGCTTTGATTATGGCCTCTTTTTGAAATATCTGTTTCAAAGACTTCATTTGCATTATTAGTACATTTAAGAGAGTTGCACAAGAAAAGTCAATGTTTGCAGAATGTCTGAGATAACCACAATTTTCTCAGAGATTTTCTAATGTAAATATGAAACTCGACACAAATAAGGGAAATAAGGAAACTAAGCATGATAAATATGTTTTTTCTGGTTCATTTTGTTTCTTTGTGATATGGTGATTTCTCATAGAAATAATGTTCCTGTGTAGCATTACATTTGATCAGTTTGTTTGTTGTAGCATTACAACTGAAGGATGATCAATACCACATTACCTCAAAGTCAAGCTTAAAGTGGTTAGACCATTACATGGTGCTCAAGGTAAAGATGTAATTTGCAAGTACAATCAATTGTTTTTTTCATTTACTATCTCATCATTGAACTTGTATTTGATTCTGTGGTGTGTCTTCAAATTTTGATTCATTATTCTGAAAAAAAAAAAGTCATAGACCCTCTTCACCGTTGCCATATAACACGAATATCACTCATACAAAGTAGAACCATAGAATGGTAAGGTTGGAAGGGACCTCAAGGGTCATCTAGTTCCAACCCCCTGCCATAGGCAGGGACACCTCCCACTAGCACAGCTCACTCAAGACCTTGTCCAACCTGGCCTTGAACACCTCCAAGGAGGGAGCAGACACAACCTCCCTGGGCAACCTGTGCCAGTGCCTCACCACTCTCACTGGAAAGAGCTTCCTCCTAACATCCAGTCTAAATCTTCCCTGTGCCAGTTTAAACCCATTGCCCCTAGTCCTGGCATTGCAAGACCTTGTCAATAGTCCCTCCCCAGCCTTCCTGTAGACCCCTTCAGATATTGGAAGTCTACTCTAACATCTCCTGGAAGCCTTCTCTTCTCCAGGCTGCAGAGCCCCAACTCTCTCAGCCTGTCCTCACAGGAGAGCTGCTGCAGCCCTCTGATCACCTTTGTGGCCCTCCTCTGGACCCGCTCCAACACTTTCATGTTCTTCCTGTGCTGAGGGCTCCAGAAGAAGTATTCTAATCAATCTTGAACCTTGTCCAAGACATTTGTAAGGGTAGGTCACCAGGTCATTTTCAGCCATTGAAGGCCTCTTGAACCTGCCATATTCCATGTGGAAATTGCCTATTGGTTCAGCTGAAGGTAAATGTATGTGCACCAAGTATTTCCATACCTAATTCAGCTGCTTGAGCACTTCTGTAAATGTTCCAGACTGGAGCATTAAATCAACTGTACTTTTCAGTCCTTGATAATGAATTTTAACTAAAACTGATCCAAAACCACAAGACACCAAACATGGACTTTCCACATCTTTGTGCACATACATGTAGGAGGTTGGTTGGGGCAGTACTTACTGTTAGCCCTCACAAGGATGTTTTTGAATGTTTCAGGTATAATCAAACTCTATTTTAAAATAACTGTTGGTTGCTTTACCATAGTAGGGTTTGGGTGTTCTCTAGGTTTAAGCCTATCATATATATGTTAATTATCCTGCTTCAAGTTTAACTGTATTATTGAGGCAAAACTAGCAAGATTTCACTGATTAATTTTTCTATATAGATGATACACAAAAAGGGACTGAATATATTTACTTCATAAGTGAAGCATTCATAGTGAAACAGTCTTCCTGGGTGGATGTTAGGTGATACAAACATGTCCTGAATATAAAAATTATTTTCAGTTATTCAAACAAGAGCTCTTACAAAACCTGAGATTACCTCTGGTATGAAAACTGATTTAGAAGCAGCTATGATTTAGTGATTCATAATGAGTCTCCACACTAAAAAACAGATAATCACACCACATTCAGAATTATTAGAAATAAATGCATTATTTAATTTATTATTCTCTCTCCTTACTTGCCCATTCCCCATCTGTTGAAAATTCTGGGTAGGAAATTCTATTTAAATGCAATCCAGGTCCTTCTTTGCTATGATTTAGAAAGTTCAGTATTCACTGTGACAATGAATATTATTTGAAGGGGGAATATTTCTCTTGGTATTTTTGGTACGGCAGTTATAATTGCACAGATTTCCATTTCTAATTAGTTCACCTATTAACAGTTCACATCAATTCCTCTGATTGTGTTGTTTATTAACGAAAGTCACCGGGCTCACTTGTCAGCTTCTCGTTAAAAGACATCTTCCCCAAACAGTGCTCTTGTGTCGATCAAAGTATTTTGGAAAGTTTTTAATAAACCTTTCTAGTAATTTACATTTTTTCCTATGCTTACACTGGAAAGAATGCAGACTGTAGAAGCCTTGAAGGTTCCTACAGAAGCTTTCTTACAGACTTCAGCCTTCTTAAATGCCTATTGCTTTTCCAGGAAAAAAATGGAAGTATTCATATAATCATAGAAAGGTAAGGTTGCAAGGGACCTCAAGGATCATCTAGTTCCAAACCCCTGCCATAGGCAGGGACACCTCCCACTAGTACAGCTCACTCAAGGCCTCATCCAACCTGGCCTTGAACACCTCCAGGGAGAGAGCAGCCACAACCTCCCTGGGCAACCTGTGCCAGTGCCTCACCACCCTCACTGGAAAGAACTTCCTCCTAACATCTAGTCTAAATCTCCCCTCTGCCAGTTTAAATCCATTGCCCTTGTCCTGTCATTGCAAGACCTTTTAAACAGTCCCTCCCCAGCCTTCCTGTAGGCCCCCTTCAGATACTGGAAGGCTACTCTAAGGTGTCCTGGAAGCCTTCTCTTCTCCAGGCTGACAAGCCCCAACTCTCTCAGCCTGTCCTCATAGGAGAGCTGCTCCAGCCCTCTGACCATCCTCATGGCCCTCCTCTGGACCCAGTTGCTTTTGGCTATTCTGGCTGCTTTTTGAAATTCATCCTATAAAACTTCACCTACTAAATTGTGAAGGGTATAGTTTGGTAGATTCATAGAATGGTTTGAATTGGAAGGGATCCTAAAGATCATCTAGTTCCAACCTCCCTGGTATGGGCAGGGTCATTCTCCACTAGCCCAGGTTGTTCAAGGCCTCATCCAACCTGGCCTTGAACAGCTTCAGGGAGGGGACATCCATAATCCCCCCAAGCAGCCTGTTCTGGCGGTTCACCACCATTATGAAGATGATCAGAGGGCTGCAGCAGCTCTCCTGTGAGGACAGGCTGAGGGAGTTGGGGCTCTGCAACCTGCAGAAGAGAAGGTTTCCAGGAGACCTTAGAGTAGCCTTCCAATATCTGAAGGGGGCCTACAGGAAGGCTGGAGAGGGACTATTTACAAGGTCTTGAAATGACAGGACAAGGGGCAATGGGTTTAAACTGGCAGAGGGAAGATTTAGACTGGATGTTAGGAGGAAGTTCTTTACAGTGAGAGTGGTGAGGCACTGGAACAGGTTGCCCAGGGAGGTTGTGGCTGCTCCCTCCCTGGAGATGTTCAAGGCCAGACTGGAGGAGGCCTTGAGTGAGTTGTACTAGTGGGAGGTGTCCCTGCCTATGGCAGGGGGTTGGAACTAGATGATCCTTGAGGTCCCTTCCAACCTTACCATTCTATGATTGTAAAGAATTTCTTTCTAATATCCAGTCTAAATCTGCCTTCCTCAAGCTTCCATCTGTTCTCTCTTATCTTATCACTACAAGCCCTGTAAAATTTCCCTCCCAGGTTTCTTTTAGGCTCCCTTCAGGTACTGGGAAGCTGCTATAAGGTGTCCCTGGAGCCTTCTCATCTCCAGGCTGGACAGCCCCAACTTGTTCAGTCTGTTCCCATAGTGGAGAAGCTCCAGCCCCTGCTCATCTTTGTTAGGTAAGATGAGACCAAGCACCTCTTTCATATTAGCTACTCCCAGGCTGGGACTTCAGGCATCAGACTTTGTGTGAAATTTTATCTTACTAAACAATTCCTGAAAAAGGTGAAAGATTCAGGGGTATTCTAAGAAATGAGTTGTCTGGATCCATAGCAGGTGATAAACTTCAGACCTCCAAAAGTTACATGTTGCCATCAAGGTCTGTGTAGTGTCCACAGTCCTGGGTAGCTACACAGAATATTCAATCCATTTGATGGTACCACCTCTTCCCAAAGGTCACACTGAACAGAAGAGGATAGCCTCACTCAAACATTTTGAGTCTTCTTTTTGCACATCTTGTCATTTTAAATCTCACTTTTAATGCTCTACACTTTCTTCACTTGAGGATTTAATAAAAGTAGTGGAAGAGGATGGCCACTGCAGGTATTTCATAGCTGCATATTCCATTCCACAGACAAAATAAATAGTCTATGCTTAATCTCTATCTGGGGCTAAAATACAGAAGTTGCTCTATCACCTAATGACCGCTGCCCAGCAGAGAAAGGGGATCTGGAAAAGGAGAGAACTTCCACAGGTTGACATAAACATGAATTTGACAAAATAACAAAACTGGTACCAATGTCAGTTAAAATTATGTAAAGGTATACTCACTCCAGCAAAAGGTACAGCAGCCCCAGCACCTAGGAAGGCAGTCCTCCAGGGCAGGAAGTGGAACAGAGTGAGGAGGGAGTGAGGAGAAACTGAGGAAGAAACTTGCAGCAAACTCCCCTCTCCTCATCAAACCTTCTCCTTTATACCGAGTGTGATACTCATGGTATGGGGTACACCTGTGAGCCAGCTCAGGTCAGCTGTCCTGACTGACTCAGAACTGCTGCTAATGGTCTGCAGCCCATGGTTGGCCTGGAATTTTGTCCCAGCACAACCAAGATACAAATAAACAAAACTGAATGTGAGTCTGGCATTGGCAATGTTTTATCTGAAACCTGCTGCTATGATTAAAGTGTCTTTCTTCCTCAGGCAACCCGGAGTTTGTTACATGCTGGTCAAGCTGTAAATCAGAAGATATTGGATGACCCAAAAGTTATGGAGAACATAAAATTATGTAGTTTCATCTTAAAGAATCATGGGCAGCCAGAAATTAGAGATGGAAGTCTTATTAAACTGCCTAGTTCAATGTCTGCTAGCATGGGATAATTTTGGGGAATGTATTTTACAGCACATTATCTAAAATTGTTTGCACATGTGATTCTGCCCTTGAAGGAGCCTATAAAAGTGGTCCAGTATAGTGCCATTCTGATTGAATCAATCATTTCTTGGGTGCAAAGTTAAAGAAATATTTTTTCCCTTATCAGTTAAAGACATCAGCTCTTTCAATCATAAATGCTTTCAATTCTAATAGATGTCCTGTTTGGCACCCTTGTTTTTTATTTGAGTTGTGTAACTCCACATTATGCCTCAGCTCGCTGCTGTTGCCTTAGGCATACTGTGGTGCAGGAAAGAAGATGAAGACAGCACCAAAGGTTCTTTGTATTACATACATGTGCATTGAGACTTACATTAACACTGTATCTTCCACAGCTGCTCTTCTATACCAGAAAGCATGGATTCCGAATCCTGCCCTAGTGAATCCTTCATTATTCTCAACTTCCTTCTGATATTCCCACAGAAATTATTCAAATATGACCGCCATTCTCCCCAGGAGACCTGCCTTTTAGCTTTAGGTGAAGGAATGGGTCAGTTACCTGAACCCTGAAATTGCTGAAATGATAAATCTGCCTCATAGTAAACTGGTTTGCTATTAGTTAAGTGTCCTTTCATTTTCTCTTTGGCTCTAAAATGTGACCTTTTCATTTTTCTCTTTGACTTTATGCATAGTTATTTTCTCTTTCCATTTCATAGTTTTAAACTCAAGAGTTTCTTTTAGAACTGGAATATAACTTTAATTTTCTTGACCTGAGTGACCTAACAGGCCACATGTTTGCTGGAAAACATTTATCTCTGTCAATTCTATAGCCTTTATATAAGTAGCCCTCCTCACTTTATTAAAGCAAATGTCCACACTTCAAGGTCAGATGCAGGCTGGAGGTGGGAGAACGGTGTTCTTGCCTGCTGACTACAAAGACCAGATGTATGCCCACATGAGGACTAACTTGAATGGCTCATCTGGGATCACATAATGATTGTAGTCCAATAAGTTATTAATTTTGTTTACATTCTCCCCATTCTCACCCCACATTATTCATCAAATTCCTGTTCATTGAAAGTTCTATGGCTAATTTTTATGCCAATACCAAAACTATCCTAATTCTAATGCCACCAAAGCTGCTTTTTAATTATTCACATCCACAGGCTAGTGCTACATTCTCACCACTGCCAGGGGATGTCAGCAGCTCTGTCTGCATGACTTCAACACAAATCATGTTCCTTTTTTCCCCTCAATCTTCTCTACTTGCCTGTCAGAATTAGCTTTTCTAAGGTTCTTCACAATGTCCTTATGCTATTTTCATAGTGTGGCAGACAGGCAAGCACACAGTGTAATTCAAGCGTCTTCTGGAATCCTGGCTTGCCCTCACAGCTTAAAGCCTCTGTGCTGACCCCTGTTCAGGCGCTCTAGTGTGGTAATATTCCACCAAATACACAGGTGTGGAGGTCTGAGGGCCCTGAGAGGCAGAATTAAGTCTGCCTACGTTTATGTTTGCTGTGTCAGGCTTAAAAATGCAACATAGGTTTAAAGATCATTACGCATAGAGTGTTTGTCCAAATGAAAGCAGAGTTATGTCTCGTTGGTTCACTGCAATCATCTTTTCTCACCATGACAATAGCATGTGTGGATGGAGTACTTCAAGAAATCCTACTTCACACAATTTCCCATTGTGTTTTCCAGGGTGAAGTTCATCTTGCCTTCTGTAGATTCCTCAATCGTATCTTTTCTGTCTTACTCTGCCTCATCTTTTATGTCACACAAAAGAAAAATTAACTTTGTCAGTTCTTATTCTTGCTGCAGCCTGAGGCTTCCAGGTGCATTTCAGAGAGAGCACACTGTTGACTGCAATAGTTAAAACATTAAGCGAGACATCCTGGGAACCTCAGCTGTATTTTTCACTCTGTCAGTCTCGCTTAAGGACTGTGGCCAACTCCTAGGGCCTCTTTCTGCTCTGGTTCAACCATTTTTCACATGAAGATGATATCGGCTTCCTTTGTAAAATGCTTTCAGGCCTACTGAAGAAAAATATCCTGCAAGAGAAAAGCTATTATTGCTTGGCTAATGCAGCCTTTGCTATTTTCTCATTGCAGTCACAAGGATAGAAGTGTTATATAGCTACAGTGCCTGTACTTCACCTGTGTGATAGAGTAGGTTCCTCCTAACCATGAGAGTGAAGGACTTTGAGCCCTCCCAGAGCCTCTAGCATCCGCACTAGGGGATCCGCATCTGTAGTAGGTCTATCAATACTGTAACTTTTTCAGTTTTCTAGTACATGTAATTTTTTTAAACTAAAAAAAAAAATATAAAAATTAATGCTAGAGGAGCAAAAAGAGACAATAAGGGTTGGGTAATTTTCATGTTGTATCATCTGTGATTTCTGTTTCTGATCTGAGCACAGTAATAAACTTCTCCTGTTGTGCCACCCAAAAAAGACTAGAAAATGTCCATTCTAACTGTTTTCCCTAGGCTGTGCTGAGTGAATATTCAGCTCCCTGAGGATGAAGTGTACTGATGTGAATTCACTGTGATAGAGCCACAATGCTGCTGATTGTTGCAGAACTACCACTGAGTAGTAAATGCTTCACTGCTCTGTTACCCAGGGGGCTGAGCATTAACTACACTATTGAACAGCAAATGCTTATCAGCCCCTATAATTCAAACTATATAAATCACTGAAGAGAGACAATGTGCCTGCAGGGAACTCACATGGTCTATAAAACATAAAAAAATCTGAACTATATTTAGCTGACAGAGCTATATTTAAAAAAAAAAAAATCAAAATATAATCTTAGACATGAAACTCATCTTCGTTTCAATCTATTGACATTTTGGTGGAGTATAACCTTTTCTGCAAACATTTTAATCTTGAACAAGATTAAATAACAAAACATTTAAGAAATGAAAGCTATTACTCTATACATTTGCTCTCTTTTAACTTTCCATACCGCATGAGCAATGTCCTCTTTTAAACCTATCTTTAGAGCAAAGCAAAACACTAGGATTTTTTCTTCACTGAGCAAAAGCATCTCTACTTTGTTTAAAAAAAACCCAAACTAACAGAAAGATTAAAATACCCCAGCTGTGAAACATGCACACACTGAAAACAGTTCCCTTTTGTTTAAAGATATAGTTCTTCAAATATGAGGCAAGATTTATTCCACAGGCAGAAAAAAGGCATGTCAAAACATTCCTCCAAGGAACTGTACTGTGACTGAGGACATAAACTTTCATACCTGGATGAGCAAACAATCTAAAGTGGGCATGAGTAGTTCTATTACTGCCAAAGAAAAAGAGGAGGGTAATTGTTATTGGTGATTCCCTTCTGCAAGGAACAGAGGTTCTGGACATCATGGAAGTAGCGATTAAGGATGATCAGGTTGAGTCCCTGTGGGTAAGAATTAGGGGGAAGGCCAACAAGGCTGACATCCTGGTTGGAGTCTGTTATAGACCATCCAACCAGGAAGAAGAGGTTGATTTATTATTCTTTAAGCAGCTGGAGGCTGCCTCAAGATCACTTGCCCTTGTCCTTGTGTGTGACTTTAACTTGACAGACATCTGCTGGGGATTTAATACTGCAGAGAAGAGGCAGTCTAGAAGGTTCCTAGACTGTATGGAGGACAACTTTTTATCTCAGCTGTTATGTGAGCCTGACAGGGTTGCAGCCCTGCTTGACCTGCTGTTCACAAGTAGAGAAGGGCTGGTGGGAAATGTGGTGGTCAGAGNTGGAGGCTGCCTCAAGATCACTTGCCCTTGTCCTTGTGTGTGACTTTAACTTGACAGACATCTGCTGGGGATTTAATACTGCAGAGAAGAGGCAGTCTAGAAGGTTCCTAGACTGTATGGAGGACAACTTTTTATCTCAGCTGTTATGTGAGCCTGACAGGGTTGCAGCCCTGCTTGACCTGCTGTTCACAAGTAGAGAAGGGCTGGTGGGAAATGTGGTGGTCAGAGGCTGCCTGGGGTCCGGTGACCATGAAATTACAGTTTTCAATATATGGTGAAACCAGGAGGGGCATCAACAAAATCTCCTCACTGGACTTCTGAAGGGCGGACTTCAGCTTATTTAAGGAACTAACTCAGAAAGTACCTTGGGAAATAGCCCTTAAAAACAAAGGGATCCAGGCAGGCTGGACCTGCTTCAAGAAAGAACTTTTGAAGGTGCAGGAACAGGCTGTGCCAATGTGCCGAAAGATGAGCTGATGAGGCAGACAGCCAGACTGGATGGGCAAGGAGCTTCTAAAGGAATTAAGGGAAAAAAAGAGGCTGTGTCACCTTTGAAAAAGAGGGAAGGTATCCCAGAAAGAGTTTAAGGATGTTGCTAGGTCTTGTAGGAAAAAAATTAGAGAGGCAAAAGCCCATTTAGAACTTAGACTGGCCACGGCTGTAGAGAAAAAAAAAAAAGGCTTCTATAAATGTATTAATGGCAAAAGAAGGGACAAGGACAACCTCCACTCCTTATTAGATGGAGAGAGGAATATAGTGACAAAAGATGAGAAGGAAGAGGTACTTAACACCTTCATTGCCTCAATCTTCAATAGTGGGACAGGTTGTCTCCAGGACAACTGCCCTCCTGAGCTGGCAGATAGAGCCAGGGACCAGTATAGCCCCCCTGTAATCCAGGATTAAGCAGTAAGGAACCTGCCGAGCCACTTGGATCCTCACAAGTCCATGGGTCCAGATGGGATCCATCCTAGGGTGCTGAGAGAGTTGGGAGGTGAGCTGGCCAAGCTGCTCTCCATCATTTATCAACAGTCCTGGCTCACTGGAGAGCTCCCTGAAGACTGGAAGCTGCCAATGTGATGCCCATCCACAAGAAGGGCTGGAAGCAGAAACCGGGAAATTACAGCCCTGTCATCCTGACCTCAGTGCCAGGTAAGGTTATGGAACAGGTCATCTTGAGTGCCATCACAGAGCACCTACAGCATGGCCAAAGGATCAGGCCCAGCCAGTGTGGGTTTAGGAAGGGCAGGTCCTGCCTGACCAACCTGATCTCCTTTTATGATCAGGTGACCTGCCTGGTGAATGCAGGAAGGCTGCGGATGCAGTGTACCCAGATTTAAGCAAAGCTTTTGACAACATCTACCATAACAAGCTCCTGGCAAAGCTGGCAGCTTGTGGCTTGGACAGATTCACTCAGATATGGGTCAAGAACTGGCTGGAGGGCTGGGCCCACATCCAGTTGGCAGTGGTGTGCCCCAGGGATCAGTGCTGTTCAATATCTTTATTGATGATCTGGACCAGGGGATTGAGTCCAGCATCAATAAGTTTGCAGATGACACCAAGTTAGGAGCAGGTGTTGATCTGTTGAAGGGCAGGAGGGCTCTGCAGAGGGACCTGGACAGGCTGGGTGGTTGAGCAGAGGCCAATGGGATGAGATTTAACAAGGTCGAGTGAAGGGTTCTACACTTTGGCCATAACAACCCAAGCACCACTACAAGCTGGGGACAGAGTGGCTGGAGAGCAGCCAGGGACCCCAGGGGTACTGGAAGGTAGTAGCTGAATATGAGCCAGCAGGGTGCCCAGCTGGCCAAGAGAGCTAATGGTATCCTGGCCTGGATCAGGAACAGTGTGGCCAGCAGGACAAGGGAGGTTATTCTTCCCCTGTACTCAGCACTGGTCAGGCCACACCTTGAGTCCTGCTTCCCTCAATTCAAGAGAGATGTTGACGTACTGGAACGTGCCCAGAGAAGGGCGACGATGCTGGTGAGGAGCCTGGAGCACAGCCCTGTGAGAAGAGGCTGAGGGAGCTGGGGTTGTGCAGCCTGCAGAAGAGGAGGCTATGGGGTGACCTCACTGCTGTCTACAACTACCTGAAAGAAGGTTGTAGCCAGGTGAGGGTTGGTCTCTTCTGCCAGGCAACCAGCAACAGAATGAGGGGACACAGTCTCGAATTGTGCCAGGGGAGGTCTAGGCTGGATGTTAGGAGGAAGTTCTTCACAGAGAGAGTGATTGGCATTGGAATGGGCTGCCCAGGGAGGTGGTGGAGTCACTGTCCCTGGAGGTGTTCAAGAAAAGACTGGATGAGGCACTTAGTGCCATGGTTTGTTTGATTGGATAGGGCTGGGTGACAGGTTGGAATGGATGATCTTGGAGGTCTCTCCCAACCTCGTCAATTCTATGATTCTATGAATTACTGATATCTGTGAACTTGTATGAGCATTTAAAGTATCACAGGACTTTAGAATATGCTGCTGTTGCATATTCCTTAATGTACACATCAAATCTGTTTCTTCTCTTGGCCTTAACAATTCAATAACTTCTGGATGGGCCTCACCAGCCCTTCTATAATTATAAAGGACTAATTATGCAATTTACTGCAGAGCTGAAGCCTTCGGTACTGTTCTGCATCAGAAAACAAAACCATCTCCGAATATCTATCAGTAGAGAAATAAAACATAGTAACCTTTAATACACAAATGCAATTACTCAAAAATACAAAGAACAAAACTGGATGAGAAAAGCCTCAGAGGAGAATTGTTATTGGTCTTTCTGAGCACTCTGTGTAGCATCAGAAAGCTGATGAAAGAGATGTTTGAATGCAGATTTGGACAATGATCACAAGCAATCAATGTTTCAAAGGGGAAAGAGACAAAATCCAATAGGAATACTAAATCTTTTCATACCCACAGACAGCTTAGTTTCCCACTAACTTCTATCCTTCACGAAGGTGTTGTTCTAATGAAACAGAGAAGATTTTGATTTTTTAATCATATGAAAGACAATATCATCTATCATTTAGGTTTGATTTTTTTTTCCCCTACATAAATACCTGTGAATTATTAGCATTGATCTTCTACCATAGCTTGTGAGTCTGAAGTAATGAACAGTAATGAGGGATTTTAACCACAAATCAAGTCAAGCAAGAATGTAGCGAATTCTTAGAATGTAGACTTGGGGCAGAGCAACTTCCTCATGGAAAAGAACTGATCTTCCGAAGGCAACTGTTTCCTATACTCAGTGTCTTTATCCTCTGTGGGATACATATGATGTCACCAATGAGAGTAGGAAATACTAAGGAACTGTAGTAAAAAATGCTTCATTTGGTAGTAACGACAGAAAATTTATGAGATACAGCAGTAGTTTAATATGCTGGCAAAATGAACACTTACAAGTAATCCTCCAAAATGTACACCAGCTGCAAAATTCCAGATGAATTTAAGAAGTTAATCCCGAAGGACTACTCTAGTGAAAATGAGCTCATGCTTCAGTACTTCCATATCAGGGCCATATGCTGTACACTAGCATATTTGCTGCATTAGTACTTTGCACTATATTTCTTAGAGCATTGTTGAATCTAATTTCCAATGCTCACAGTCAGCAAAAGTTTGTCATTTCCCTTTGGACATAACTCTGCCCTAGGTGATGGTATTCTGATACAAATCTGAAAACATCTATCTTATTTGAATAAACATTGGAGAACCATAAGTTTACATGTCTGGGAAATATCTGGTAATGAATAAGCTCATTGATTTTCAAATAAATTATCCTGATGCTAGTCATTAGTCAGTGTAAAGTGCTGCAGTGCCACCAATGAAAATGGAAGGGTGACATTTCACATCAGTGAGCATCTGCTGGGTAGACTACATGTGTGAATACTGGCATAAGAGTGGCTATCATAGAATCATAGAATGGTAAGGTTGGAAGGGACCTCAAGGATCATCTAGTTCCAACCCCCTGCCATAGGCAGGGACACCTCCCACTAGTACAGCTCACTCAAGGCCTCATCCATTCTGGCTTTGAACACATCCAGGGAGGGAGCATCCACAACCTCCCTGGGCAACCTGTTCCAGTGCCTCACCACCCTTACTGTAAAGAACTTCCTCCTAACATCCAGTCTAAATCTCCCCTCTGCCAGTTTAAGCCCATTGCCCCTTGTCCTGTCATTGCAGGACCTTGTAAATAATCCTTCCCCAGCCTTCCTGTAGGCCCCCTTCAGATACTGGAAGGCTACTATCAGGTCCCCTCGAAGCCCTCTCTTCTCCAGGCTGAAGAGCCCCAACTCCCTCAGCCTGTCCTCACAGGAGAGCTGCT
>VWZE01021513.1:135425-155233 GCA_013396675.1 Eubucco bourcierii | reverse complement strand
TTTGTGCTTGGGATTGTGCCTACCCAGGTGCAGGACCTTACACTTGGCCTTATTGAATTTCATCAGGTTGGCCTGGGCCCAACTCTCCAGCCTGTCCAGGTCCCTCTGGATGGCATCCCTGCCCTCTAGCAAGTCGACTGTGCCACACAGCTTGGTGTCATCTGCAAACTTGCTGAGGGTGCACTCCATTCCTCTGTCCATGTCACTGACAAAGATGTTAAACAGCACTGGTCCCAGCACTGACCCCTGAGGGACACCACTTGTCACTGGTCTCCAGGTGGACATTGTGCCGTTGATCACCACTCTCTGGGTTCGACCATCCAGCCAATTCCTTATCCAGCAAGTGGTCCATCCATCAAGTCCATGCTTTTCCAGTTTGGTGACCAGGATGTCATGTGGGACAGAGTCAAATGCCTTACTCAGGTCCAGGTAGATGACATCAGCTGCCCTTCCCTTGTCCACTGTCGCTGTGACTTCATGTAACCAATCTCTTCCTCATCTGGCATATAATGAAGTCTTACGTATTACAATCAAACCTTTTAGCTGTAAGTGAAAAGAAAAAAAAAAAGTAAGGCTCTTAAAAAAAAAAAATCTTAATTGCATTATGTGCTAGACCCATTGTTAGACTCCATGCTCATTGTATCTGACCTAAAAAGGAATATTAAAAATCTCATTATTTCATTGCTGGTTTTTCTACTTAATTATTACCACAACAGGCAGGTAATCATAATGCTGATTACTCAAGACTGAGATGTAAATAACTCACATGGGGGTTAATAATCAGATAACAACAGCAAGCACTCGTTCTGTATAATTAAGTCAAATGACATGATTTATGCTAGTGCAAGCCTACCTCTAAACTGAAACATCTAATGATATTACTGTCTTTCCAAATAGCCCTACACTTCACCAGCACACTATGTCTGGAGGTTGCTTAAACTCTCAAATTTTTAGCATGCATGAAACGTGCATTGAATGAAAACATCTTGTTTCAGAACTGCAGTAATCTATTTGTGATTAATTTTGGATTCCACTTGTTCCATAACCTACACTTCAGCAAATCACAAAATGGTTGGGCTTGGAAAGGACTTGTGGAGGTCTTAATATCCAACTACCCTGCTCAAGCAGGGCTGCACTTATTGACTGTCTCCAGAAGCTCCATCACCTGTACTTCATAATACTTCATATGCGGTGTGCACATGCAGCCCAGACAGCAACCGAGTCCTGGGCTGCATCAAGAGCAGTGTGGTCAGCAGGGCAAGGGAGGAGATTCTGCCCCTTTGCTCTGCTCTCCTCAGACCCCACCTGGAGTACTGTGTACAGTTCTGGAACCCTCAGCACAGGAAGGACATGGAAGTGTTGGAGTGGGCCCAGAGGAGGGCCACAAAGATGATCAGAGGACTGCAGCAGCTCTCCTATGAGGACAGGCTAAGAAAGTTGGGGCTTTGCAGCCTGGAGAAGAGAAGGCTTTGAGGGGACCTGATAGTAGCCTTCCAGTATCTGAAGGGGGCCTACAGGAAGGCTGGGGAGGGATTATTTACAAAGTCTTGCAACAACAGGACAAGGAGCAATGGATTTAAACTGACAGAGGGGAGATTTAAACTAGATGTTAGGAGGAAGTTCTTTCCAGTGAGGGTGGTGAGGCACTGGAACAGGTTGCCCAGGGAGGTTGTGAATACTCCCTCCCTGGATGTGTTCAAGGCCAGATTGGATGAGGCCTTGAGTGAGCTGTACTAGTGGGAGGTGTCCCTGCCTATGGCAGGTGGTTGGAACTAGATGATCTTTGAGGTCCCTTCCAACCTTACCATTCTATGATTCTATATTGCTATAGGAACATCCTGAACTGCTTATGTGGCCAGAGACATAGTGACTTTCTTGTATTAAGTCATGTTTGTAAAGAAGTATTAGTTGTAATTCTCAGCATTTAGCAGTTGTGCAAGCACCAGCAGTACTAGGTGTACAGCAAATTAATGCATCACCAAATTATGGTGGGGATGGTTTTCTCAATGAGGAATAGCTATTTTCAGATGAATAGTAAAATAACATATTGTTGTTAGATTGTCTGATGCCTCAAGACTATTAAAGCCTGCACTTTATGGTCTGTTCCATGTCTAATATGCATCCTAAATTGCCAAACTTCCAATAACTGTACATGGTCTTATCCCACTGATACCAATGTGGGTGGGGGAGATGGTTGCATGAATTCCTTACAAACTTCAACCATACATCCCTGGGATTTTTGGGTGCACCACAAGGCACATCAGCACTATTACGCTGCTTAGTAGTCCCCCAACTGCCTCTATCAACTCATAACTCCTTTTAAACAACAGGAAAGTAAACAGATGCAAGAAAGATTTGTCAAGGGTTAGGACTGCCCCTCAGAGAGTGACAGATGCTCTCTATTAATCATTTTCCCTTCCCAATGGGAAGACAAAAGGAATAAGAGAAAGAGACTGATGGTTCAGAAAACTAAAACTATTTTAGTTAAAATTATAACAATAAAATGAAATATCAAAAGCAATGTTGAGCCCAACTACGTGATGGTAATTAGTCACTGTCACCAATGACACTGTGATAGCAGCCCCAGATCGGACTCAGTGGTAGACAAGAATAGGATTGGGGAGTTTGATTCTAGAAATGGATTCAGGAACTTTGGATTGGGACCGAAGGCAGAACAGACAAACTCCTCCTTGGACTATGGCCAAACAAGAGACTTTGCGACCCTTGTGATACCTCAGCTTTATACTGAATACAACATGTATGGAATGGAAGACCTCATTGGTGCGTTTAGGGCCACCTGAACTATCTGCTCCTTCATGAACATGGAACCTTTCACTTTCTACACCCTCATTGTGGTACAGAAGATTCAGCAGTGACCTTGAGCCTCCCAGCATCAGCATGTGCAGTTCATTCTACAAGTACCTTTGTCCAAGCTGTGTTTGCTGGTGGCATTAAGTCAATGCAATCTCCAGTAGATCATTTCAGATGATAAATCAGAAAGGCCAGAAGAAAAAAGCAGAGATCTCTTGTGACTTTAGAGAGAGAGTATTTATCCCTCTCCAGTATAATGTAGGGGGATATAAGGAGCATAATCTCCCCTGATACTTTTCCTACTGTCAGGGTATCTATGGGTTGGATGGTGA
Organism: Eubucco bourcierii; assembly: GCA_013396675.1. Lineage (NCBI taxonomy): Eukaryota > Metazoa > Chordata > Aves > Piciformes > Ramphastidae > Eubucco > Eubucco bourcierii. Next base: position 152,090 of record VWZE01021513.1, on the reverse strand, counting down.
ACATTGCTGGAGATATATGATTAAACAAAGTTATATCCCGATTCTAATGCATTCTTAAATTATTAGTGTCAGATTTCCACCTCGCACTGGGGTCAGAAATATAGAGCACAACTACTCATCAACGACCATCAGAAATCGCATCTCAGGACCTCATAAGGTAGGGGGTTTTTTTTAATGAGGTAAGTTTTACAAATTTATCTCCTTTTCCTACTGCGCATTTTTCACTGTTTCCTCTTACTTTATTAATGCCAACCCGATTGAAAAGGGCAAGGGGGAAAGTAAGCATTCTGCAGGGCAAATTGAAAGAGAAACAGCCAGTGCTTTTCTTAAAATGTCATGGCTCATAAGGGGCTTGCAACAGCCCAGCATTATGTAAGGCTGGTTTTCAAAAAGACGCGGCTAAATAAACACTAATTTCCTTCATACTTTTAGCTTGCTACATAAATTACCTTCACAGAAAGTTTTCAGAAGTATTTTGAACTGCTACTTGTTACAATGCTTTATCATTATTTTTTCTAGCCACTGGAGCAATGCTGTCCTGAATCAAGACAAACTAGGAACATTATGGTTGTCAGATAAAGTTACAGGTATCTGACAGAACCAGTTACTGCTTTATCAGAGAACATCAAAGTCCTTTGTGCAGGGTCCTTGTGAGAGGATCTTCATCACAGATTTTTTGAGGTTGTCTCCTCTACATACATTTTGAGCTGGTTAAGATTGTTTAGAAATTTTGAGAGCATTAAGAACTAATATAAACACATTTGTATGAAGTGTCACTAAAGTAATTTATGCCTCNTATCTACAATGTAACTGACTCATACAGAAAATAGTAAATGATTACCTTAGGAATCTTTCTATTTTAAATGGATGTCAATTAATGGTGATTATTTTTCAGAAAATGTTTAGTATAATCAGTCATTTAACACTTTCCTTAGCACCAGTATTTTTGATAGTATTTTCAAGTAGTCCTCAGGGCTGCACCTTTCTGTAGTCAACCCCTTGGTCTGCTCTGGGTCACTGTGATGTCCTGCTCGAGGAGAAATATATAGAGACATTTAAGGCTAAGGTTTCCTTAGTATCACTGATGTGGTATTGCAAATTTCTTCTATCCCTTTAAAAAACGTAGCTAATTCCTGTGCTAGGGTTGGGGCTGATGTCTGTAAGTCAGAAGACATCCAGTGAGGCTTCTTCTTTGAATTGTTAGCCAGAGAAAGCTGAAGGTAAACCTTTATGAAATTCAACTCCATGTCTGCAACTGGAGGTAGGATCCTACTGCCTCCTGTAGGCTTGAAGATGGAGGAAGGCTTGATAAAGCTTGAATAGCCGACTGACATTTCCAGAGAGGAGAGCCTGTGGCTGTGACAAAATGGCAGGAGAGGCACTATTCCCAAGACAATGTGTGTAGTGACAGTTACCACTGAGAGACACTGGTGAGTAATTACTGAAAACCAGCAGTGTTTCTGGACTGCCTGGCAACGGTGAGGCAGAGACTGTCACCTGCACTGCACCAGTGCAACACCTTATTTTGTTTTTTGGATGAGTTTAGCATTACTGCTTCTGGGCCAACATGTGGCCAGACTGGGCCCTGGACAAAGCTTGGGGCTGAGCAATTGGGGATGAGGCAGTCATTTTTCTAGACTGGATTTTGGAGTGACGGTAAAGGAAAGCTTGGAGGCTTACAGGTTTCACAGAAATGCCTCAAGGCTTTTTCAAGCAAATGTTAATTTTCTGAGCTGAAATATTTAATAAGGTTTAGATTTAAGGTAGATTAAGGTTGGGAAGAGATGGCATTTACTTCAGCAGCTTTCTCTGTCTTCTCAGAGGAAATTCAGAGAACGACACAATTCCAGCAGTAAGCACTGAAAGTGCTCTTGGGCTTTTCATTCCTATGCTTTGTTCATCATTTACCTTCTCCAGTACTGACAGAAGCTCTGTTCTAATTGTAAATCTAAATCAGCTGAATATCGATTCCCGGGGAGGTCTCATTATATTTGTCCAAAATAACACAGATCAGTAGCTGACTCTAAAGAGAATTCTGAACTTCTCCATCTAACAAGTTAGAGCTCAGATTAATGAGTTCTTAAGTAATTGGTTCAGTCATAAATAGGGTTGTTTGCAACAGACATTAATCTGTAGAGATCGTTGTCCCAAGTTGGGAACTATAATGTTCAAAAGAGTCCTCTGGGGACAGGAAGATTGTTATTCAATCCCATAATTCTGCTATCTCTTCATAAACTCATGGCTAGGCCAGCTCCTTCTCCTTTCCTCCCCCTCCAGCCTTGTGTCGGGCAGGAGCTGTGTTATGGGGACAAACATGTAAGGATAGGCCTGGTTTGGGGCCTCCAGAGGCCTCTTGGATGGTAGAGGCATGGGGAGGGGGAAGGATTGGAGCACTGGGGATGATAATTTTAGTTTTGGGTTGGGGGAATATTCAGGAGGTTCGCTTATGGATTCTGTATCTGCTTTGTAATTTCTGTCTGTAACTCTCTCCAAATATAATTCTTTTTCTCCGATTCATTTGAGAGATTTTCTCTGTCGGCTCTTTAAACCCACGACAGTCACGTTGCTAGAAGTATTACAGTATTTATATCCTACTTTGGAAGATCGATTTGCTGCAGTCAGACTGCAAGTTTTCTTTTTAAGGATACTCAAACTAAAGAGTGCCCAGGAGTTTCCTTCCACATAGTGCACTACACAGAGCAAATACTTAGATTTGAGATGTTTAAATAGTCATGCCACTGGCATTAGTTTCTTTAAAGAGAATTGGGATAGACTATGTCTCATTTGAGGAGTTGTGAAAACCACTATTGATTTCTGAGTGTTTACTTCAGGAAGGGAAAAAAGACTTCCCTGATGTTGGAGGTCCAAGCGATTATTACAGAAACTGGAAAAAGACCCCAGGATCTGCTTGTTCAGTAGCTGTCTGATAAGGGATAAAATGTTCCCTACAAACCCGGGTGCACCTAGAGAGAGATAGGGACCCCTGCATTGTACCCCGTTACATCACAGTGGCCTTTCTTTTCAGCTCTTACAGGAACTCATTTTGTGCCCTGCTGAGGAATAAATTATTTATTTTGGCATTCCTCTTCTGCCTTGTCTGACTGAACCTAGTATCCCAACAATCTTTGGGAAATATAAGCTATAGTAAACTTATGAAGGATATGGTTTTACAACCTTCCTTGCCTGAGCTTGTCATGGGAATATAAGAAACATCAGCACTGAAACACTGTGAATTGAAATTGCTCACTGTGTTTGCTTAGCTTTCTACATGTTCTTCACTCTGCTTGTCTTGTCCTTTCCTGAGCTCCTCTACTAAGCTGTTAGGGAATGAGAATTGAAGTGGTTTCCTAAGACATTCAAATAGAAATAAACTGCAGAGTATACTGCTGTCTTCAGCAAATTTCTGAAGGATTTATGCAGCATTGTTGCAGTTCTTATTTAATCTATGCAAACAAAACTCCCCTTAGAACAAAATGCAATTAAAATAAAACTTACTCTGTGAATCTCAATCTAAATACAATCCTCCTCTATACTAAATATATATATATATTTGAAATAGAATTTAAACACCTCTTGAATTATTACAGAACAGAAAGTTTACAACACAAATGGACTAGACAAAGGAAACTATTAAACTCATTTTCAAACCCAGAAAATCATGGCAAAAGGATAATGCAAGTAATACAGAGAAAATGTCTTTAGTCAAATAGTTAAATTTCTGGAAGATGCAATTTTAAGTTGAGCAAATACTGTGAGTTTTCATCAGACTTTAATTCTACCAAAACCCAGGAAAAAGGTTTATCTAAGCAACTTTTTTTTTTTTAATCTAAACCCAGCAAACAACAAAAAGAAAACCAAAATGAGTAAACAAAACAAACAGAAAACAAATAAATGGCAAAACATCACAGAAAAAAAACCCTAACAACATTTAGGCTGAGTCAGTCCTGTTCAGCTTCTCATTGTAGGCAGAGTAAACATACTTATTTTGGAATAACATCTTGCTTTCATGATTAGCTGTTTCTCAGTATTATAATATCACAATTCTGTCATACATATAGCAACTAAATATGTATTTGTTAGCTCCACATGCTACTGTAACAAACCCAGCAAGGGTCAACAAATTGTGAGTTAATGAGAGGATGACACCACTTACGTGCTTAAGCCAGGCAGCTCTACCTGATTCTATTCTGATTAAAGCAGGGTAGATGTCAATGTGGTTTGTTTTTTTTTGTTTGTTTGTTGTGGTTTTTTTTCTGCTTCATCTCAATAATCTTCTCTCAGATCTTGTTTAAACTGAAATCTTCTCTTCATCAGTTCTTCTGAAAAAAACAAACAAACAAATGCACGCTCACCTAAAAGAACTAACAAATAGAGCCACAGACAAAACTTTATAAACTCATTTCTGCTGTAAGTTAGGACATATCTGAGATTTGAATATAATTTGTGAAATAAAACTTTCAAAAGCAATACTACAAGGGGCAGATTTATTTATTCTTTGAAGTCTTTTTTCAGTTATGTTTCATTGAGAGACTTATAGACTATGGAAATGCCTCACAGTAAGCAAATACCCTGATACCATCAGTTATCTTTGCTCTTTCTTCATCATTCTTATTATCTGCTTCTGCTTGATAGCATTGTACTAGCAAAACACTTATTGTAGAGTAACAGCTACAAAATGAAGCATCAAGATTAACAAATTATGGTTAGAAGGGTTTATATTGCGATTGAAATAAATTAGTGTAGTTTATCTGATGGCTTTTCTTAGAGAACTAATACAGTCAGTTTGCCTGCATTTCAGAGTCTGAACTGGGTCAGAGCATTATCATTAAGAAATAACCATTCCAAATGCCTTTGAACACTTCATCTGAGTGTTCATTCAGAGATAGCTACAAACAGCATCAACTCATTTGCAGTGAGTTTCTAGAAGGAGAACCTTTGCTGTCTTTTTTTTTTCCATCTAGCCTTCAGTGGCAGTATACCCTTTCAAGAAGCAGGTTACTGTTATGTTCTGTTTGGGGCTTGTTTGCTTGTTTTTTCCCTGGAATGTTAATACACAGAGATTCCCCTTACAGAGAGCTAGTGATATGAAATAAACTGTAATGGTGTGCTGGTTTGAGGCTGATTGAAAGATTTTAATAGAGAAAATTATATTCTAGGCTGTGAAAGGAAAACAATGCTGATGTCTATTTCACTCACAGGCTTGATGAGATGTTTAAGTACTCAAAACATAGATAAGTGAGTTGCTGGGGCACAGAGTCTTGGTCTAGCAGCTTCTGGCTTTTTCTCCTCTCTGCTGAGTAATCTCACTAACCACTTTTCCTCTAACCCCCCTGGCCGATCCTCCAAGCTCACCTTGCGCATAAGGCAAACCTTGGGGTAAGGTACAGGGGTGGGGAGAAGGTGGAAGGGTGGTTGGGAGACCCTCCTGGGGTCTCTGATTTCTGGGAGGGGAGTTGTGTTTCTGTATTACCTTTAACTTGTCTATGTCTGTAACTATTCCTGTCTATAGTGTATATCTCTGCTTGTACATTGTGCTGAGCTGTAAATAGAGCTTCAGTCCTTAACTCCCAGCTGGTCGAGTTCTAGTCTGGGTCATTTTACAAAGTGTGTGGGGCAGGGAACTCCCAAACCATCACAAATGGGAGTTGAGAACTCCATGGAAAAATAGGGTCTAGGGCACAATATGTAGGATCCTGTCACATTGAAAGGAGGTTCAGGTTGAGAGGAGGTTTAGGATACTTTAATACCTTCAGCAGTGGAACCTTATTTCTAAGCTGATAAATCCACATTATTTTGTATTCCCAACAGCAAATGTTGACAATGAAAACTCAAGTATGATTAAAACACGTAGTGGCCATAAACCAGAAAACATTTGGCCAAAAATGAAACCAGGAGTATATAAAAACAATGTTTGAATGAAATCAGTAAGACCATAATATCACAGGTAACACACCGGGCATGGCAAGCAAGCAGGCCAGCAGGAGATCAGTGCAGAGTAGCAATTATTTTTACTAAAAATAACAAGCTGTATATAAGTGTGATGGTGAAGGCTGAGGACTCCATGAACACTAACTTCAGATCCAAGTGTCGCTTGTGATGGCATTATAAATGTGTGTTACAAAATTATGCTTTAGTATAACTGTTATTTTTACTTGACATAAATAATAGACCAGGTTTGTAAGTAATTTTTAATTACTTGTATTGATAATCATTAGTTAGTTACTAATTAAGTTTCCTGGCTGAACACTTCTGTGCTTTATATTACTGGAGAGTGTAGTCATTGTCCTGAGAAATCAGTGCAAATATCTATTATTTTTCCTTTATCATACAGTTTAACTTCTAGTTAGCTTTCAGGACATGCATTGATCAGCACTTTAGAAAAAAACTCTTTGGTCCCAGATATCTGGAGTTTCTCTTGAAACTGCCTAGCCAGGTTTCAGCCAAATGAAATGTCAGCATGCTGGAGTTTACTAGCTGAAACACAGTGAGATGCTTTTGAGCTTTTAACTGAATCTACAGACATATTTAAGTGACAGTTTGATTTTACTTCTCACTTGAGGAACTTAGGTGCTTTCATCACAAAATCATGACTGCATTTTTTTGCTCTCCTGAATTAATTATTTCCCTTTTTGATATTATTTAATGGGTATATGAAGCACATAAGACATCAAAGATGCCTTGCCAGGAAATTACTCTTTTTGAAGCTATAGCTGTAATTTCACACTGATACAAAGGGGCACATAGCTTGGGTGAGTGGGGGGGGCTGGGGAAGCCCAAAACATTCATCAGTGTTTTATGATGCTGGCTGCTAGCTAGAAACACAGAAAATGGTGTCTGTAACCTCTAGGGAGTTAGTCCATCATTAGATTAACAACCACCAAGGTAAGGCCATACATCATTAAAAAAGACAGGCTCAGTGTTACTAGTACAGAATTAATAAGTAGAACAACTTGCTCTGTCACTTTGCATAAGAATGCAGAATTCTTATAGATGCTATTGAGGCAGAGTAGGATGAGGAGGCAGTCATTACCTCAAGAGAAAAATGTCAAACTGTGTTCCTATTCAGCAAATATGTCTTCACTTATCAAATTTATCTGCATTTACAATACACTGTGAGTATGAGGACTAAATACATGGGCTACTCAATGTCTAAACATGTTTTTCCAGCATGAAAAATATGTTTGGGTGTCCTGGTAAGAGCTAAAATGCTTTTTATTTAATCTTAGCTTTCTCTACTTCAGTTTGAATGATAAATTTCTGTTTATGTGAAGTGCTTCCCAGCTAAGCTGCTTAGGACAACATTGCTTCAGCAAGAATACAGTGTTTTCACATGGACTGTTCCTTACAGGACTGCTGTTCTCAGCTATTTGTTGTTGCTCAGTGTGACTAAACAAGGCAACGAGCTTTCCATTATCACTAAGGTCTTTAATGTAAGACTATCCCCTGTGACAATCTTTTATGTCCTTTTACACTCATCGTTTGTTGGTTAGAGCACTGGAAGATAAATTACAGGGATGTGTTTCAAAGCAGTGTGTGTAACTTTTTAATTTGTTTGTTGGTTTGTTTCTGTGTGAATGAAACATGAAGATACCATTTTGAGGGTACCCCACGGAGAGCAGGGTTTTATTTACTAGGTGCAGTGTACTCCCACAGTGGCTTGTGTTCAGTATCCTTATTCTTTAACTTCAATCTATTCCTTCTTTTTCCTTTTGGCTTTATGGTTTCATGGATTGAAATACAAATGCCTATAGAGAGGCAGTGTAGGTCAACTCTGGAATGGGCTGCCCAGGAGGTGGTGGAATCACTAACCCTGGAGGTGTTCAAGACCGGTTTGGACATGGCACTTGGTGCCATGGTCTAGTCTTGAGGTCTGTGGTAATGGGTTGGACATAATGATCTTTGAGGTCACTTCCAACCTTGGCAATACTGTGAACTCTTCCTTCACCTCACATACAGACTCTTAGATATTGAAATGGAGAACTAAGATTGAAAATGGATTTCAAAATATAACTGAATTAATTCAACCACTTATCAATCAAGAAATAGTGACTTACTGGTGTGAATATTAACAGGCCAAAACAGCTGGATCATTAATGAAGAATGTGCAGAAAAACTTAAAAAAAACAAACAATTTGCAGGATGAAACATAATCAAGAGTGTTAGGTAACCACTGAAGCTTAAGTAAAATAAAATTAATTTCTTTTATATTATTTTCTCAGTGTGGAGTGCCCTGTATTTTCAATCAACCTTAAAAAAAAAACAACACTGAAAAAACATTAAAAAACCCTAATCAAGCATACTCTGAAAAATAAAAATTTGCTTCTAATTAGGATGGCATATTATTTATATATCTAGATTTTAATTGCACTCGATATGCTCATTAAAATTATTCTCATTAACAATCAAGCTTCTTACTAACCACATCAGACTCTAATATTCAAGGGAAGGTGAGCAAACAAGGTCTGAAAACACTTCTGCAACCAGACTTCACTTGAATCTGAACTGAACACTATTTCTTTCAACAGACGAAATTAAACATTGCTAAATTAATCTTATATGGATGTAAAAGCTGTAACACAGTGATGGGGCCAGCTCATGATCTTTCTCCCAAACCTCTGTGTTGTTCTGTAGTAGCCCCATTAAAATGCCTCTTTCCACTTGCATGTTGGCTCCTGCTGCCTACCACAGCTCACCATGGTTCTACAGCTGCTCTCAGCATGGGCCATGGCCCATCTCTGCCTCCAGCCTTGGTGCTTTCTGGATTTCTCTCAGTCTGCAGTCCCAGGACCCACATCATTCTGAAGAGCAGCACAGCACAACCCTCTGCAGCTGCCGCTCAGACCTCTGGCCACACGCACATGGGTATGAATGAATGAGTCCTGCAGTGGGGCACCTGCACAGCCATGATGCTGATCTGGTGCAGTATGACCAGGACAGAGAATCCTTAAACCTGTCTCTCCACGTGTGGAAGAGTATAACCACACCTGCTGTACCTGTCAGCTCTGGAGGCATTTCTGCTATTAAAAGGTAAAGTTTCTTGTTAGTAGAACCCTCTGTATCCCCCACCCAGCCATCTGAGTTTCATCCATCTGAGTTTTCAGGGCGGGGGGGGAAGGTGTCATGCTGCATAATCCACTATAAGACATTTAGGAACATACTATGGAGTTGGTTCCAATTACTTCCAGAATTTCTTTCTTTCTAGAGGGTTCAGAAACATACATGTTGTATACTGTTGTATACAGACCCCACCTGGAGTACTGTGTGCAGTTCTGGAACCCTCAGCACAGGAAGGACATGGAAGTGTTGGAGTGGGCCCAGAGGAGGCCACGAAGATGATCAGAGGGCTGGAGCAGCTCTGCTATGAGGACAGGCTGAGAGAGTTCGGGCTCGGCAGCCTGGAAAAGAGAAGGCTTCGAGGGGACCTTAGAGTAGCCTTCCAGTATCTGAAGGGGACCTACAGGAAGGCTGGGGAGGGACTATTTACAAGGTCTTGCAACGACAGGGCAAGGGGCAATGGGTTTAAACTGGCGGAGGGAAGATTTAGACTGGATGTCAGGAGGAAGTTCTTTCCAGTGAGGGTGGTGAGGCACTGGAACAAGTTGTCCAGGGAGGTTGTGGCTGCTCCCTCCCTGGAGGTGTTCAAGGCCAGATTGGACGAGGCCTTGAGTGAGCTGTACTAGTGGGAGGTGTCCCTGCCTATGGCAGGGGGTTGGAACTAGATGATCCTTGAGGTCCCTTCCAACCTTACCATTCTATGATTCTATGATTCTATGATCTACGTGAACCACAAATTAATGGGGGGAAAAAAAAAAGCAGATTTTAAAGCCTGCAGAAAATCCTTCAGAGAAAAAGCACACAAGCAAGTTTTTATACATTTCAGAGAAAGGAGATTTCAGAGAAAGGAGAAAGGCTCCAAGTCAGAGTTACCTGTAATGGCAGTATCTCAAAATCTAGCAGTTATTCTCCACTGCAAACCTGCTGATCATAGCAATGTTGACTCAAGCAAACCACCCTTAATTGAGTGGATGTCCTTCAAACATAGTGGAGGTTTTAAAGATGATTCACAACAGCAGTACACTAGCATGATCACTCTTTAAGGAGTTTTACCTCTGAAATCTCCCATTGTCTGTGCCAGTCAGTGCATGCCTCCTAAGATCTCTGCCAACCCCATGCATCTCTGGATAGCTGCAAATCAGAAATCACATTAGGTTTAATCATTACCAAAAGTCAGTGGAACAGTGAAATGTCCTAAGTCTGAGAACACGTTTTACTAAATTTATCTCAATTCTAAAATTTTCAAAATTAATATATAAATCTGTTCCTGTGTATTTATAATGCATAACTGCTGAACACAGCATCATTCTTTCCCTACTACAAATGGCACACAACACTTTTTCAGTTTCGTTTCTGCCTCTGTATCTTCCAGTCTCACTGAAAACCTCCAAGAAGTAGCAATATTTTAAGGCATTTTACATTGTGTATATATTGCATTTACTCTGAAATATATTGCCTTAATAAAGGGAAATTGTTGCATGGTAGAGTGAGAAAAGAAACTGCAATAAGCAGGCCTAGGGAGGTTCTTCTCCACTTCTACTCTGCCCTAGTAAGACCACACCTGGGATACTCTGTCTACTTTTGGGCTTCCCAGTTCAAGAGAGACAGTGAGCTGATGGAGAGAGTCCAATGGAGAGCCAGAGGGATGATCTGGGGACTTGAGCACCTGCCCCATGGAGAAAGACTGAGAGACCTGGCCCTGTCTGAAGAAGAGAAGACTGAGAGGAGACTTCATCAATGTGTGCAAATATCTGAGGGGTGGGTGTCAAATGGATGGGGCCAATCTCCTTTCAGTGGTCTGGAACAATAAAACAAGGAGCTCTGTCTACAAACTGAAACATACAAGGTTTCACCTCAGTATGAGGGGAAACTTCTTTACAGTGAGAGTGATGGAGTCTGGGAACAGGTTGCCTAGAGAGAGGTTAAGTCTACTTCTCTGGAGACTTTCAAAACCTGCCTGCATGCATTCCTGTGTGGATGTACCCGCTTGGGAACTATAAGGTTAAAAAAGTCCTCTAGAGANGGGAGGGGGGGAGGGGGGGAGGATTGGAGCATTGGGGATTGTAGAGTCAGTTTTGGGTTTTGGGTTGGGGGCAAATTCAAGAGGGTTCACTATGGATTCTATATCTGCCTTGTAATTTCTATCTGTAACTCTCTCCAAATATAATTCTGTTTTTTCTCCAATTCATTTGAGAGCTTCACTCTGTCAGCTCTTCAAACCCACGACAATGGACTACCCTAGGTGATCCTGCTTTGGCAGGGGGGTTGACCTTGATGATCTCTACAGGTCCCTTCCAACCTCTCATGTTCTGTGATTCTGTGAAGTGGCTTTCCATGTTTTAGCCACGTTGTTCCCTTGTATTTGTTCTGTTTCACCATCGGTGGAGTTAAGAGTTCATTACAGAGTCAGCCATTAGTTCTAAGATATTACTGAAGTAGTAATTCTGCTTTGAAATCACGTTTAAATAATGTACCTTATGAGGTTAACTTTTATGGGCTAAATCATCAGGGGAAAATATTTTAGAAGTAATCCATTGTACTTTGAAGCTAAAAACTGGTTCTTGGTGCAGCCGGAGCAAGGACTTGCCTGTAAGTGCCTCAGCAAGGGTGGTGGATTGGCACAGAAGCAGCTTGAGCAGTAGCTGCCTTTTGCTTCTTGTAAAGGGGGAGTAAAGTGCCAGGCAGACTTTCTGATATTGGTCAACAATTGAGCTAGTTTCGGAACACTTGATGGGGGTGAAATTAAGTATTCACACACATAAATTACAAGCTACTCAGCACATAAATATTCATACAAATGAATATACTCTAATTTCCTCACACTTCCATTGTGTGTCTAGTACTACTTTCAGTTGAGTTCATATAATATAGAGGGTCTGACAGCTATTGCCCTAATGTCATTTATCACCAGCCCATCTCCATTTCAGTAGCACAGATACTCAGTGTACAATTTTTACTGTAAAATTGAATTTGTTTCTTGTGACAGAGTAGGGTTGTTGAATTTATGATTTAACATTGAACATCCTTCACCTTGAAAGTAGCTCTCCTGCCATAAAAAACAAGGCATCTCTCTCATGAGGACACTATAACATCATGATATGGATGCCCATTGTGTTGGACAAGGCCATGCCAGTAGAAAGTAAACTTAATTTCCTGGGTGTTTCAACATTTAGCTCTATTTTTTACTTTACAAGGATAAATATTAGGAAATAGTTTGTCCTCGGGTAACAAGTATCCTATCACGTGTAGAACAAAAAAGCATTGTTCAGTTCAAAATGGCTGACTCAAAGAAAATACAGAAAGCATTTGGAAGAAAGATTATTTATCTGATAGTTGCCCTTGTCCTTACTTTGAAGAAAATGAGTACATTATCTCGCTTGCAGTTTCTAACCAAAACTTTTATTATGGGTCAGTATTCTAATTCAAACCCACGTTTTCCTGACTTTCATAAATCCTTTGTCACTGGGTGCATTGTTTTTCTCTCTCCTTACTCTTCTGTCCACCTCCGTTGTCCTCCCCTGCACTCCTGCAATTACTGTCAAGTTTGCAAATAAAACCATCACTTAGTTGAGCTTCATTCCTGTTACATAGAAGCAGAAACATCCTAATATTTCCACCTTGCCTGCAAACTTTCAGAACCTACTTAAAGTCTGTAAATTATGCATTTCTTCTTTGATAGCACTTGACAGCTATGTTTACAGTTCTGAGACAACAAAGCACTAATTCAGTCCCTTTGTCCCGTGGGGGACAACATTTTCACTCACCCATTGACAGCAGTGCTTGTGGGTCTGTGGGAATTCATCTCTAAAATGCAATGCAAAAGGTTGCAGCTCCCTGTTTTACAGCAACGACAACAACAAAATCCTTTCTGTCCCTTCAAAGGGACACAAAGAGAGAGAGAGAGTCTCTCTCACCATACTTTTCTTTCCTGTTTGAGGTAATATCTACTTGTGCAGGGTCCACAACCAAGCCCAGCTCAGTTCCTCCAGGTAGGAAAGAGGGAGCTACCATCCTTATCACTCCCCTTACTGGAAAAACTTAGCTGTTGCCAGTTGTTAAAGGTACTTAGCAATTTTCCATCCAAATTGAACACATGCAGGCTGTAATTGCAGCCTGTCAACTATCCTCTCAGACTCAAAGAATTGAGATAGTAGAGATGAAAACTCCTCAGATCTATCTGGATCCTTTTACAACGCTAAATGAGGAATTAATTCAAAGCTGGAGAAATCCTTTCCTGTTATAATTTGGATGAGGATCTGCATTCTTCTTGGATAGGTGAATGCGCATCCCTGGGATAGCAGCTGGATTCTGCAGTACTAGTTCAATGAACATTTAAAAATGAACAGGGGAACCCCCTCAAAAAAACCCCAACAGAATACCAAAATCAACTGACCAATGAAACAAAACCCTACAAAACAAAAAACAACCAAAACCCTAAACGAACCCACAAACAAATAAAAAAAAAACAACAACAAACCCCCCAAGCAAACAAATCTCCCAAAACATTCACATACACTCTTAATCACATACACAGAATGTCAGGGGCTGGAAGGGACCTTGAAAGCTCATCCAGTCCAATCCCCCTGCCAGAGCAGGTTCACCTATATCAGATCACGCAGGAACATGTCCAGGCAGGTTTTGAATTTCTCCAGCTCATTCTGGTGTTCTGTCATCCTCACAGTGAGTCATAAATTCCATCTCTTCAACTCATTTAGATCATCCAGTTGCTCTTTAGCATTGCTCTAAATCATCATGCATGGAACCTTTCTGGCTCCTGCAGAAAAAAGGCATAAGGTTTGATGTCAGGTTTCCTTTTACGTTTGTTGACTTCTGCTGTTTCAAGGAACATCAGAACACCATGGACCATATGGTTCACAGCACAAATTTCCAGCAAATCACCCATCATTTGGCAAAGGTTTCCCCCAAAGACTGAGCTCTGTTTTAACAAAGAAGTAGACAGCCTGATGTGCTCTTATTCTTCAGCTATAATAATGTGTATACTTGAAGGAATTTTGGTTGCTTATTCAATCGGTTAACATGATATCACAAGCAAAAGATGTGTAAACCTATCTTTTTCTGGGAGGTAATGAAATATTATTCTTCCCCTTTCCTCAAGCTGCTTGGGTTTTATGTAGCTTAACTTCTCATTTTGATTTCTTTTCTGCTACTGTATATTTCTCTCTTACTGAGAATAAATCACAGATGAAGTAATGTTGAAAATGGCCTGAATATGTTTTAATCAAGAAATCCAGTGTAATGAACAGGCTGTGACTCTCAAAGTTGAGGGTTTATTTCAGAGCAGCATGCCATGTTTAATCAGGTTTACTAATACTGCACAGTACTATCTGCTTTGACAAGAATACGTTGATCATATTACAGAATGATTATTGCTAATGGAGATCTTTTAGACAAGATTAGATTTTGCTTCCGTCCAGATGCTTCAAAGAATGTTATTAGGTTTTGGTGTCGTATTTTTGTAGCATTAATATGATCAGCTTATGGGCTTGCTCATATGCTGTAACTGCAGCAATTTATCTGACAGTTAAGCTGTCAGGACCATGTAGCATCTAACCCAATGAACATTGCTGCAATCTGTATCAAATTAGGCACTGCCCACATGACCTTACCACACCTCTGGTTTGACCAATGAGTATTCTGATGGGCCCCCAACCTTTGAGATTCAGATATCTACATAGAATCATAGAATGGTAAGGTTGGAAGGGACCTCAAGGATCATGTAGTTCCAAATCACTGCCATAGGCAGGGACACCTCCCACTAGTACAGCTCACTCAAGGCCTCATCCAACCTGGCCTTGAACACCTCCAGGGAGGGAGCAGCCACAACCTCCCTGGGCAACCTGTGCCAGTGCCTCACCACCCTCACTGGAAAGAACTTCCTCCTAATATCCAGTCTAAATCTCCCCTCTGCCAGTTTAAACCCATTGCCCCTTGTCCTGGCATTGCAAGACCTTGTAAATAGTCCCTCCCCAACCTTCCTGTAGGTCCCCTTCAGATACTGGAAGGCTACTCTAAGGTCCCCTCGACATCATATAGTTGAACAGTTTCTTCCAAGAAAGCTGATTACTTCATGATAATATCCCTAACAGTGAATCTGCATATTTTTAAATGAATGAAGCTTTCTTTTTCATAAATCTGGAGAATAGGATTCAGAGTTGTGCTGCTTTGGTAGCTAATTAATGTAGCACTGTATGGAAAGTCCATTAGTACAACAGCATTTGTGATAGCAGGGCTTCTACATACATGCAGAAAGGATGATAAATTACATTGTTCATAACATTCTTTTCTTTCAAAGTTAATGGATATCTACAAGTACCTTTCATGATCTTTATTTACCAGTTAGACCAAAAAAAAAAAAAATTAAAAAAAAAGCTAAGAAGCATAAATATGAGTCTTAATACATTTTTACTAGAGTGCCTTACAATATCAACCAAGCAATACTACTATTGCTCGTAAGTTTAACACATGCTGAAATACACTCTGATGGTATGTTTCATTCCTTTTGATAATATGCCTTTAAAAACAATGTCCTTTAGGGTCCAATGGACCATGAAATAGTCTCTGCAAAAGTAGTAGTGGTGCAAATGCTGAGACAAGCATTCATTTTAGCTGTCAGCTTTAAGGACTGTGGAAGAAATGAAGCACATTTATTATATACTGATGTATTCTGACCAGATAATCCTTTTCAGTCGTAGGCACTATAAAGACGAGTGCAGATTACCGTGGGGGAACATTTAACAGAAATTCAGAAGGGTTGAAACAATTGTGCTTCCAATTTCACAGTTGGATAATTTGCTTTATAAACTTCTATTTAAAAGAAAGTTTTACTGGCTATGAAGTACACTAAGTAAACAATCTGTAACTATAAGTCAGTAAGTTAGAAACTGTTTCTACTAATAATATATTTATTAATTAATATTGGAGTTTGCTTTTCCATGCTGCAGGCATTTTCAGGTGTTTTCTTAGGTAACTATTGTCATTGCTATCTGTCAAAATTCACCCCTCAAAGCATCACCATTTGATGGTCTGTTGATAGTATGCTTATTTCTGTATAGCTATGGTAGGGACAAATTAACTCATACTGAAATCAACAGGACCACAACATTTGGAGGAAGGTATTTAATTATAATATTTTGATGTATTTTTCAATGCATAAACTTCATTATTCCCATTTTAAAGGTGGGAATGGGATACAGAAAGCCTAAGGGGTTTTTTAATCTTCATTATGTAGTAAATGGAAGGGAAAACTATATCCAAAGATATTACCTGTCTTGTGGCTCCCAACACGTGACCCCAGTCTGCTAGGGCTGTTTCATCAAGTCTTTTAAGAAACAGGCAGTTGAAACCCTTGTCTGGCTGAAGGAAAGCAGAAAATTGACAACTAGATATAGAGTCTTTTAGGAATGTACATTTTTTTGGAAGTGTATCAGAGCCCAAACCCAGTGTGCTGAAAATTAGCAAAATAAAGGGAAGCCAAGAAGCAATGCAATGTATAGAGCATGTGGTTAAAAACACAAGATCAAAACACAAGATCTTTCTCATTAAACACAAAATTTCCTGCAAACTTCAGTGGCAAAAATCCCTACGTACAAA
>VWZE01021513.1:62728-135377 GCA_013396675.1 Eubucco bourcierii | reverse complement strand
ATATATATATATATATATATATATATATATATATAATCTTTGTAAAACTATCACACAAGGAAATTGTTCAATCCATGAAGTCTTTGTCTACTATCATGGATGTTGTTAGATACACTATTTTTGTGTTTACACCAGCAAAAGTTCTGGCATCTGAACTTCTGTACAGTTTTAATTTAGAAGAAACAGTTTTGAGAATGTTTGTTTAATTCAGACATAGAATTACAGAATCATAGAATATCAGGGTCTGGAAGGGACCTCGAAAGATCATCCAGTCCAACGCCCCTGCCAGAGCAGGACCATCTATACAAGATCACACAGGATCATGTCAAGGTTGGTTTTAAATACCTCCAGAAAGAGAGACTCCACAACCCCCCTGGGCAGCCTGTTCCAGTGTTCTGCCACCCTCACAGTGAAAAAAAAATTCCTCCTCATGTTTAAATAAAACTTTCTATGTCTCAACTTCCACCCATTGCCCCTTGTCCTGTCATTGGGCATCACTGGAAAGAGCCTGGTTCCATCCTCCTGGCACTCAACCTGCACATATTCATAAGCAATGATGAGGTCACTCTCAGACTCCTCTTCTCCAAGCTAAAGAGCCCCAACTCCCTCAGTCTCTCCCCATAAGAGAGATGCTGCATTCCCCCAGTCATCCTTGAGGTTCTGCGCTGGCCTCTCTCAAGCAGTTCTATGTCCCTCTTGAACTGGGGAGCCCAGAAATGGACACAGTACTCCAGATTTGCAGGGGCAGGAGAACATCTTTCCACCTACTAGCCACACCCCTTTTAATATACCCCAGAATGGCATTGGCCCTCCTGACCACAATAGCACATTGTTGGCTCAAATACAGTCTGGTAATTCATGAAATTCTGGTGGTGTTTACATTACCTTGTCTGCTTAAAAACTCCTCTTGCCTCCTTTTCTAAATATTCCTCTTGTCTGCTTTTTAAAATATGTATGTCACAATTCAAACTCAATTCTTTAAAGAGTTAACTAAATTTAATACATAACAATCACAAGTCAAAATTGGTTTTTAGTGGGTTTGCAGAAATGTATGTTTCCTGACTATACTTTCACAGTTTCCTAACACTTACTTGACAGGAGCAACAAATCTACATATAAGAAAATCAGAAGTGCTCTTTGGAAGAACTAGAGATTCTTTTACTGTGGCACATCTCAGAGAAATATTTATAATCTGGTTGGAAATAAAAATTGCATTTTATTTCTGTCAATTGTATTATCCAATTAGGATCATTGCCATGGCTGCAGTGAAATAAAAACGAACCTTCTTTATAATAAAACATCCTCATTCTAAATTTACTTATTATTATAGTATTACAGTCTTACAAGTAAGGAGTAGGATCATTAAAAACAGTTGGAAATTTTAGGCTAAGCTCTGGCAATTCTGTGTAACAGTGAGCAGAAATGGTCTGGTTTCTTATTTGGTGCAGTGTCTGTGGTGTGGAGAGGAACACTCAGAGCAAACATTCTCTTACGAATACACCTAAATAAAAGTGATAGCTCTGTTTCCTATGCACAGGTAAGTGTAAAAAACCCACACATTTAAAGCCCACAAAATATTTTTCTGTCAACATTTTTTTTCTATTTCTCTGACCCCTTATACACTAAATTTAGTTAAATGTAATTTTCAAATATCATGACAAAATTAAAATGCAAAACATTTTCATAGAATCATAGAATGGTAAGGTTGGAAGTGACCTCAAGGATCATCTAGTTCCAATCCCCTGTCACAGGCAGGGACACCTCCCACTAGTACAGGTTACTCAAGGCCTCGTCCAACCTGATCTTGAACACCTCCAGGGAGGGAGCAGCCACAACCTCCCTGGGAAACCTGTGCCAGTGCCTCACCACCCTCACTGGAAAGAACTTCCTCCTAACATCCAGTCTAAATCTCCCCTCTGCCAGTTTAAACCCATTGCCCCTTCTCCTGTCATTGCAAGACCTTGTAAATAATCCCTCCCCAGCCTTCCTGTAGGCCTCCTTCAGATACTGGAAGGCTACTTTAAGGTCCCCTCGAAGCCTTCTCATCTCCAAACTGCAGAGCCCCAACTCTCTCAGCCTGTCCTCATAGGAGAGCTGCTCCAGCCCTCTAATCATCTCTGTGGCCCTCCTCTGGACCTGTTCCAACACTTCCATGTCCTTCCTGTGTTCCAGAACTGTACACAGTACTCCAGATGGGGTCTGAAGAGAGTAAAGTGGCAGAATCACCTCCCTTGTTTAAAAACTATCAAAACATCAAAATATTTATTTCATAGTAGCCTCAAAAGGCATTATCTTCAGTAGGGAGCCTGAAATGGAGCTCTGTGAGAAACATTAGGTTTGCTAACTGTTTAGATAAATGCACTTGGTATATTTTTCTGTCTGGCATGTTCCCTCGGTCAGGAAAATCTCCATGATGTTTATTTTCTGAGCCACTCTCTACATGTCATGAAGCATATGCTGTAGAAAACTGACTACATTTCAGAATGACAGCTGCTTTGCCATTCCAGTTCTCTGTCATGAAGGAAGATATCTAGCATATAAGCAAAGAAATTCCTCAGTAAATATGGTTGGACATTTGCCTTTAGAACTTAACTATTTTAAACTCCAAGGCTCAGTTTGCCTTAGTATTCTGATTTCCTCAGTATTCTGTTTTGCCTCAGTATTCTGATTTCCTAACAGTCAACTCTTACCATATTAATCTCACTTATTCTAGGAAACTATCTTATGCCACCCATGTGGCATAAATCCCCAGATAAATCAAGCTATCCAGTTTAAACTTTGTATAAATTCTTCAGCAATTACTTAGTCACTTAGAAGAAAATTGAATTCTTTTAAATAAGTCAAGTAGCTATGAATCTTTCTTAGGCTCACTTTGCCTTCTTTTTCAGAATTCTTCTAGCACATCAAATATCATGTGATTTTTTACAGTTTCTTACAAACAGCTGGATAGCTCAGTACCAAGTTCACCTAGTGAGCTGACAAACCCATCTTCTGAAGTGTCTCTAAGGTAGAAGATGCCTGGCAATTTTACAGATACTGTTATGCTAGTTATTTTGCCATTCTCCTCATGCAAAATGCTTTTGCATTTCATTCTCAGATTTATTTTATGTAGGAAAACTGTAAGACTTTGAAGAGCTCATCCTGCCACTCAGTTTCTGAATTAATTTCTTCCACTCATTTTATTTTTAATTCTTTTGGCAAAGCTAGAAGCACATTGAGTGTACTTTAATAACATACACATGTACATGATTACATTCTTTACCTTACACCCTGCAGCACCACTCAGCAGGTATGTATTCTGAATCCGCTCTGCACTGGGTTAAGAATTGGCTGGCTGGCTAGGCCCAGAGAGTGGTAGTAAATGGTCCCACATCCAGATGGCAGCCACTCACTAGTGGTGTGCCCTAGGGATCAGTGCTGGGCCCAATCCTGTTTAATATCTTTATAGGTAATCTGGATGAGGAGACTGAGTCCACCATTAGTAAGTTTGCAGACGACATCAAGTTGGGAGCAGATGTCAATCTGTTAGAGGGTAGAAGGGCTCTGCAGAGGAACCTGGACAGGCTGGACAGATGGGTACAGTCCAATGTCAGGAGTTTTAACAACTCCAAGTTCTACACTTTGACCACAACAACCTCATGCAGTGCCACAGGCTGGGGACAGAGTGGATGGAGAACGGTCAGACAGAAAGGGACCTGGGGGTACTGGTTGATGGCGACTAACATGAGCCAGCAGTGTGCCCAAGTGGCCAAGAAGGCCAATGGCATCCTGGTTTGTATCAGGAACAGTGTGGCCAGAAGGACCAGGGAAGTCATTGTGCCCCTGTACGCAGCACTAGTTAGGCTTCAGTACTGTGTCTAGCTCTGGGCCAGTCATTGTGCCCCTGTACTCAGCACTGGTTAGGCTTCAGTACTTTGTCTAGCTCTGGGCCTCTCAATTTAAGAACGATGTTAAGATATGTAATGGAGGGATAATCAATTAATGTGAGATGCTATTTTAAAAAAAATAATATTGTTTATTAATTTTGGTATTCAAAACTCTCACCACTCCTGACCACTATTTCTAATAATAATTAAGTTCTTCTGCATAGGTCATGGAAAGCATTACCTAAAGGAACAACTAGATCTAGAACAAGTAACTAGCAATAATACAACAGTTAACTCAATTGAACTGGAAGAGAAGTTCTTGCAATCGATTATACTGCTTGCCCACCAGATGGGCTCAAGAAGCACCTTTCTGCTCAGGGCAGAAGGCTATGATTCGCTTAGATTCAATTAAAGAGTTCTGCTAAAGATTTGCTTTGAGGTTTTTGAGTATTTACTCACAAACATTAGTCCAGATTCCCTGGGACTAACTAGAGCTTCAGACAGCACCCAAACACTTTCAGGGAGTTCTGTTGATGCCTTGTCAGCCGCTAAGGCTTCTGATTCTTCCCAGACTTCACAGGGTGCTAGGGAAAGAGGCAGATGATTTCTGACCTGGTCCTGATTCCTCTGGACAATCTGTGTGTCCCTCCAGGACTCCTCATCTTGGTAGGTGTAGGCAGGATGGCTTGCAATATGCAATCTTGGCACAGATGTCATGCCGGTTAAGCAGGCCTATCACATGGGGGTATTTAGAGCCTGTTCCTGGTAAACTCAAGAGTCCTGGGCTGCATCAAGAGCAGCGTGGTCAGCAGGGCAAGGGAGGGGATTCTGCCCCTTTACTCTGCTCTCGTCAGACCCCACCTGGAGTCTTGTGTACAGTTCTGGAGCCCCCAGCACAAGAAGGACATGGAAGTGTTGGAACGGGTCCAGAGAAGGGCCATGAAGATGATCAGAGGGCTGGAGCAGCTCTTCTATGAGGACAGGTTGAGAGAGTTGGGGCTCTGCAACCTGGAGAAGGCTTCGAGGAGACCTTATAGTAGCCTTCCAGTATCTGAATGGAGCCTACAGGAAGGCTGGGGAGGGACTATTGACAAGGTCTTGCAATGACAGGACAAGGGGCAATGAGTTTAAACTGGCAGAGGAAAGATTTAGATTAGATGTTAGGAAGAAGTTCTTTCCAGTGAGGGTGGTGAGGCACTGGCACAGGTTGCCCAGGGAGGTTGTGGATGCTGCCTCCCTGGAGGTGTTGAAGGCCAGGTTGGATGAGGCCTTGAGTGAGCTGTACTAGTGGGAGATGTCCCTGCCTATGGCAAGGGGTTGGAACTAGATGATCCTTGAGGTCCCTTCCAACCTCACCATTCTATGATTTCTTTCTATCTGCAGCAGGGTATGTCATCCTATCCATAAGTTATTGATAGACCTCTACAAAGGTTTGCGCTACTTAATATTTATTATGAGCACTTAATTTTTGCAATCCAAGAACAGTTGATTACTCTGAATTGCAGGTGCCATACTACTATGATTGCTGTAATTAAAATAATTAGGGTTGGAAGAGTTATAATGAAGTTATTAATATACACAATCTTCATCACATGCGGAATACAGGGGTTTTGACAACGCTAAAGAAGCAACAGGGTAATACTGCAAAAGGTTAGAAGTCATAAACCTGCCTTTTCTATAATTTTGCAGGTAGAAAGTTACATATAACTGGGAAAGCAAGTTGATGTATATCATCTTTAATTCCAGTAGATGTGTATGCTGAGCTAATATGAAGTTCTGGATACACTTTTGTTGCTAGTAAGAATTTTTTTGTTTTGAGGAAGTCATATCAGACACATTGCCATGCAGAAGGTATAATCAATACAGAAATATTAAATGCTAGATCTAAGACAAATTATGCTTTCAGATAGGTTATGCTTTTTCATGTCTAATAACACATCCAATTTTCAGTTCCACTCTACACTGGCATCTTTTGTTTGCTGTTTTTCTGCCACAAAGAGCCTATTACACATTTAGATTAATCAGAAGCAGAGAGTAAATACTTTTTCAAGAAAGCTTGCCAGTCCATCCCTTCCTTCTGTTGTAATAGTAGAAAAATAACAGAATTTTTAGAAAATGGAATTGCGGTCTTCTCTTTCCTAATTGTAGGGTATAGCTGCAACTTTCATTAGCCTGCAGTTGGTAAATTTCCACAATTTTCAGACCATAAAGCACTTTCTTGTTGGAAATGGACTGTGTTGTAAAGGGCTAGATCCCAATTCAAAGAAAAAATCACCATTTCCACTAGCCTGTGGTCAGATCCTAGTGACATGAAGTATGCATACATCATCCATGCTGGCTTTAGTGAATTTCTTAGGTGATATGTGATAACCTTCAAGGAGATCTGTGGCATTTTTTGCACCAGCTTTCAAGATGTGTGTTTATCTAAGCTCACAGTCATTTGGGAGATGAAAATATTGAGAGTAAGTCAGATATCTTCGATGTTGCACAGGAATCAGCAGACGTTTTGCGATGAGATAGTGAACTCTAATGTACTGGTGATATTCTCACAACTTGAGAAAGAAAAGAAATTAATAAAGATTTAGATGTATTTTAAATGTGTATGAGAATGCCTGACAGGTTTATATACTGTTATGAAGATTATTTTGTACCATGGTTTCACAGTATCACCAGGGTTGGAAGAGACCTCAAAGATCATCAAGTCCAACCCGTTACCACAGACCTCAAGACTAGATCATGACACCAAGTGCCACGTCCAAACGCACCTTGAACACCTCCAGGGACGGTGACTCGACCACCTCCCTGGGCAGCCCATTCCAGTAGGCAATGACTCCCTCCATGAAGAACTTTCTCCTCACCTCCAGCCTAAACTTCCCCTGGCACAGTTTGAGACTGTGTCCTCTTGTTCTGGTGCTGGTTGCCTGAGAGAAGAAGGTAACCTCCACCTGGCTACAACCACCTTTCAGGTAGTTGTAGACCGCAATAAGGTCTCCTCTAAGCCTCCTCTTCTCCAGGCTAAACAATCCCAGCTCTCTCAGTCTCTCTTCACAGGGTTTGTGCTCGAGGCCCTTCTTTTCATGTCTGCTGTTCTGTGAACATACTTATGGGTTGTTCTGCCACTCTAAGTTTTTAAATATATATAAAGGTCATACAAGCTTCTTGCAGTTTCTTTTTAGCACATGCCAAACAAGGTGAAAACAAACAGAGAAAGAACCAATTGTAAGTTTAAACAGAGATCTGTGCTGCAACTGTACAAAATGTATCTGTTCTTCTGCGGAAGTTAATATATTTACAATATATAATAAAATATTGCATCATTTACACCGTGAGGTGAGATGGTTATGAATTTTAATGTTCCTATTCCAGATGTTGTGATACATAGTACTGGAGTACTGCGTGCGGTTCTGGAGCCCCCAGCATAGGAAGGACATGGAAGAGTTGGAGCGGATCCAGAGGAGGCCACAAAGATGATCAGAGGGCTGCAACAGCTCTCCTATGAGGACAGGCTGAGAAAGTTGGGGCTTTTCAGCCTGGAGAAGAGAAGGCTTCAAGGATACCTCATAGTAGCCTTCCAGTATCTGAAGGGGGCCTATAGGAAGGTTGGGAAGGGATTATTTACAAGGTCTTGCAATGACAGGACTAGGGACAATGGGTTTAATCTGGCACAGGGGAGATTTAGACTGGATGTTAGGAGGAAGTTCTTTCCAGTGAGGGTGGTGAGGCACTGGCACAGGTTGCCCAGGGAGGTTGTGGCTGCTCCCTCCCTGGAGGTGTTCAAGGCCAGGTTGGATGAGGCCTTGAGTGAGCTGTACTAGTGGGAGGTGTCCCTGCCTATGGCAGGTGGTTGGAACTAGATGATCCTTGAGGTCCCTTCCAACCTTGCCATTCTATGATTCTATGAAAAGATATTCATTAAAAATATGAAGGTTTGTTCTTCACACTTGTGTTTTCACAGGTTACAAGAGATGTATTGCAACTGAAAATAATATCCTTTCACATAAGGCCAGATATTTTTCATGACATTTCCTATACTGGAAAGCTAATAAAAAAACCCTCAAATATAAGATGTTATGAGAAACACTCTTAGAGTGAGAAAAATACTGGAATGTGGTTAACTTTTTCCTTATGTGAAGTATCAATAGATATGGCTTCCAAAAATTGAGTTAAGAAAGGAAAAAGCACATGGTGCTTCACATGACACAGGAGATATTGATATTAAAGTGACAGGCAAGATGAGATAATTGCAGAAAAGCTTAGATGAACTACAATCAGTGACCCACACAGAAATAATCTAATTAATGCCTATTTTGTTCATCAGTCGTTAAGCACAACATTAACTTCTCTCCTCCAGAAGCTGTATTAGCTTTCCAAACTTTAGATTTTTAACCCTGGAATATTTGTTGTTGAATTCTATTTACTATGCCAGTTGCATTTTCCTACAGTGATTCACATAAATGTTTTGCCACAGGTTGAAATTGCCATCACTAACCACCACGTTGATATGTTACTGTTTCTCTGCATGCACTCTGTTCCTGGAAATACATTCTCCATGCTTGTGCTGGGAATGAAAATAATTGGAAACAGGTCTAACACTTCACAGAAACATTCTGGTTGGAAAAGACTCCCAGGATCATTAACTTAAACTGTCATCCCTACTCTGCAAAGTTCGCCCTTAAACCACATCCAAAAAACTTTAAAATACATCCAGGGTTGGTGACTCAATCACCTCCCTGGGTAGCCCACTCCAATGCCTGACCACTCTTGCTGGGAAAAAATGTTTCCTAATATCTAGTCTAAACCCACCCACTCACAACTTGAGGCCATTCCCTCTTGTTCTATCACTATTTACATGTGAGAAGAGACCAGCAGCAGTCTCTCCACAATGTCCTTTCAGGTAGCTGTAGACAGCAATGAGGTCTCCTCTCAGCCTCCACTTTTTCTATCTAAATAGCCACAGCTCCCTCAGTCACTAACTTCTGCCAAGTTTACTCAAGAAGAGTTATGCAAATCTTCATGGGTGACAACAAAAGAAGTTCAGAAAACTTTAGTTTGCACAGCTGTCTAATCAGAAAACAGATTTAGTGTTATCTTTGGGTTTTTTGCCTGTTTTGAACATTCAGTATATTTAGAAATCTCGCTGTATCAACAATGACCTAAAAACTTTTATAGACTGCTTATATAAACAGTAGTTACTCATCTGATTAGGTTGTGTCCTGTAAGCCACAGACCACTGAGATTTAAATTCTTAATAAACAGCTCACACTTTCCAGAGATTTAACATAACAGTTTTGGAAAGTATTTTTAAAGATATCCAACTGATCTATAATCTTATCCAAGTTGATACAATGGATCTTCTAAAAGTAGTTAAGACTACAACAAATAAGGCTTAGCAAAATTAAGAAGACAACAAAAATAACCCGCAAGAGAAAAAGACAGCCAGCAATTGTGAAAAATAATAAAGAGTTTGGGTTGCAAAACTGGTTCTGCTCCTGCTGAAATAAACAGTCTTTGTCACTGTCTTCACTGAAAACAGGATTCTACCACATATTTGTCAGTAACATGATGAAATTCCTGTGAACTGCAGAGAAAGAAAAACTGTGGGGAAGGTATCATTAGCTTTCCTCCATGAGTTCAAGACAGTTTATTATGAAACCTGTATGTGTGCATATGTGTATACAAAAATATATAGATAAGATTGATCCTTGTGACAATATGAAGATACAAACTCAAGTTGTTGTATTGACAGAGAACCAAGGAAGCCATTTAGAATATGTTGTCTTTTGAGACTGATTCTGTGCTGGATTGCTTTTTGGCAGAGCTGCTGGTATTGATTATTAGTTATGACCTCCACATTGCTAAAATAGTGATAAGGAAGCTCATCATTTGTATACAGCACATTTTTCTAAAATAGTATCATCTTTCTGTTTATGTTACATGTTTTTTGGGACATTATTTCTCTGCTCCCTAGTTTCAGGCTATAGAGTACTTGCCTTTCACAGTAGTGTTCGTGCTAACTTCAGAAACTGACCAGTCATACAAATAAAATAAATTGGTTTTGGGCTTTTGATATTACAGAATCATAGAATATATCTGGTTAGAAGAAATATCAAAGATCATCCAGTCCAATTCTATCAAATGATACAAGTACTCTTATGATTAATACAGACTTTTAGCCTTAGTGACTGTCAAAAATCTAAACAATTCCCCATACACTGCCACATCATAATCTCATTTGTATATTGCAATGCAGTCCAAAACCAAGCTACAGGAAAATCATAGAATCATAGAATCATAGAATGATAAGGTTGGAAGGGACCTCAAGGATCATCTAGTTCCAACCCCTTGCCATAGGCAGGGACACCTCCCACTAGTACAGCTCACTCAAGGCCTCATCCCATCTGGCCTTGAACACCTCCAGGGAGGGAGCAGCCACGACCCCCTTGGGCAACCTGTTCCAGTGTCTCACCAAATGTTCCTAGTTCAAAGCAAGAATCAACGTGACCTGGAAAAAAATTCCACATTGACATTTGAACCATTTTTTGACAACAGCAGTGACAAATTTTGTAATGGTTCAAAAAGAACTTCTATTTCCACATAATGATGCTGTAATAAAAGCTGTTTTCTGTGTTTTGAGAAACATCTAACCTGTTGCCTAAGCGTGTTCTGGAATGGAGTAA
Organism: Eubucco bourcierii; assembly: GCA_013396675.1. Taxonomy (NCBI): domain Eukaryota; kingdom Metazoa; phylum Chordata; class Aves; order Piciformes; family Ramphastidae; genus Eubucco; species Eubucco bourcierii. Next base: position 124,834 of record VWZE01021513.1, on the reverse strand, counting down.
TGGTGATGTATCTGTGATACAACTCAGGTTATAAGTACTTTTCATGTCTCTCAAACATCACAAACTGGTATTATAATAATGGTAAAGGAAGAAACAGGTCTCATAAATGTCTAAGCCCAGTAAACAAAAGCTTTGTGGCACCCAGTAAACAGAAGTTTGTGGTCAAACACATGGCTAGCAAATGTCTCACGTCATCTGATAGAGTCGAGCTGCTCTGAGATGATGGAGGAAACCAACGTTTTACACCTCGTGCCCCATGCTATCCCATACTCAGTCAAGTGTGTTTCATGAAACCAGAATTACTGGTAAGAAACAGTGTTTGCAAACCATATATAATCCTAAGAACCTTAAGAACATGCTGGCGAGGTAGCAGATACAAAATCTAACCCTGTTAATGAAAGATCCAAACCAGAAAATTACATCTTTTCAATTACTGGAAATATTGTCCTCCTTTAAAAGATTAATCAATTTGAAATGTAAGTAGTTTGCTTTTTACTTTTTTTATTTCTTTTTTTTTTACTCTATGGTCTCTGAGCATGCAACACTGAATAATACTAAAGTAAAAATATGAGTCCGATTGAAAGGATTTTAGTGGTCTACCTTTACCTTGAAGTGTAGTTTTCTACTGAATTGAGGTTCTTAAGATTACTTCTAATCTCTCAGCTCTTCATTTGTTGTTGACAAGGAGAACTAAACAAAGAAGAAGAAATACCTGTTTGTTAGGGTTAGGGTAAAAGTAGGATAAAATTAAACCACTTAAACATTTTTCTTGCTTTACTATATGTGAACTTTGGTTCCTTGGGACTCAATTGCTGGACCCTTCCCTCTTGTTTACCATGCATTTGTTTAATAATTGATTTTTAGGCCAGCTTTGACAAATGCTTCTTATATCAAAGATTTTAAAACCCCACTTATCTAAAGTCTACAAAGAGCAGCAGTAGAATTATTTATCTTTACCTGTTACACTGTTAAGAGTGAGTATGTTTCAGATATACTTGAATGGATGATTGTAAAGGCAAATCTGCTCTGTAGCTTTTAAGTCTATGTTGGTCTAGTGCAGAGACTACATAGAATCCCTATGCATCTCACCATTCATCAGGCTGTGAACTGGTGTGAGTATATGAACGCTCACAGTTTTCATCACCAAAATAATTTACAGTCTTTACAGGTCTCAGTTATCAAGTAGAACATTATGGTTACCCTCACAGACAAGAAAATGAGGCCTGAGATTACATTTGATTTACTCAAGGTCAGAGAGGAAATCTGCATTAAGATTTGAACTCAAGTATCTTGATACCAAAAAAATCCAACTAGTTCAGCCATTCTACTATCTCTTGTCTATGCAATGCTAAGCCTACCCCTGTAGTTCTTTCTGAATTGAGAGTGAGCATTCTCAATCTCCTGTATGCCCTTACTCTGTACAATAGAGCAGAACTGGAACAGTGAAAGACTGGAAGCTGTAAGGAGAATTACAGCTCAGCTGACAACTGAAGCAAAGATTATTAGGCAATTACTTATGATATCCTTGTAAACTTTCCAGATTTATAAAGTCTGTGAGTTTCTTTCTTCCTGATTGGAGCAGAATCAGTGTAATTAGGCCATATTCCTGCCTTGAATTCCTCCTCAGTTCCTTCAGGCTTCCTTGAAGTCCTAGCAAAAAGAAGATTTTTCACTTCTCAGTACTTCATTGGCCAGCCAATGCCTGGATAGCGTCTGTATAAATCTGCCCAAATCCTGCACAGATATTTTGCTTTCCTGGACTTTGTGGCCAGATTCTGATTTTTACCGATATTTTCCATCTCCAGGTACCATGGAAAAGATGTAAGGTTGGAGAAGGCACTCTCTTTGCCTTTGTGGAAAACCCTAGATATGGTTATAATGCCTCTGGCCTAAACTTCAGAGTTCTGTTGTAGGAAGGGTAATTTTGCCTTCCCCTCAGGGAACATTAGGCAGATTCTCCTCAGCCCAGTACCCATGCCAGTTCTGGGAGCAAGATGTTGCGGTAGACTGTCCTCCAGTGGAGAGGACCAGAACTGCCAGCCCTGTATTCTGTATGGTGAGTTCTCCTCTGACAAATCCACAAGCCCCACGTTTTTTGCAGCAGAAAATTGCGTTTTCCATCCCATATCTCATTCCATTCCTCTGCAGACTATCAAATTAGAAGGGCCTGCAGCACACTGCTCACTGACAGAGTTGCTAGGCCCATTTAATTAAATGTTGCCCATTAGGGCATATTCCAGGAGTGTGAAATCTCACAGTTAGATTTTTATTATACAGAAACATGGAAGATGACATTGCAGTGATATCTCTATTATTGCTTAATGTAGAATGAAGAATTTTAATAGAAAAATAGCCACTTTTTAGAAAAGGTAGGTATTTTACGCATTTTTTTTTAACTTTTTTCTTTTTAAAAAATAAATCTCTATTGTGTTTCAGTCTAATTCGAAGAACCTTCTCAGTCTATTTTGTTTTCTCAGAAACAGACATAGTAATTTAGACTTTAACTCACTATTTTGTTTGCTTTATAAGAGCAACTACCTTTTCATCTGAGACATCATCTTTTGTATGCTGATAACCATTTCAAATATTTTCTCATTCTGTTAGAAAGAGGCTTTCTATTATTTACTCTACCACATGACAGAAAAACAAGAGGTCTCACCAAACAAATTAATATTTCTTAAGTCTTAACAAATTAACAATGCATGCAAGGACTCTGATCTGGCTTCTAACAAATATAGACTTCAGAAAGTCATTGTCACAGAGAAGAAAAGCAGACTATGAAACAGGTGCTTCACAAAGTAGTATGTCAAATGTCTATATAAAACAGAATTCACTTTACTATGCCAAGTTCAAGAACGTTGCCTTCAACTAATCAGCCAATTCCAAATATGAAAAGCTAATAAATTAGTAATCTTGAGTGTATTTTATCATCTTTCCTTGATAAAGAAGTAGGAAAGAACTGCTCTAGAAGTTGTCTTAAACCCATCACTAAATATGCTATAAAAACCTACTGATGCAGTTACATGTCATTAGTGGCAATTAGTAAGAGGTTAAATGCCTCATGACACAGTAATATTATGCATTAATTGGAAACTACTCATGAGAAGAAAAAAAAAAAACCACACCACAACCTTTTGAAATTATGTTTGTAATACTAGCATTTCAGAATAAGAGCCTAGCCCATGAGTAGCCTGACATCCTGGAAAAAGCAGGTATATTTTTGGTGATTTTGAAAATTAATCTGATTACGTGTTTTGTATTTATATGATTGCAGAACTGCACATTGAGCGCAGGCAGAATTGCAAGAACAAGGCTCTCGGCTATCAGGCAAGCAGTCATCTGGGAGAGAGAAGAGCAATTCATTCTGAGGGAAGTGGATGAATGATCAGACTAAGACTGAAACACTGGATTTGGTTCTGACTCATGACGGTCTTCACCAACTTGCCCTAAAGCATGTCTTTTGTCTCAGTTCTACATCTGTGAAGAAGGTTAGGTAGTAAAAGCGATGGGAAAATAATTACTATAAGATGCTGAGAACTGTGTACACATCTAGACAGATACTGCAATCAGAAAATACCTGTTAAATGTGTTTCAGAGGATCATTCATTCCAACAAATTCTGTTAGGAGAGCTCTAACTCTTGAGAAAAGGGAGAGCTACACAGTTTAGTTTACTAATTCAGTAATGCCCCGTGGCAGTCTGTCTGCCAGGGTATTGCAATGCAGAGCAGACTGATGGGCAAGATTTAGCTGATCATTGCATAAATGGCAAAAAAAAAAAAAGATAAACGGTACCTCTAGTCTCAGTCTAGCTTTGGTCTCAATGTTGGCCAAGGAGTGAATATTTGGAAAGTAAAGAGAAAGCAATATTTATCACAGGCTGCCCTTCCAGTGATACTGATTGAAGATTCTCAAACTGAATGAAGAATCGGGGAGAAAAAAAAAATTAAAAAAAATTCTGACAGATAAGCAAATAGTCTGTTTCACACCAAACATATTATCTTCAAAGGCAGGCAGTTGTCAGCATGTTACACAGGACTGTTAGCCCAAAATGAGCCTAAGACAGATCTAACAACAGGGTAGGAGGTTACCCTAGCCTCTGGGGAGCTTAACATAACATAAACCTATGCTGTGACTTCACAGAAGTAACTCAGACATGGACATTAATCCCTATGCACCACGTTTTAGCTTGTAAAATAGGGATATTACTAATTCCATACACAGTTGATATATCTTCTTCTGTGAAGACAGTCTGAGGCAGTTGGGACTGTTCAGGCTAGAGAAGAGTAGAGTAGAGGGGAGACCTTAGAGCTGCCTTCCAATACCTGAAGAGATCCTACAGGAAGGTTGCATAGGGACTTTTTGTAAGGTTTTCTAGTAATAGGACAAGGGAGAATGGCTTTAAGCTGAGGGAGACTAGATTTAGTCTGGATCTTAGGAAAAAAGTTCTTCAATATGAGGTTGATAGGACTCTGGAATAGGTTGCCCAGGGAGGTTCTGGATTCCTCCTCCCTGGGGGTGTTTAAGGTCAAGTTGGATGAGGCCTTGAACAGCCAAGACTAGTTGACAGGGGTCCTTGCCCACAGCAGATGATCTCTAAGGTTCCTTCCGATTTAAACTATTCTATGATTCTATGAAGTAATTAGGAAATTGCCTTTCTACTTCTGGCTGTACAAAAATATAGGTAAAAATATAATTTAAGAAGGCTGTAACAGTCAAGTGCATCATGGATCTGTCTGTATCACCTACATTCCATCTGTTGCTCTGTCTCCCCTCACAGATTGGAACAGCTCATGCCAGAAGACATCAAAAGCAGAAACAAACAAACGATAAAACCTCAACCAAGAGGGAAGAATTTTTCACTTTACCTTCCTTGTTTATAGTTTCTCCACCAGTGTGTCAGTCTGTGTTCCAAGAACAGCTCTATTACATTTCATAAAAATGTTAATGAGTGCAAAGTTAGAAAGGTTCCCCCTCCCAAAGATGTGGCTTATAAATAGCACATAATATTGCAGTGTGAACATTTTATTGGATGGTTAATAACGCTTTTAAGGTTCTATGTTTCATGAGTAAGTCATCAAAACTCAAAAGATATTTGCTGGTTTCACATATAACCTACACCAACTGTACACAGATGTATATGATTTTTATATGTATATATAAAGTGAGTAAATTTATTACTACATCCTCTATAACAAGTCTGAATTTTCAGGGTAGTCTGAATAAAACTCAGTGATACAGCCTGCTTCATGTGATTCTGAGCTGATATAAAGAAAGCTTCACTAGATTTCTGCAAATTTCATGCCTCCCCCCCCCCCCCTTTTTTTTTTGTGTGCATGTGTGTGTGCACTGAAAAATTAAGGCAGAATTCAGGAGGTTTTCTGTGTTGTTAAACCAGTTGGAAACCTGGAGAAGTGGGTCCCAACTGTTCAGTCACCTGAAAAAAAGAGGCTCTTTCCTATTCCACACTTCTTAACTTCTACCTCTCTCTCCTTGGTAATCAAGGTCATACCCTATAGCAGCAGCAACTATTGAAATGGTTTCAGGACTGCTGTGGTAGGTCTAAATAAGCCACGTGGGCTTGTACATGTCCTGGCTTGCCCAGGCATGCTCCCCTGCTCCCCTTCCCTCTGTGCTGAGGGTGGTGGCCACAGGAAAGGGGACAAAAGCCCCAGCTTCACCTAATATGGTCAAACTGGGCAAATTGGCTGTTCTATGTCCAAAGGCCCATTAGTCTCAGGTTGAATGGATATAACAAAGCACAAAGGTGCTCTCTGCTATTGTATCCCTGCCTGCTTACTGCCTCATTGATCCTGAGCTGGGTGGGACCCCAGTGAGCAGGATCAGGCTCTGATGCCTCCACGTGTTCGGCCTGCACAGCCAGTGGGACACTGTTGCCAGGACTGCACACGGCAAGACGTCCTGTCTGCACATGAGAGCCTGCTGCCGAGAGAGCCAGGACCAGGTCAGAGATTGTCTGCCTCCTTTTTCTGAAGCACCCAGGAGCCTGAGGAAACTCCAAAGTCTCTAATGGTTTTCGGCCCAGCAGCAGCCCCTCCACGTGCTTCGGTTCTTGTCCCATGATATTTTTGTGAGTAAATAATTCAAGCCTCTTGTAATCATTAATTGCCTTCTGCCATAAGCAGAAAGGAACTTCCTGCATCCATCCAGTGGCTATGCAGGATAATTCACTGCAAGTGATGTAAGTGACCGCACAAACCTTCTCTGCCAGAAAAAATGTTTGCTTATGCTGGTTGCCTTTAAAGTGTTCCAGTTTTGCCTGTTCCCTGTATGTATAAATTTCCAAACTGTGCATTTTTTAACCTTGTAAACAAGTTTTCTGGTGAGATTTAATGTTAATAAACAGTTTTCATACTTATTAACAATCTCTGCCTGGATATCAAAATGAATATCATTATTAATTTTAAATCATTTCATTATGAGGACAAAAGGATCATCAACCATCATGCAGTCCACACAGAGTGTACAGTGGCAGATGAATTCTTTGTGAGATCTGTGAGGCCCCTTCATTGCTAATGGTTGAACAAAAATGCACCAAAGAACATTCAAACAAGGCCAGATTAAGACTCACAGAAGGCAAAGTTGAGAGGGTTCTTAGCAGCTACTTTGCCTTTTTTCTTAGTGTTATAATTTCTTTTCATCAGAGCTGGGACTTTAGTTGAAAGTCTTTCGAAATAACCCCATCCCTCTTATTCTGAGCTTAAAACGTATGAACCAATTTAGCATTATTATTTACTACATAGGGGACCTACCATATCTGCTACTTGCTTAGACATTGTGTCAGGTCTGCTCCAAGACATTAGGAAAACATTTTCCAGACTTTTGAAACATTCCAAGAGTTCTGTTGAGAATTCCTCTTTTACTACTGGTTTACAAATTGGTGCTACTATTAGCATCCAGCAGTATTAGTATTAGTATTATGATATTTAGTTATTTTGAAAAGAAAACACATAGTACCTCTACAACAAATTATATGAGAATTTAGCCCTGTTACTTAAGCTGAATTTGTAGTTTTTCACCATTTTGGTTCACAAACTCTGAATTTGAAGACATTCAGATGTATTACAATATATTTTTCAAGTTTCAAAACTTGCTCTGTTTTTTTCAGACTTGACAATGTCAAACCATCTTTTGCTGAGTCCCTCTACCATCCATAAACTGCCAAACATAAGAAAGGTAGAAAAATGTGGAAGATGGAAATGAAAACAGAACAGATGGCTCATCTGCAATTATACCTCTGAAAGGGCTGAGGGCTTCACAGAGATTTACAAACCTTCTGGAGACCAGACAGTTGATGATCACATGAAATGATCCCTGAAAATGTTTTAGATGAGTAATTGAAAATAATAATTTTCTGTGGAATATAGGAAAATTCTCAAATCAACAGTGATCCAACAAGGAGAAAACGATTAGGTCCCAAAAGGTTGTTGTCAATGTACATAACTTAAGTAAGCAAAGGTATGATTCCTGAAAGTCATGCCCCCACACCCAAGATTTCAGCCAAATGAAGAAGCTATTTTAAAATAACTGTGATAGGATGATTTTGGTAATGAGAATGAGTCAAGGGTGGCTGATCTGGTCTGCCATTAAGATACATCAATTATCTCAATGTCTCTCTGTGAGAAGAGAGGTAACTTCTCTTGGCCTGGTAATAGTTAGTTAATCAAATCTGTGAGGCTTCTTCCCTGAACTGAACAATTATCCTGCAATCCTCCTCCTCTGCTTCTCCCACTTACAGTTTTTTTGAGATCTCATTTTTGTTCTTGTATTTGTTGAAGGAACATTTATGCATGAGTATGTGTGTGTATTAAAAAAGACAGAGCTGACAAGTGCATCCCAGCAAAGATTTAAGTGCTTATGTGTTATATGTTCAACTATTTGGTGAAAATTAAACTAGAATTAATGGAATTAACATTTCAGGAAGTATCTCCATCTTATTTCCCCACTGTTGGTAAAATGTAAGACTGATTTTCTACCACTTACTCAGTTGTTGTATTTTCTTCCTAAAATATTCCTTTCTCTCAGCAGAACTTCAAACAGCCTGTACAAGAATGATTTCACCTTGGAAAGTGTTGGCCATGCAATAAAGACAGACAAAAATGAAACCATGTAAATTGTATAAACTGAATTTAAAATAACAGGCTTTTGACAGGTGAAATTTCATATGATAAGGGATGAAAACAAGAAGATTGTGGCTAACAGACTGATTCACAAAAGTCTGAGTCAATTTGCAAAAGAAAATTAAAGCAACCCAACTGACGAAATTCCAGGAAGTTTCATCAACTTCTGGCTTCTAAACTGAGCAGGAGGTAGGAGATGCTCAAAATGGAATTGCTCCAAGGAGGCCTGACAACACTCAAGTGGATGCATTAGGCTTGAAACATTTTTTGAAGCAAAAGAAAAATGTTTTGAGAAACAAGTATTCTAGGAAATATAAATAGAAAATATTATCATGCAAGCTGTCAGTAAGCGTTAACAGAAAGACCATTGTTTTACCCAGTGATAACATTTGTAGTGATGCATTTTCATACTCTTCCTTGCGTTAACCAAAGTTTTGACCTCAAAGTAATCAAAAATCTTTGAGAGACTTAGGAAGGAAAAGGAAAAAAACAAAATTGAAACCTCAGCGCCAGCAAGGACAAAGAGTGAGAGAGAACTACTCTGGTGTGAAACAATGATTTATATATAATTTCTCTGAAACTGTTTTTTCATTCAGCCATGGAAAGAATTTTTCAGGCTAAAAAATACAAATTGATCTAGTCTGGAAGAAACAGCATTTAAAACACACAAAAGATTAGGAGTTTTCACAAATCAGTTTCTAAAACTTCTAAGAGACAGAATTAATGCATGTGCACTTTTCTTTCCCATCAAGTTGTGGGTAGATAGGACTGGACTTTTAAATGAAAAACAACTTGAAAGAAGCTTCAAAATTAGTAGAATGCAGTGCTTTTGAAAGTCTACATTCAAGGCGCTTCTGGGATAAGATTTTAAGAGAAATTTAAAAGACAATGCAAAAATCATACAATCATAGAATGGTAAGGCTGGAAGGGACCTCAAGGATCATCTAGTTCCAACCCCCTGCCAGAGGCAGGGACACCTCCCACTAGTACAGCTCACTCAAGGCCTCCTCCAACCTGGCCTCGAACACCTCCAGGGAGGGAGCATCCACAACCTCCCTGGGTAACCTGTTCCAGTGTCTCACCACCCTCACTGGAAAGAACTTCCTCCTAATATCCAGTCTAAATCTCCCCTCTGCCAGTTTAAGCCCATTGCCCCTTGTCCTGGCATTGCAAGACCTTGTAAATAGTCCCTCCCCAGCCTTTCTGTAGGTCCCCTTCAGATACTGGAAGGCTACTCTAAGGTCTCCTGGAAGCCTTCTCTTCTCCAGGCTGCAGAACCCCAACTCTCTCAGCCTGTCCTCATAGTAGAGCTGCTCCAGCACTCTGATCATCTTCGTGGTCCTCCTCTGGACTCGTTCCAACACTTCCATGTCCTTCCTGTATTGAGGGCTCCAGAACTGCACACAGTACTCCAAGAAATAGAACTAGGAGCCAAGAAAGCACTGTAAAATAATTGTATCCCATCAAACATTTTAGTTCTTTAAATATAACTCATAAATAAAACCAAGCTGTGTGGCACAGTCGACGAGGTGGGCCCAGGCCAACGTCATGAAATTCAACAAGGCCAAGTGTAAGGTCCTGCACCTGGGTAGGCACAATCCCAAGCACAAATACAGGCTGGGTGGTGAATGGCTGGAGAGCAGCCCTGAGGAAAAGGATCTTGGAGTCTGGGTTGATGAAAAGCTCAACATGAGCCTGCAGTGTGTGCATGCAGCCCAGACAGCCAACCGAGTCCTGGGTTGCATCAAGAACAGTGTGGCCAGCAAGGCAAGGGAGGGGATTCTGTCCCTTTACTCTGCTCTTGTCAGACCCCACCTGGAGTACTGTGTGCAGTTCTGGAACCCTCAATACAGGAAGGACATGGAAGTGTTGGAGTGGGTCCAGAGGTGGGCCACAGAGACGATCAGAGGACTGGAGTAGCTCTCCTATGAGGACAGGCTGAGAGAGTTGGGGTTCTTCAACCTGGAGAAGAGAAGGCTTCCAGGAGACCTGATAGTAGCCTTCCAGTATCTGAAGGGGGCCTACAGGAAGGCTGGGGAAGGATTATTTGCAAGGTCTTGCAATGACAGGACTAGGGTCAATGGGTTTAAACTGGCAGAGGGAAGATTTAGACTGGATGTTAGGAGGAAGTTGTTTACAGTGAGGGTGGTGAGGCAGTGGAACAGGTTGCCCAGGGAGGTTGTGAATGCTCCCTTCCTGGAGGTGTTCAAGGCCAGATTGGATGAGGTCTTGAGTGAGCTGTACTAGTGGGAGGTGTCCCTGCCTGTGGCAGGGGTTTGGAACTAGGTGATCCTTGAGGTCCCTTCCAACCTTTCCATTCTATGATTCTATGATAACTCTATCTTAATTGCTTCAAGTTTAGTGTTCCAGCTGCAAGCTGGGTTGCACTTCAAGCTGTTCTGTGATGATCAGTAATACTTCCATTCAAGTAAACAAGCAACATGTCAATATACTGCCAATGCTGGAGCTGGGCTGCATTTCACATAATTTTTGTTTGCTAAAACCAAAATGGAACAACATGGATCCATTATGACATGGTGAAAATAAGGGTTCAAATGTGATAAATCTGCTAAAAGAAAATACTTTGGGATTAGTCCATGATGGAAATATTTAGTGCAAAAGAATAGAAAATATACCTACTTCATTTTGGCCAGCTGTTGGTCTTAAAAACTACTTGCTTTTCTAGTCAATGTTTTAAGCAAATATTTTGCTTAGCTATAGCAACATTTTTTAAAAATGAAAATAATTTTTCAAAAGTTAAATTTTTTTTTAAATTAAATAAAATTATTTAACTATAAGACTTTTGAGACTGCTGGTTTTTTTCTCTGCCTTATCAACAGTGACAAGATTCCTAGTCCCTTTTTCTTCTATCCTCTCATTTGGTACAGATCTCATTTCTTATACCTTTCACTCATGCTTCCCAAGAGGAAAATTGTCATGCAAAATACTCTATGATATAAATGTATTTGTTTCTATAATGTTGAATCATAAGGACAGCCTTCCTCATAGTATTTATTCACAGCAAAGAAGCTGCTATAAAATTGTACAGCTATTCTAGGTGTGAGGTCATTCAGAGCACAGTGGAATTAAAATTGAGTTTGCCACACAGCCCTTCTGTAACCACGGTGTGGAAAAGGGAGAGGAAATTGAAAAGATGGAAATGCATGGGGTACTTAGGGTTGAGGTTACCACCTCAATTACACAGAAGAATAAAACAAAATGAATGCAGGTAGATAAGGTCAAAATGTAGTTTGGTATTTTTGAGTAGCTTAAAGGAAAAAAAAAAAAAAAAAAAAAAGAATTTATTTGAAAGTTTCTCTTTACATTTCTCTATAAACTATTCTGTCCCAGCTAGCCACACAATACACGTTTAGGTACAGGAAGTATGAAGACATATATGCATACACTTCAGAGTGCAATAGCTTCCCTGACACCAGCAGTACCCCTACAGTGCCTCCATGGCAAACTTGAATTAGCATTTCTACTCTCCACATTAATTTTCTCTTTAAAACCTAAATGATTCTTGCTGGCATGTACATACATAAAACATGAATAGTAAATGTAGAAATCCTATTTCAAATGCATTTTAAAATGCAATTTTGCCCTATGCAAAGGGTGAAAACTCAGAGTCAGTGAAGACTGGAAAAGAGTCAGAAAAGATTGGAAAATATTCTGCTTCCATTTCCTTTTGTATATATTCTAGGGATAAATGTAGGTATATTTTGGTCTCTTCTGTGTCACTTGAGCAATCACAATGTTCTCTCATGAGTACTGCCAGTGCTCGTCCATATTGTGCAACGATACCAGAAGAGCTCCGTTTCTCACTAGTCAGTCGCTGCACTTCCCACCAGCCTGCACTCTCTTCCTTAAAGTAAATACAGCCTTGATTGTCTCTCTTTTCCATTTGCAGAAACACATGTCTTTTCACCACTCAAAAAAGGGAAAGTAAAGTTTGTCTTTGGAACCTGCCATACAATAGACCACTCTGTCTGACTTACAAGGTCAGAAGATTCAAAAAAGTGAGGATTTTCCAAGGAAGAGGGGTGATAAGTGCTTACTTGATTCAGCCAGCTGATAAGTATGTCTATTGTAAGTTTTTATCTCCTTTCATTCCTTCCTTTGGCTCCAAGGGATAAGAATTGAGAACTTTTAGCCTGGCATTGATCCAAGCCTTCCAATGACGTGCTGATTATAGATAATGTTCTTATTCAAATGAGTAGTCCCTCTGAAGCCAATACTAAGATTGCCTGGCTGTGATGAACAGGGCTTAATCCTATACTTTAAATTAATTTCACACAGAAGCGTATTTACAAATCCCAATCTCAAATCCAACTGGGAATTTTAGCATTGACTTCTGCTAAAGAAGAATTTACACCACATGAAGTCCTCAGGTTAGATCACAGATATCTATCTTTCCCTTAATTGTATGCTTCCATAAAGAAAACAGAAACAGTCACAGTGAATGACAAGAAAATGATGGAGCTTCAAATGTCACATTAAATATATTTGTATTTACAGACTAACTAAATATTTTTTTCACTAAGGACAAATGTATCTTTCTCCAAACTCTCTCCTTTCCACGAAAAACTGCTAACCACTAAGCCATTTTTGTATATGTAAGCCATTTCATATATGTAAGCCATTTCATAATCTTTACTTCCCTTACATAAAGTGTTTAAATCCTATTACATCCTTTCTAAGCTGGGAGAGACACCAGAAAAGCACAGTATGGATGAACAATGCATTTATACAGAGACATAATGATTTACTTATTCATTTATTCTCTATTTTTTCCCTAATAATTCCTACAAATTGACTTGTTTTGGAAACTCACCAAATACTGAGCTGACACTTTTCAACAGCACTAACTATAACAATTCCAAAGTCTTACTCTTGGCAATTAGTAAGTCACAGAATCACAGATAAGACAATATCTGTTTGGAAGAGACCTCCAAGATCATCCAGTCTAACCTTTGACCCATCACTTAAGGGTCAACACTAAACTTTGTCCCTAAGCGCCAGGTCCACAGGCCACTTGAACACTCCTGGAGTGGTGACTCTATCACTGCCCTGTGTAGAGTGTTCCACTGTCACAAAACCCTTTCAGTGAAGAAATATTTCCTAATATCTAGCCTAAATGTCCTCTGGTGCAGCTTTTAACCATTTGGTGTAGTTCCTATAGCTTGCTCCAACCTGCCTTTGGTTAGCTGTAGAGAGCTATAAGATCTCCCTTTCTCCAAACTGAACAACTCTGGTTTCTTCAGATGCACTTCATAGGTCATGTGCTCCAGGCACTTCACAAGCCTCATTGCCCTTCTCTGGACATGCTCCAGCACTTCAGTATCCTTTTGTAGTGAGGGGCCCAGAACTCAACACAATACTCAAGGTGTAGCCTTACCAGTGTTGAGTACTGGATGATCACCTCCTTGTTCCTGCTGCCCACTGTGTTTCTAATACAAGCCAAGATGCTACTGGTCCTCTAGCCCAGGGATCATAATTTTGCATGTGGAGCTCAATCAATCTTCTTCTGCATCTCTTTACATTTATTATTTATCTGCCATTTTACTGCACGGGCACTCGGTCTTAGAAAATCCTTCTATAATTATTCTTGTCCTTTCTACCTTAAAAAATTAACAACAGTAAATGCTGTCACAACACTGCTCATTTCACTTACAAGATCACTAACAAATATGTTGAAATATAAATCAAAATCTAGAATTAGAAATGAGACTATAGACTTTCATTCACACACTTGCATTTAACAGGAGATAGGAGCCTTATGAATCAACATATCTTTAGCTGAGTCAGCAACAGGCTGATTCTATAGAAAATCAGAGATTTGAAATAATTTTCAATATTTTCATTTCTTTTTAATTTTCTTTTTTTCAAGAAGGAAATGCAACTAACTTACAGAGTAAGTCCTTTTACATGAGCCTACCACAAAAATGTTACTTGAATATAGCTCTGGGATGATTTCAAAGTGATAATGATATGTTTTTCATAATATGTAACTCAGTCAAGGGCAATGCAAATTCTCTAAGTGTTCTGGAGTAGCTGGACCTATATTTTGTCATTGGACCAAAAAATTTCAGTGTATGCGAAATATTTCCTTGTTTCAGTGACTGGTCTGAGTTCACATCTAAAGGAGAGAAGGGGCAGATGTAGAAGCTGATGCGTTAGAAGTGTTTCTCTTTGTCATGTCCTGTGGCCATGGGAACTGAAAAAATTGCTACATACCCCTAGGAAAAGAGAGAGAATAAAGCAGATTCATGTGTGATGAGGAGGCATCCACAAAACAGATGGTGACAGCTACCCAAAACGCAGATATATTCCAGCCAAAAATGACTCAGCAATCCAAATGACCAAAGTAAACCACAAATTCAGATGTTAGGTGGGAATATAATACTACACAATTAATTCCTTGTCTTTAAAAAGATGACCCAAAACTTGCACACATTCACTCACAAAAGGAAAAACCTGCTCAAGGAATCCAGAAAAAGGATCACTAACCCAAAAGAGGACAAAAGCTCACTAAAACACACACACATACACACACATATATATATAACCTCTAGAAGAAGTATTCACTCACCAAAGAGGGAGGATGAAGGCTCACTCAATCACAGACAGTTTCCTTGGGTGGCATCCCAATCTAAAGGAGAGTCCTTGGCTGCAGACCTGCTGCTCACTGGAGGACCAACTCAAATTCTTTCTCCTGCAGGGTCTCATTTATACCCTAGTCAATTCTGAAAAGTATTCTGTATGACTGTAAAGTCATTCTGATTAGCTGTGCTCAAGAGCATGAAAAGGCAAGGTAAGAACCTGAAACAAACTAATCAGATTTATGGTGACAGTCTTCAATTGCTGTTTATGACCTCCAGTTTATATACCAGAAGAGGTAAAATTCCAGGAATTATCACTCCACTCTAATAAAGGGAAAGATAATTTAATCTTGCTGATAGCCATGCTATATTGAAGTGAATGGATTATTATGACCAGAATTTATTAGGATGACTTTTGGAACATTCAAAATATCTGAAACAAAATTTTCTAGATCTCCCAACAGAGTTCCTTCTCTGGCCACAGGAGAGAATGTAAATTTGAATCATAGCACACTATTGGTTTGCTGTCTTTGGAAACTGGGCCATCCCAGTTGGGAATCATGTATGCAAGGTGAATATCTTGTAGTTTTAACTGAGTAAGACAGACCATTTGTTCTGTTCATCTAAACTCATCCTTGGCCTAGACTCAGAGGTAGCTTAGTATTTGAACTTCCTATTTAGTTAAGTCATCCTCACAGTCCCACAAAAACATTATGAACTTAATTTCCAAGATGCGCTATGGTATATTTTTTTAAAAGGTGTTTCTGTAGTAAGTCATTTCTTTGCTGTGGGCAAGCCTGGAGATTCACTGCCCAGGTTGCAGCTGAAAGCAGCAAACACTCTGGCTTTGGTATGTGCTCCTAGACTTTGGTATAACTGGCCTTGCCTTTACCAATTATTTTTAGCTCCCAGACTCCCTTCCCTCTGTCCTGGACTGGAGGTGTTTTATCTCCAAAGATCTAGTTTATATACACCCCTAACAACATGCCTTTCCCATGTGTTTTTGAGGATGTTTTTGAGTTTGGAAAGAAAACAGACCAGGGGCAAACCCCATGACACTGTCAAGGTTCAGCCTCCAGCCATTTCCCCTTACCTCTGCTCTACATCCCTTTATTCCTCCCTCTTTCAAAAGGTCTTTTCATTTTAGAGCATATCCAAAGGCACATTGGGTCTTATGTTTGCCATGGTGTTTTGCAGAGCTTTAATTACTAATGCATTTACCATTCTGGGGCTAGAATTCAAGCCTTTTGACAAATTGGTAATCACACAGATGAGAAGATCAAAAATAGTGGAAAGCTTATTTGTGGCCATAGGCACATTGTTCATTATACATCGATTAAGCTTTTTGATAGAAGTCATAGAAAAACAAAGTTTCTGCACGAGAACTTTTTGAGTGATACACAAATTAGTAGGAGCCATTCTGCTTCTCTCACCTGTACATCAGATTCTCCTTAGCCCATATTTTTGAAGGAAAAGGGCAATGTCAACTTATTTTTCCTACTGATCTGGCCTTCTCCAATGTGTCTATGAGAACTCTATAGGAAAAAAAATAAACAAAACCAACAAAATTCTTGACATCATAATTTTAAGTAGGAAAGTAAGAAACTGTGATGGTTTGGGAGTTCCCTGCCCCACACACTGTGTAAAATGACCCAGACTAGAACTCAGTCAGCTGGAAGTTAAGGACTGAAGCTCTATTTACAGCTCAGCACAATGTACAAGCAGAGATATACACTATAGACAGGAATAGTTACAGAAATCTGCAAGTTAAAGGTAATACAGAAACACAGCTCCCCTCCCAGAAATCAGAGACCCCAGGAGGGTCTCCCAACCACCCTTCCACCTTCTCCCCACCCGTATACCTTACCCCAAGGTTTGCCTTACACACAAGGTGAGCTTGGAGGACCAGCCAGGGGGAGTTAGAAGAAAAGTGGTTAGTGAAGGTTAATCGGCAAAGAGGAGCCAGAAGCTAGACCACACAAGACACTGTGCCCACAGAGAGAGACTGCCTTATCTATGTTTTGGTTTCTTCTCTTAAACATCTCAGCAAATCTATGAGTGCAGTAGACATCACCATGTTTTCCTTTCACAGTCTATAATATAATTTTCTCTATTAAGATATTCCAAATAGCCTCAAACCAACACATAAGTGTAATAGAACTCTTAAAAAAGCTCAAACACCCTGTTTTTCCCTCTCTTGATATTGAACACAATCTTTCTGTACGTTTTCAGTTACCATGCTGAACATCTCCAAGCTAGGAGATGTTTACTTTAAGTTGTTTGCTTATAAAGAAAGGACATGTAAAGAAAGTAGTCCCTAACTTATAATTCTTTCATTTTATTTTACCCTCTGGAGTTTAAAAGAAAGAAAGAAAGAAAGAAAAAAAGAAAGAAAGAAAAACATAAATATATAAAATTCAAAGATTGTTCCAGAAACTTGAAAGACCTATAGGCACTTTTTGTTCAATTACAGTTTCCCAAATTGACTGTTTTCTTCTTGTATTTCCATCAATTGCTTTTGAACGTGTCAGTGGACTGAATACAAAGCTTCATTCACATTTCCAGTACAGCATGTTGAATGCTTCTCTTTAGAGCTTTAGCTTTCTCTCAAAGAAGAGAATTTAATCAGTTTGATACTATTAGCTCTTGATGAATATGCTCCGGTTGCTTCTTAAAGTCTTATTCGACTCATAAGGATCTGGTCAGTGTCAACCCTTTCTCAAAGACAGAAGGAGAAGGGCTTTGAATTCTTCCTGTTTGGTATCTCCTTGTTTGTTTGTTTTTCTCCCATTAATTGGTAGCCTGATCCATCTAATTGTTTTGATTTTTTTGTTTGTTTTTGTTTTTTTTAATCTAATGTGTGAATCTCGATGTATTCAGCACTTCAGTCTGGCTGATTTTAATAATAAAACATTTTGACAGCATATAAAATTCAACAACCTTTTTTCCCATTGTGTATGTCTCTTTTAGTATTAAAGATACCATGACACAGCCAAATTACCTTTCATTACTTTCTTACTTGCCTTGGCTCTTGTGCCAATGTGACCTGGGTTAGTCATGCTCGGAGTCATTTATCTGGATACTTTTGTGCCATCAGTGAATCTTGGTTTGTCAATTATTTCTAATACAGTTCTCCAGCAACACTGCTAATTCAGTGGGAGCAGTTTCAGCAGAGAGAGTTGTTCAGCCCACTAGACTTTTAAAAAAAAAAAAAAAAAAAAAAAAAAAAAGCCCCTGGATAGCTGTTGTTCAAATCCCTGCCATAACTATAATCTTACCTGGGAAGCAATGTAATTTCTGACAGTTTTCAATTCTCACTAAAAGCACAGACAAGTTACAGTACTATCTGGAAATGAAATTTTAGATTTAAGAAGTTTGAGTCTTATTAAAAGTATATTTTAACACAAGCTAATCATTGCAGCTGGGGGTCTAACTAGTGCTTTGTGAGTAAACCCCAGACTAATCAACTGTTTCTGCCAGCTGCAGTTTTTGAATGAGGTACAAATACTATGCATTTTCTACCAATTTCAGTAATTTGGATTTTTATGGCTCAGTGACTGCGAATCATCCAAGACAGAAAATTAGCTGGTTGCATACAGCAATGGTACCTGCTAATTTCTGCTCTTTTTTTCTTTATTACTAATACAAAACGTATTGGGGTGGCTAAGATATCTGCTATCACCAGAAATACATAAAACCTGGCAATTCTATGGCAATTACTCCTATAGTCATGATTTCAGATGACTAGGGGCACCTAAACAAACATCATTCTAGAACACAGGTTAGCTGCTATTTTATTGCAAATCTTTTGGTACCTCAGAACTGAAACACATGTAGGACGTTCACAGACTGGTAACAACAGACTCTGTAAAAAAACATTAAAAAGCAGTTTTGTGTATTGCAGATGACCTATTGCATAGAGGTACTCAGACAGAACTCAGTAGTTTCTGTTATACCAGTGCTTTGCTACATAAGCTATTTCTATTTATTCCACTCTCTGATTAAGGGAAAAGGACCCTGATAGTAGCCTTCCAGTATCTGAAGGGGCCTACAGAAAGGCTGGGGAGGGATTATTTACAAGGTCCTGCAATGACAGGACAAGGGGCAATGGGTTTAAACTGGTAGAGGGGAGGTTTGGACTAGATGTTAGGAGGAAGTTCTTTCCAGTGAGGGTGGTGAGACACTGGAACAGGTTGCCCAGGGAGGTTGTGACTGCTCCCTCCCTGGAGGTGTTCAAGGCCAGATTGGATGAGGTCTTGAGTGAGCTGTGCTAGTGGGAGTTGTCCCTGCTTATGGTAGGAGTTTGGAACTAGATGATCCTTGAGGTCCCTTCCAACCTTACCATTCTATGATTCTATGATTCTATGACTATCTCTGCCTGTGCATTTGTATAGCAGGGGTCCAAACAGGGTCCTGACACTAGCAAAATCAAAACAATTTTAAAAAGTCTCACAAACCACACAAAAATGTCCATTCTGTATAGCCATACAGCATTATTGGCTGTTAGTTCATAAAACTATGGTAGCTACTGTGTATCTGCAATACACAATAAACAGGAGAAATCCACTTATGTCAACAGCAATACTTAACAGCTGCAGTAAATACATGTAGAAAAGCTACAATTAAAGTCATTTAATTGATCTGATACAAGTTTCTCTTTGAAGCTAATAAATACAGAAACACCATCACCTAATCTTATATGGAAGCATTGACGTTTGGAGGAATTGCTTTCTGAAGATTAAGATGAAACATAGTTGGGATTGATTTAAGTATTCAAAAGGGTTTAATTCACTGGTTTTACACTGTAGAAACTAATTCCTAGAAGTCAGATGGGTTTAAATTGATTTGAAATAGAGCTATTTAATTATCCAGAGCAATTGTGGTATATAAAACTTATTGATTACTGTGAGGGTTTTCCATGGCAAAAAGCTTACAGTAAAGAATAGAAATCAGCAGATGTGAGGAAGACTGTTAACGAGATGACTAAAGGGACACAAAAATGCTTTCCTCAGTCTCTGCCTCTGTAGAGGCACTGATGTGGCAATGCTTACTTAACTACTTTCATGCAGTGGCATTGATAGCATTGGGATCAGGTGAGAAAGTTACCAGTACAGTGCATTCAAGGGAGTTTTCTTGTGCACAAAGGGAAGAGGGCAGGAAGATGGCACTGTCGGAGGGGCTGGTATCCACAGATTAATGACTGACTTTATCACTACTTTCATTGCTAATACAGAACCTAATTATGCTAAGGTGCTCCACAAAGCTTCTAAATTCAGGTCTCTCAGTGTTTTAAATGACGGAAAACTTCTGATGATCTAAACAGGGTTTCAGTTAAGATGTTGAGCTTTGTTACAACTGAAGCAGCTTTGGACAGGTCAATAAATGAAATGGTAGGAAGCTGAAGAAACTCTAATGCCAAAAAGTGTCCTGTGAAAATCTGGAGTAACACAGCAAGCTGGTGGGATTTGTGCAATCACAAATCTGTACTTCTCTACATTTCAGACTTTGGGATAACTTCAGGTCATGCAGAAATACATGCAGTTGGTTACAAATGTACTGACTTAGAGCAGAGCTCCAGAGCATATGCACCACTACGGTTTCTAAAATCCCACCTATCTCCATAGTGACTGAATGCCCTGGTGAGACAAAATAAATTGCTCACAAGAGCATAAAACAGATCAAACATTCAAGTCAAGCAAATCTAAAGTCTTACATTTTGCAGAATATCTCCCAGATGGTCAAATCCTACAAACCATCTCAGGCAAATTATATTTGATGTCAATGGGAATTTTACTGAGGCTAGGGACTGCCATATTTGGTTCTGAAAAATAAAAGAAAAAGTATTTCTGTCTATGGAACAAAACTCTACTAAAATTTAAAGATATACTCTGCTAACTGAAAGTGCAAACTCAGAGGTCTAAGAAGTATCAAACTGGTTCTCAGAGTATTTGATTCTGCAAAAAGAGCTCCACAAATCATGTAGTGGTATTTCTTTTAGCTTGAGATTTCCTGAAGTTTGAGGAGATAAGGAATCATTAGAATTACTCAACATTCATTGAAAGAAATTGCTAATACATAAGACATAGTACATCTGATGATTATCCCATGAAAAAGTAAGAATTTAACTTGGGTTCCCTTCAGCTAATACCCATTATAAATTAGGGGATAGGAAAGATGCTGCTGCATGCTGTTTGAACCAGTAAGATATGAGCTTTAATAGCACTAAAGCAGCAAAGAATAAACTTTAAGTTAATTTTATTTATTTGCTTATTTTCTGGAAGAAGATGGAGAAATTAGGCTACAAAATGTTTTTTAGGCCTGTGTTGTCTTCTTACCTGCTTCTATAAGGTGTATAGTATTAATTTCTACAAGCCTTATTTTCTATGATCTGAAACACATCTTGGGGAGTAGGGCGTTGAAGGTATTCACGGGCCACATAAACTGAAGAGCTTATTTAAAAAAAAGAATACACTTATATCTGAAGAAAAACTAAAAAAGAAAATTTGAGATGTAATTTTTTCACCTTTTAAATTACCACAAACAAGATAGATCATTTTATTTTAACATTTCTGGACAAAAACTACAGGAAAATCCAGGTGATTATTTAAAAAGAACACAAAGCAACCTTAGGTCTAAACCAATTAAATTTTGTCAAGACTTTGCCTTCAAGTGCAGTTCAGTAATATTAATTACTGAACAAACTCAACAAAATGGTTGGTTGAATTCCTATCGAAATTCTCCACTCTCTCTTTACCACCTACGGTTTACAGTGAGCTAAATTATAAAGCAGCAAACTTCATTTTGATTAAAACTCAGTTCCGCTTTGAGGAAATAATAATTGCAGAAACCAAGATGAACTCACGTTCTCAAATTCTCAACAAAACTAAACAAGCTTGGTACTTTCCAGAGTCATTTTTTAAGGGTCACATGGAACTTTTTTTTTAAATACTGTTAGGTTCATCCATTACTGGTAAAATAATATGGGCTTTTACACATCACTCCCTTGCAACTACTCAAATAAAAGGTACAGCTCAGTAAATCTGCATCCCTCTCATGCCCTCTGCAGTTTTATACCTGAAAGTCAGAATCTATTCCATACTGTCAAATGGATCTTTAGCAACTGGGATTTGTTTTCATACTGTTGTACCCAGTAAGCATAGAGAAAACATGATCTTTTTCTCTAAATTAAATGAAAAGATTATTGGTTTTGCCCTAAGCAGACATTATAGAACATGCCCAAGAAGATGAATATAGAAAGTAAAATATAGCAAAAAACTGAGTACTTGTCAAAACCAAATTGAAGGCAGTAGGCAGCAAATTGGGTTTTCTTCTACAATAACATGCATACTGTAATGAATATTATAATATATGCTTTCTAATATAACATCTGTTCAGGCATTTCTAGAACTATTTCTCAAAGCTTAAGAATATTCTCGCTCTGTGATGTCTCAGTACATAGTAATGATGTTTGTCCTGTTCACTGCATAGCCTTAAAGATATCTTTTTCTATCTTTAGACTGGCTGTTAGGAGGAAGTTGTTTGCAGTGAGGGTGGTGAGACACTGGCACGGGTTACCCAGGGAGGTTGTGGAGCACAGAATCACCCAACGTTATCAAAGATCACGTTGGGTGATTCTGTGCTCCACAACCTCCCTGGAGGTGTTCAAGGTCAGGCTGGATGAGGCCTTGGGTACCCTGTACTAGTGGGAGGTGTCCCTGCCTATGGCAGGGGGTTGGAATTAGATGATCCTTGAGGTCCCTTCCAACCTTACACTTTCTATGATTCTATGAGTAAAATAAAACATTCATCCTTACAGTTCTCTTTCGGTTCTGCATTTAAAGCCACAACACTGAGCAAATTTTCAACAGTATCATCACACAGGCCAGCTCCCAAATATCTATAGCTCATTTGAAAGTCTGCACAAAGATAATCAACAAGCATTAAATCTTCTACGAAGCTTAAACCCAACGTTTACTCGTGTGGCTACAAACTGTTTGACGCAGGAATTGATCCTTTCTATTCTACATGAGATGATAATTTTTACATTTACAAGATAATCTGTTTGTTTGCTTGTTCTTGTAGGTTTGGAGGGAAGGGCTGGTCTGTACAATGTATACAACATCAAGAAACAGAAATAAAATAAAAGAGATCTTTTTATATTGGAGATTAAACTTCTAGACCAGATGACCTCTAGATATACTTTCCAACCCAGTGCATTCCATGAAATAATGATTCTAAAGTCAGATACTTTTCCCTTATCATTTCAGTGAGGTTGGTCATTTAAAAATTAAGAACTGCAGGTAAAAAAAAACCCTAAAACCAGAATAATGTGAAATGAAACAAGACCATGTGGGTGAGAAGGGATGCTTCATCAAACAAAACAAAACAAATGTCATTTAAAAAAAAAATTAGATCTTCAAGGAACATTTCTTGCTGAATTTAGCTTAAAAATAAGGCAGTCTGAAAACACTGGCATGCTAAATCTCAAAGTGATAAAGGTACATGGATGTCAGCCTTGGAAACTGCTGTACGTGTTCTGTACCTAATAGCAGTCCTCCTCCAGAGCAACCACTACATATATTGAAGCCCTGCATCCTGGTAAGTGATCAAACATAGTCTGCTGATGGGAAGCAGAGAGTAGTATCTTTCTCTGCTCTTCCTCCAGATCAACCACTACATATATTGAAGCCCTGCTTCCTGGGAAGTGATCAAACAGTCTGCTGATGGGAAGTAGAGAGTAATATCTTTCTCTGCTCTTCCTTCTGTGTGTAGCTTTTGCTCTATGAAGTTGCTTCTATCTTGACCTATGGGCCTCTTATATTTTCCCTCTCCCCAGCCCATCTAAAGGAGAAGTGATAAAATGGCTTTGGTGGGCATTTGTCGCCAGCTAGGGCCAAACCACCACACTATGAGTGGTTGAACACTGGAATAGGTTGCCCAAGGAGGTGATAGGGACCCCTGCCCTGGAGACATTCAAGTACAGGTTTGATGGGGATCTGAGTAACATAATCTAGTTAGGGGATGTCCCTACTTACTGCAGGGGAGTTGGACTAGATGACCTCTAGATATCCCTTCCAACCCAGTGCATTCCATGAAATACAATTCTAAAGTCAGATACTTTTCACTTACCATTTTAGTGAGGTTGGTCAAAAAGTAAAACCACAGGTTGTAGCACATGCAGCACAGAGAGGCAACACTGCTGCTGATGAGGTGATGCTGATGATTTCCAAGTCTGCACAGTAAAGGTTGGCCAGAAGAAATTATTATTTATTATATATTATTCTAGTCTTGAGGTCTGTGGTGATGGGTTGGACTTGATGATGTTTGAGGTCTCTTCCAACCCTGGTGATACTGTGATACTGTGAGTATTCCTGACAGTTTTCTAATGTCATGCTAATCCTTTTTCAAGGTATGACTGAACAACCATAGAGAGATTTTCATAGGTAACAGCTGTTTGTACTCAAAATCCAGTTTATTTAATCAATTCTGTTTGTTTTTTTCTTTTTACTTATATATTTTCAAACTCTAATTTATATAGGCTTTCTCTTACTGTTGTGACAAAATTACTGAGACTTTCAGGTGACTAACATGTTATTAGCAAATTAGGGAATGGTTTCAAATATAGAAAGAATTATCTCAGGAAAAAAAAAAAGGTCATGTTGATTGATGGTCTTTGAAGAAACTTGAAGTGAAAGAATGCACTGGGGAGTATCAATTTAAAGCCCAGTTTTTTAGAAACATATATGTTGTTACAAACACAGTCAATAGAGAATTGTGTATAGTTACTCAGACATCAGTGTAAATACAGTAGCTCATTAGGTGTTAAAACTGTTTTGTAGTGTACAACCCATACAAATAAAATGCTTTTCTACTACTTGTTACTTGTAAAGTCTGTCTTGAGCAACAAAGTCTGTCTTGAGCAAACAAGCAGGATTTTGTTGATGAACTTTTGAACTCATTTTGATAGAACCTCTTTTCCAAGGAAAATGCTAACCAGCAAATAAGATGTTTCAGCTTGGTCAGCATTAACAAATTAAAAAATAAAACAGATCAAGAGAACTCAAATATATCTATTCTTTAAAACCATTAGGGAGGGAATGTTAGTTTCTTTCTTTTTTTCTTTAGCATGTTCCAAGCCAGTGTTGGGCTAAAAAAAAAAAAAAAATAATTAACATCAGACTTCTTATTCTGAACATTTTGTATTTAAGACATAACTGAGTGTCTTATTTTGTATAAAGTCCATCAGTAATAGTAACCAATAGAGGGCAGAAAATATTTAAAAGACATTATTTTTTTGGTAGACATAACAGATGTCTGACATGCATGCTGTTATGTTTAAGCAAAGTTGATTTGCTTGTCTGTAACTCAATATTAAGCTGTAGATTAGTTTTGTACTGTGATTTATATAATCAGCTTCAGAATTTAAACACACCTATTTGAAAGAAGGAAAATATTACTTTTAGCATTCAGTAGCTAAAATTTCTTAGAATGCAAACATATTTCTGCTGTAGAAATATAAACCTCAGACTTTGCTGGTGAACTTGAAAGCTTTCCGAGATACTTGGAGACCACCTACAGAGAATCTGTGCTTGACCTTGAGTGGAAATATCTCAGAAAAGCTACTTCAGCACATTTCACAATGTTCAACAAGTGAGAATTCTGTCCATTATAAAAATTGTCAGATCACAATTCCAGACAGAAGCATGACAAAGTGACATGGAAGCAGGTAGAATCAAATGGACATAAAAATAGCAGAATATTTTGGGGGTTCATAGCATATAGGCAATTGTGATTTTAAGTGCTTACATGAAAGTGAAAGGGGGATCAGCAAATAATGTTTTAGAGACTATTTATCACACTTTTTGTATCTGATCTCACTACAAGGACTCTCTTGAGATTAACATAGTAATAAAATATTAAAAGTACATAGAACCTCAATTCTTTATTCCCAATCAGTTCAGATCTTCACCTACCCTGGGCAGTCCATCTGGGTTGGCTGCTGCCCCACGTCAGTCACACAGGTCAGCACCAACACAAATCTCTCCATGATCTGGGGATTACATGGTTGCTGCTTCTCTCCATTACAGTGATCTCAGAAGCATCCTCTCACTAAGCTCTGTGGAAACAGGCAGATTCTAGGAGTATTTCGGGGATAACTATCATCTTATCACTCTTTCCTGTAAACTGTTGATAACAATCCTAGCCTGGCATAGCTCTAAACTTGTGTTAGTATCTATATACTTGGCATGACAAATCTCCATGTGATATGTTCAGAGACTTGATGAACTTTCAAATATTTGTAAAACATGGAAGAAGAGAGTTAAGATCTGGAAAAGGCTGTCCCAGGTTGGGAACTACAGGGTTTAAAAAAAAAAAAAATCCTCTAGGGACTAGAAGATTGTTATTCAATCCTGTAATTCTACTATCTCTTCATAAACTCACAGCAAGGCCAGTTCACTCTCCTTTCCTCCCCCTCCAACCTTGAGCCTGACTGGAGCTGCTTTACTGGGACAAACATGTAAGGACTAGGCCTGTTCTGGGGCCTCCAGATGCTTGTGCTTAGGCCTCCTGGATGGCAGAGGCATGGCAGGGTGGGGGAGGATTGGAGGACTGGGGATTATAGATTTAGTTTTGGGTTGGGGGAAAATTCAAGGGCATTCGCTATGGATGTTGTACCTGCCTTGTAATTTCTGTCTGTAATTCTCACTCCAAATATAATTCTGTTTTTTCTCCAATTCACTTGAGAGCTTCATTCTGTCGGCTCTTTAAACCCACAACATAAGGCACTCTGGTCTCACACAGCTCCAACCATGACTGCTAAGAAGCTACATCTCTTACCAGAGTTAATGTCAACAGAGCTGCAGAGGCAGGCTGAAGTTCTGCTTCTTGCCTTGAAGACTTTACTCACAGTGGTGTAGGCCTAATCAATAACCCTGCAAGAGGGAGAGAGAATTTAAAAGGTTCAGTGGACTTTGTTCCTATCTCCTCTTTTTTATATCAGAGACCCAGCTGAAAGTATAGTGCATGTCTACTTTGCTCAGCATAGTTTTATAAGCTACTGTAGCCTGAGGCAGTGTTTTTCTCCTCCCTCCTCAAAACCACTGAATTCAGCTGCAGGGTTTTGCAGCATCAGATCAATATTTACTTAGCAAGACAATGTTAACAAGAATAAAAATATTCTCTCATGGTTTTTTTTTATTTTATTTTTTTTTTATTTCAAACTTGTCAAGACATTTGTGTAGTTCCAAAGCAGGACTCAAAGCCTTTAATGAGGAAAGCAAACTAACAGAATTTGTAGTTGATTCATTTTGAAGCATTCACAGTTGCTCAGACTACAGCTCACCCAGAACAAAGGTCACATTCAAAATACATATTTTCCTTACCAAGCTGTAAAACCATTCACACATAGTGCTGAAAGTTTATCTCCTGAAATAGATAGCATATTTAAACTCAACTGCTTCTTTACAAATTGTTTGTGGTAAAAAAATGTGATGGCAAACAATTGTAATGGGCTATTCAAAAGCCTGAGGTTTTTTTAAAGCGTTTCTGTATCATATCTCCTGCATGCACATATCTGGTCCTTCAAATATAATCCTGCTAGATAACACCAGTTAAAGGAATATGATTGATCTGTTTGACTATGCTGGGTAGAATAGCAGGAGTTTTGTGAAGCTTATTTTATTCTGTGGTTTGCACAGGACCTCATGAAACTAATCTCTGATCACAGTGATAGTAATTTGGACAGACAAAATAAGGCTCATCACAATCAGTTTTTCTTGCTGTTTTAAATATTCTTTATGGCAAAAGAGTTTATAGGTGAACATCATTTAATGTTATAAAATTGGATGATACTAATTTCTACCAGAACAAAAAAAAAATAATAAAAGAAGTTAAGAAGATGTATGTAGTGGTGTTTAGTTGTTGAGAAGTATTATTTACCTTTAGGCAAACTTTCTCAAATCTTGCAGAATGTTTCTTTCCATTAACGTAAGTCAGCCCAAGAAAACAGAAAATATTCCTGTTTCCACAATGCCTAATCTCTTTTAAGGGGTAACTGAAGGGGTTACCCAGCACTTAATTTATCCTCTAGTGTTATCAGAAGAGTAGTCAAGATTTTTAAAATCAATTTTGTAGTCAAGATGTTATTTAAAGGACCAAAGTTTCCCTTGCCACATTAAGAAATGAAAATGTGAAACCTTATACTGCTTATAAACTAGATCTGGGACACTCACAGTTGTGAATGATGCAAACAAATTTTAAGAAGAATAAATGTGACCTTATACATTCCTTCCTTCAACCCGTGACCTTGATGTCCCTTTTTGTCCTAGTGTGGGGTTTTTTGTGTTTTGTTTTGGAGTTTGTTGTTGTTGTTTGGTAAACATGGATCCAGAGAGGTTCACTGATTTAAAATGCCTTGCAATTAGTAATTTATATGATAATTAGCATTTTAGACTCATTATGCAAAAGCATCAGGGCAAGTCACAAGCCTAAAGTCCAATATGGCTTCAACACTTTCAGAAGGATTTCTAGAAGCATTCTAGAGAAGAGATTTATCTTATGTACATCACTGATGTGACCTCTGCTCACCAAGTTACATGGATAAAAAAGTAGCTATTTCTGGTGTTAGTCTCAGAATAATATTTTGTTTTTTAAAATGAGAGATTTTTCTAATATTTTAGATGCTTTGAGTCTTCTTCAGTTCTGTAGTAAGATATTGCCCAGGACCTAATTTTGGTGACTTGAAACATGACAGAGACTAGGCCAAGAGTTAGTGGTAGACTTTTCAGTGATGTGCTGTAGTTGATTAATATATGTCAATGTCAGTGTGAGATAGAGAATCAGTTCTGAAGTTTCCCTGGACTTTCTCCTACAGTTTTGGGCATCGAGTAAGAGTGTGTAGTTTGGAAAATGCCAGAGGGTAAACACCGGAGTTGTCCTCAGTGGTAAAAGACAAAGCAGTTCACAGGCTTCATCCACTGGGTTAATACGGTTTTTCATGTTCCAAAAGCTTTAAAACATAACAACTACAACAATAAACTGGAAAAAAAAAAAGTACCAAAAAAACCTACTAAACCTATGCTTTATGAATGATTACTTCTGTTTTTTACTTCATATATTTGATTCTAAATTGCATTACTAGATCAGGATTTACCACCCACAAACACTCCACAATTACTGTTCTGCAAAGTATAAACCTCTTCAGAACGTCAAATTTGTACAGAACTCATTTTCCCACAATAAAGACAGACATTTAAAATAGAGCAAGGCAGATAAGCTTCTAACAAACTTGCGTTTGGGCATCTGGAATCATTCTCTGATGGCTAGTTTGTTTTAAATGCAAAAGGGAGTGTTCTGCATGACAGCAGTGACAGTCTACACACCCACCAAGTTCATGAGGCCATGAAGAACTAAGGTCTTATAGGGAAAACCCACAAGAACCAAAAGCAGAATCCTGCATTTCTGTAGGAGTGAGGGCAAAGTGAATATTGTTTACTGTTTTGGGCTTTTTATTGTTGCTTTCTTGGCTTTGGGTTTTGTTTGGTTGGTTGGTTTTAGTTTGCTCTCCCTAGAGATACATTTCTTGAAGAAATAAGGGATTTGTTGAATCAGGTCCTGTGCTCTCAATCCTGATAGTTTTTTGTTGTTGTTGTTTTTTGTATCTTATTTGTTTAAAATAAACTCTTCTGTCACACTGCTATAACTAATCACTTTCAGAATAAGGGAAGTTTTATGCAAAGTCTATCGGAACTGAAATGAAGACTGAAACTCACAACATAAATAATTTTCATTCCTAGCATTACGTAATTAGATAGAACATTTCATTTCAGTTAGTTGCCAACTATTTTCTTCTCTCTTCGTGCCCAGCCAAAGCTGAGAGTGCAATATAATTAGAAACATTACTAAACAACCACTTGAAAATAGATTTCTTGAAAGGCTTTTAGTCTGATTTTTTTTCTAGAACAATGACTGCCATTAAGAGACAAAAATGGGAAAGCATTAGAACACAGCACTTTATAATCTGTTTTTCATGCAACAGCTAAAAAAAAATAGAAACCTCTCCTCTTTTCCCCTTTTTTTGTGTAAAACATATGCCCAGACAAGCCTGTCCCTTAAAGGTCAGGTATTTTTCTACCCTTGACCACTTTAATGTTTGAAGTAAATTTTAGACCTCTGGCACTTGGTGCCATGGTCTAGTCTTGAGATCTGTGGTATTGGGTTGGACTTGATGATCTTTGAGGTCTCTTCCAACCTTGGTGATACTGTGATACCTTCTCCAGCATTTGTCATTGTTTTCACATCTCACTCAATAGCTAAGAAAAAAAATGTTTTCACTAATGCAAACAAGTTTTACATGGTTCTTAAGCTATAACCGATGGTACGTTGATAAGGATTTGATGCAGTAAATCTGAATGGGTAGCACTTGTGCAGAGTGAAACATGTATCATATAACTGATTTAACGCTGGACAGCTGAACACTAAGGTTTCCTAGGTCTGGCATCAGGAAGTGGCATTCCAAAGGACTTTGGGACATAAAGTGCTACCAACGTAATAGGGATTCATTAACAGGCAAGTTAAATCTATCACTTTCGTGATAGATTTAATTATTGAGAGTCAGAATAACTTCTGTTCCCCAGGCCAATAGGAAGATTGGGAATCATAGAATGGTACGGTTGGAAGGGACCTCAAGGATCATCTAGTTCCAACCCCCTACCACAGGCAGGGACACCTCCCACTAGCACAGGTTACTCAAAGCCTCATCCAACCTGACCTTGAACACTTCCATGGAGGCAGCAGCCGCAACCTCCCTGGGCAACCTGTTCCAGTGCCTCACCACCCTCACTGGAAAGAACTTCCTCCTAACATCCAGTCTAAATCTCCCCGCTGTCAGTTTAAACCCATTGCCTCTTGTCCTATCATTGCAAGAACTTGTAAATAGTCCCTCCCCAGCCTTCCTGTAGGCCCCCTTCTGATACTGGAAGGCTACTATAAGGTCTCCTGGAAGCCTTCTCTTCTCCAGGCTGCAGAGCCCCAACTCTCTCAGTCTGTCCTCACAGCAGAGCTGCTCCAGCCCTCTGAGCAACTTTGTGGCCCTCCTCTGGACCCGCTCCAACACTTCCATGTCCTTCCTGTGCTGAGGGTTCCAGAACTGCACACAGCACTCCAGACGGGGTCTGAGGAGAGCAGAGTAAAGGGGCAGAATCCCCTCCCTTGCCCTGCTGGCCACGCTGCTCTTGATGCAGCCTAGGACTCAGTTGCTGTCTGGGCTGCATGTACATACTGCAGGCTCCTGTTGAGCTTTTCATCAACCCAGACCCCAAGGTCCTTTTCCTCAGGGCTACTCTCCAGCCATTCACCACCCAACCTGTATTTGTGCTTGGGATTGTGCCTGTATTTGTGCTTGGGAAGAGATAGAGGAAGACTTTGCTTCCACAAAGCAAGATTTACATGGAAAGAGAATGCCTGGAAAAGGCAGACTAATTCATGACACCTAAAAAGATTACTCTGCTAGATCAGTTCACAGTCTGAAGAAAACATCTTTATGCTAAGCCAAAACATCAGGCAGCTGTTGTTTCATTTCACAGCACCTGTTTTCAAGCACGACAGAACTTGTTTACTTTAAATTTGATTACAATGAACTTGATTTTGCTTCATTATTAAAGTATGTTTGAGGAAAGTAATTTCAGGTTGTTTTGGCAAACATTAGAATATCCATCCCTTAAGAGACTGGTAAACTCTCTATTACATAGCTCTTTGTCAAATACTCTCTGGGAAAGACAAAAATGCAATGGTACTACATCACTTTGGAGGCTGATTATACAGGCTGATTATACAATTATATATTGTTTTTTTTTTTTTTGGTTTTTTTTTTTTTTTTTTTTTTTTTTTAGGGCACAACCATCAGAGAGTCAGGCTAAGGAAATATGCATAGTTTTGATAAAGTCAAATGGCTGCAAAAGTGTATCAGTGCAAGTCTCAAATACATATATCTTTTAGAGTATCTCTCAATAGGTACTCTGGGTCAGTTGAACGATTTCTACCATCCAAGTGAAATGAGCCATAAACCACTGCAGACTGTCTTTGCTTAAATTCCAGAGAGGCACATTAAAGCCAAAGCTTGCCAATATGTTGTGAGTAGAATATGTTCAATGTGGTAACAGAGAACTAAGTAGAAAAAATCCTGTGTCTGACCTGTAAAAAATGAGGCCAAATTCCAGATGTACTGATATTTCAGTTCTGATAACTGAATCATTTAATCAGGAACTGAAACTCAGTGCTTTGTATTTTTTTCCCCTTGTTCCCTCCAATATTCAGTTATTAATTTTAGTATTTGGTGTACCATTTGAGAGTAGTGGCCATGCTGACTTTGTATAATTCTCTAATGTGTGGCCTCATATTGATCCTTTCTTCCAGCAAAAAGGAAATAAATCTGAACTTTCTGTTGGTTCTCTGATATTAAAAGAATTTTTGTCTTTCCTTGAGTGAGGCATCCAAGGCTAAGGAGTATTTCTACTGCCAGATTTGTTCCTGATTAGAAGTCACATATAGAAAAATATTCCAAATATTAGAAATAGAAGCAAAGTGACAACTCAGATTACTGTTTTAGCAAATAAGTATGAACTCTTGGAGTATTATCTGACTGGAATATAAGCAAATAATTAGACTCAATTCAGAGAGTGAGACTTCTCCCACACAAAAGCTATCTATACTATTATCACCCACTGTAATAGCTTAGTAAAAGAATAAAGCAAAACTGTTTGCACAAGTAATAATCTTAGTGCAGACACTGCCACAGGCCAATTTAGCTGGAGATGGAAGTGTTTCTAAACAAAACAAACAAAAAAAAAAGCAATAACCTCCTGCTCTGGTCTTTCACAGCATTGTAGAAAATTTAATTCTGTATGTTATATTGTTGTTTTGGATATAACAGCTCAAGATCCACACAGCTTTTAAATCCCTGATTTCCATAGCCAGGTTTTCCATTTTCACAGGCGGTCACTTGAGGAAGACAATACTCCTGTTCTGACAGTGAGCACTTCTGTATTTAAATAGAATAGAAATATTTTCTCAGAGTAGCCAAATGTCCATATGCAAGAGTAGGTGACCAGTCTTTTGTCATGAAATGTGGAAAAAGATTATCTGAATTCATGGCTCTCATTTTTCATACGTGTATTTTAGCATCAGGAAAATCATGTCACTCTTACTTTTCTGAACAACAATTTTGCACACCAAAAACAAAGGTGTTTTTATTTTACTGGGATAGAATTCTAGGCTAGCCATAGTCTTCAGGCCATTAGCAGTTTCAAGTCAGCTAGGACAGTTGACTTGAGTTGGCTTGTAGGCGTATTCCAGGATGCTCTTTATAAGCAGGGAAGATTGATGGTGACATAATACCTCCTGTTTGGGCTCCTCCCTCTCCCAAGGCCTGCTTTCTTGTTCATTGTGGCTGCTTTATATTCTCTGGGCTGAGCATAACTTTTCATACTTTATATTTGCACTGGTATTAGTTTGTCTGCTTCACTAAACGCATTTTTTTTTTCTTTTATATCCATCCATGGATTATATTTTCCTGGCTCCCCTTCTCTGTTGGGGAGGGGTCGTTGGGTGTTAGAGTGTCGTGGGTTTAGAGAGCCAACAGAGTGAAGCTCTCAAATGAATTGGAGAAAAAACAGAATTGTATTTGCAGAGAGTGTTACAGATAGAAATTACAAAGCAGATACAGAATCCATAAGTGAACCCACTGAAATTTTCCCCCAACCAAAACTAAATCTATCATCCCCAGTGCTCCAATCCTCCCTCCCCATGCCACTGCCATCCAGGAGGTCTAAGCACAGCCTCTGGAGGCCCCAAACCAGGCCTATCCTTACATGTTTGTCACGATAACGCAGCTCCTGCCTGGCACAAGGCTGGAGGAGGAGGAAAGGAGAAGGAGTTGGCCTTACCGTGAGCTTGTGAAGAGATAGCAGAATTATGGGATTGAATAACAATCTTCCAGTCGCCAGAGGACTCTTTTTAACCTTATAGTTCACAACCTGGGATGTAGAGCAACTGCTATAGTTTAGCCTCAGATATGGGGTAAAAGTAGACAGAAGGTTCCTCTCTAAAGGAATTATCCTCAGGAAGTCATCCAGTCTAGATCTCAGTAATACTGTGAACTTGTCAGGTCCTTCTTGGTAGGACTGTTGTTCCTACCAAGTACCACCAGCTTGTTCATGAGATGCTGACACTTGCTTTTCATGGACGAATGTTTTAGTCAATTCATGGCTCTTTTAAGAAGTGATAAAACAGTAAAGTGGAGCAAATGACATGATCCATAAGTAATGCAGTCTTAGTTCTATTGGTCATGTTGAAAAGCCAATTCTCTGTTAGCAAACTTTGTTTTCAAGTATAAAAGCCATGAAAAGAGGCTACTTTTGGAAGTCTGTATCATTAGGGAAGAAAAAATGAGAGTAATGAATTAACTGTAAATGCTGTAGCTTTAAACTATGGAACAACACTTAATGTGCACAGCCCTGGTAGTTTATCACAATTTCAATACTCTGCTGCAGAAAAGACAGCTGCATAATTACAACCTAAATTCTAACTCTTAGCATTAGAAAATACATAAAGTCTCACAAAAGGCCTGATTTTATCTTTTTACCTTCTCTGAAGGTTTCAAAAGCACCAGCAGGATTTGGAGGTCAGTAAGAAATATAAACTAAGACTCTACAAGATAAAATATGCAGTCCATAAGAAATTTAAGATAAATTTGCACAGTCCTCCCTTTGAAGGCAGTTGTAGGTTTTTAAACTGTTAGTGATCAATCTGGTGAAAGAAATAACTACCTATAGATATGATTAAATACAGAACAAAAGATCAAGTTTGAATCTACCTCATATAATCTAACCTTAATGTCAAAAACACGACAGATTTCCAATATGTCTGTGGTCCTGTTCAATAAAGTAAAAGCTTCTAAAAGAAAAAAATCTTATTTTGATTAGCTGTGGCACAAGAATATTTTAATTTTTGAGGCTAATTTCAGCTTTTCTGCCTTTGGAAAGGGGTATATATTCAGGGTCATAGCGAAAAGAATGATTTACAGTCTAAATTCTTAGTTTTCCAGTTCATTACTGAGTCCTCATTTAATTTAGTAGCTTATTTTCCTCTGGCCAATGCATTATCCTTAGTGTTTCCAATTTTATGTAAGTATGCCATAATATCCACAGAACATTAGAAAGAAATAATTATGTGCAATCTTTCTGAAAAACAAATCATTGCAAATAGTTCATTCTTCCCTAATATGAAAAGAAAAAAAAAAGATATATTGAAACCATGCTAGGTAGCCATTAATCTACTAGAAAAGCATGTCTCTTTCTTTCCAGACAATTAAAATGATACATTTGAGACTTTAAAGAATACTACTTAATTTCAAGGATGATAAGAGAACATTATCATGAAATTTTAAAAATACTTCAGGATATTTTCCATTGTTCCTTTCTTAGACTTATATTTTAAATAGAATGAATTATCTGTAGACTCACTGCTAGCTTTCTGGATAGGTTAGCTCTCTGGTAATGTCATTATATCACTTTAAACCTTGTAAACAAATATTTCAAAGAGAAAGAATTGGTAAAACAATCCAAATACCAACTGGTAAAATTTGACCTTTAGTTAATTTCTTCAGTGAAGGGACAGCTTTTTTGATATTACTGTGCCAAGCAATATTAGAAACAGGATTATTATGAACCTAGTTATTCAACTAACTCATCTATTTTGATGCCAGTTTGTCACAGTTGACAGCATTCTTCCAAAGAGCCACATTCTGGACTTTCATGATATAATGCAATGTATGCCCAGATGAAGAATGACTTCCATACTCCAGAGCCCAATTTACTGACAGATTTGTCCCAAAATCCATGTATAAATCAATATTGTTAGCCCTAAAATGTGAGTTATAAGACTAGCTGCCTGGCACATAGGCTAATCAAAGCTTATGAAAACAATGTGTTTTAAAAAAAAAAAAAAAAAAAGATGAGGTGGATGTTTGAATTGCTGTGTTCTCCATTCAGAGGAAAAAAAATAATTACTTTCAGTGTTTTAAGAGAGATGGTACAAAAACCACACGAAGCAAGTGAGGCACAATACAGATATGGTTGAACACAAGCACAGTGTGTGCTGTAGATTAACAGAAAAACAGCAGATAACTGAAAGAGTTGCTCTGCTAATACCAGAAGTCTATTGAAGCTAACATATAACATTTTAAGGAGAAAAGGGCAATAAAAATTAGGGGGAGGGGGAAACAACCCACAAACAATAAAATCCCCAACCGACCATTGAGAAAGTCTTTTGGAACCTAAATTCTCCATCTCAGCACATGTTGCAGTCAACATACATCTTAGCAAAATACAGATGAAGCCTTTTCAAAGGCAGCCAAAGAATTACTAAATCCAACTCTTGTTTCTTGATAATATTTATAATGGCTCATCAAGAACCTAGGACTGATAAACCAATTTCAAACCCCAATTCTCCTGCAAAAATAACACAGAGCAATCCCTGGACCCCTTTCATTCACTTATGCTATGGCAGTTCCAGCCAACTGCCTTTGCAAACCTCAGCTGTGGATAATATACAGGAAACAGAGAGGAAATTTGTGTGGTATTCTGGCCTCAAAATGCACCATATTATATGTTCTGATCAATATCTTGATTTTCATCTAGAAGTCGATTAAAACTGAAGGTCAAGAAACACCAAACTATTATTTTCTCACTACAGATATTAGTGAAGTAATGGAGGTGTTTTGCACAGATTCAAAAGCTGAACACAGCAACGATGCATTTTCTTTACAAATTGCAGCACCATAATCTCATCCCGAGAGCAAACAAACCTGAATAACCCTGCAGTAATGAGAAAAAGTCACACTCATTTCTACATGAAATACAGTACTTACAGCAGAGCTGCTTTCTGGCCGTTGGAACAAAGCCCACTGCCAAGTGAATTCCAGAAACTGGAGCAAAGGAGTTCAGCAGCCTCTGTACAGGGCACACATTCTGTCTCCTCCAGTCCTACAGATACGTGCATAATGAATGAGCACACTAACAGCCTCAGTGCACTCACTACACATAAATGGAAATGCCAATAAATTATCTCAAGAAAGTGAAAACTACTTCTCCTGCTGTGATTTCAGAAGAAACCAACTGGCAGTCAAAGGATGATATACAGTCAAATTCACTGTCAATCAGGAGAGTTGGCTGTCTGCCTCTAGCTATGGAGGAGAGTTCTCAGTATTCATAATCTGTAATTTTTGATAAATAACATGTTCAACTTCCTCTCATCACAGTAGTCTGCATACCAGAATACCCAAACTTTAATTTTACATTTTACAAGTAAGGCAGAAAAGGGGATGTTGGGTTATTTAAAAAATATTATTTAAAAAATAGAAGTATTTTCCTGAAGGTAAAATATAAATATGAACTGCCAGCTGGTAGACATGCTTAGCTGGAAGTTTCTGAACTGAACACATATGATGATGCAAGGGCTGTTTGTTTTTAAGCTTGTTGAATCATAGCATAAGTTATGTCTGAAGGAACACAAAAGGTTATTTAGGCCAATCCTTTCTTCAAAGCAGATGAAGTTTCTCAGGGCTTTGTCTTGTCGAGTTTTAAATACCTTCAAGTTACACATCTTGATTGTTTGATGTATCTTTATCATCTGCAAATCACTCATCTGCTCAAGAGCTTTTCACAAAGAAAGAAAACTCCAATAATTCCAGTCTTGCAAGTGGTGTGGAGTAGCTCTGTACATTCCAGCATAGTCCATCTAGTATGGCAGAAAACCAGATCAGATCCATGTGCAAAATAATAATCTCATATACATAAGGGAATAAAACAACTGGGTCTCTGCTCATGCATGAATTACTGAAGAAACATCAGTCTCTGCACTTAATTCACACCTTATTCTACTTCCACTTTCCCCTAACTTACACCACTGAATAGCAGAAACAAACCTTTAATAATTAAAACATCATGAACTTTACCTTCAGTGTAGACAGTCACTGAAAGAATTCAGTTAATCAGTGTGATTTGACTTGGGTGAAACTCTAACATCCTCACAAATGAGTATGTAATGTCATTGATCTGAAAAGCCCCATATTCTTCCCCCATTTGTATTGTTCCCATAAGACAGAAGCATTAGCAACAACTTCGGTCTAATATTTCAGCGGAGAAATATTTTGAATTGATAGTTGAAGGTAAGAAAGAGCTTTTCTGAAATGTTAATGAAATCCTTGTCCTCAACAGAGTCTTGGACATTAAAGAAATAGTTTCTGAGAAGAAAATAAAAAACTCTCAGCTTGTCACTTTTTTATACCTTTTTAGGGTGTATTAATCTGATTGATAGCAGTGTGAAATGGTTTTTTCTTCTGAGCAGGAATGGACCATTGGTATATATTTATGAATGGCTCTATGCCAAAACTGCTAAGCTTTTTATGTTTCCTCAGTTATCACCATAGTTAGGTTTATAGTTCGATTGGTGAAACTCATGAAATAATTCTTTCCATATGTTGACAGTTAAGGTAATGCCAAGAAACAGACATTGCTATCCTCATCCATCATCAGAAAATTAGTATGTCCTGAACCACCTGATATCACATAGAAAGTGACCATTACCTCTTCACTGCTACCAGAGTACTCAAAAACACGCCCCGTATAGCATTGACAGGTTATTGATCTGAGCTGCTGACACCCTAACCAGGATGAAGTAATGAGATTAGAGGATTGTATGAAGGTATCCACAGGTACATACCTGGAAAATAGCGATGAAAGAACTAGTTGGTGAATGGGGAAAGAAAATAAAAAACACTTAAAAACTATCCAAAGAGCACACATGAAGACAAGGCACAGTGCTCTCTACTTAGCTGTATATAGGAAGAAGCAAGGGCACATACAAATAAGATCAACAGAGGACTGGAAGTACAGACTACATGATGAAAGAGTAATGTAATCAAGAGAAAATATTCAAAAGAACAAGTGATCAGCCTGAAAGAATAGATACAGAAAGGTATTCTGTTTAGGAATCTGGAGTGGAATTTGATGAAGCACATATGTGGAGATTGAAGTTGTTCGTGAAAAGCAGTAATGAAATGAAAGTTTCCTTTCACTTTTTGTGTGTGTGTGTGTGTGTGTGTGTGTGTGTGTGTGTTTAGCAGATAAGAAGGATTGTATTTTTGAGTTGTTTTCTGGTCAAAGTGACAACAATTGCAGGCTGATGTGCGTGCAGAAGTACGCACAAGTTTCTTCAGACTGTAGGGAATAAGAAATAAAGCATTTCTGTCAACAGCTAAAAAGGAGATAAAAACCTTCAGAAATATAACAACTCCCACCAGTAATATGAACTGCAAGAGAACTTGGATTCCATTTATCAGAGAAAAAGCCAAGAAAATATATATAGATGATAAAAGAAAAATATGAGAATCAAGTAAGTCTGAACATGCTTTTAAAATATTGTAAAGGAAATTCAGGTTGTGGGTTTCAATTTGTATAACCACAGTCACCTTAATATTCTTGGTAAATATTTGCTCCTAAAAACACTAAGAATTGTGAATGTAAGTCTCAAACTAACCCAAGAATGCTACATGGGATTTTTCCTCCAACGCTCAACTTCACATCTGAAGTTGGAACTTGTTTTTAATTGGTTTAATTACCCTTGTGTGGAAAACATCAACCATGGTAACTTCATGTGTAGAGAATTTACACAGTCCACCCCTTAAGGCCAGCAGGATTTGTGTTAACTTTCATGGTTTCTATGTAATCACTACAACAACATCATCCTCTGCTTAGAAACACAACAAACAGTTGAGCAGTTTTTGTTGCAAAGTGGTGGAAGAAAATACTCTGAGTTTAGAAGCCTTCTGTTCCTACTGCTGCCCAAAAAGCTGTGAGCTGACGTAATGGACTTCCTGAAGGAACATCCAGCTGAGGTGTTAAGCTATGGGATGGTAGATGGTTCAAAACTCACTGCACATCTGAAGTTTTATTTTTCAATTGTATAATAGTTACTAATATTCTAATAGAAAATACTGCATGCTTGCAGAGATAAAAAGATCCAAGTGTAGTATTACTATCAACATAAAGCAGAACTGACCCTTATGTTTGTTCTTTGTTTTGCAACAATTGGACACATCACAAATACAGCTGTCTTATAGCATTGACACAACTATTCTCAAATGGCTCTATCCTATAAAATTAAATTTCTACAATCCTTTCTATGCCCTTATAGTTCATATCCAGTCTGAATGATCTTTATTCAACATTAACTTATACCATTCACATGTAACATGATCGTTACAGTCTCAATGCTATCAAGCATTAGTCCTACAAGTATCATAAGTTTGTTTGCAATAAAAATCTCACTTTGCTCATATGACTAAAGGCTTTACATGTTGAAATGTTATTTCTTGAAATGACATACTTGTCAGGCTAAAAGTAGCAAACCATGAAATTAATTTTCTTCTTACTCTGATAAATAGGAAAAAAAAAAAAAAAGACTAGGAAGCAGAAAGGTGCAGCACTGTATTTCTTATATGGCACCATGTTTATTTCTGTCACATCACTTCTTTTATGTGTCAGAATAGTGAAAAATGCTTAATTAGGCCTCCCAGTAGCCCAATTTTTATTTTTAGCCTTCCATAAATAAAAGGTTTCATATCAACTTCATATACACTTATATAGTTCAATTGCAGATTATTGTAAGCACAACATACATAAATAAGTTCACATTCTACCTTCCTCCTATCATTGAAAAGAAAATAAATGAAGATAAATTATTCACAAAGGAAAGTACTGTTTAATGCTTTCTTTATAAGGATCTGTCAACAAAAAAAAGGTAGAATTATAATTCATTGGGCAAAGGAATTATACTCCCAAGGGCATAAACCAGGTTGCAGGAGGGACTGTTAGTGTGTGGCAGATTGCCCACTTGCTCAGTCCACTCTCTGAATGCACAATAAAATCTGAGCACCACACCTCAGTTTTACTCGATCCATTTTTTTTATCCATGCTAAGTATCTTTTTCCATTATTTTTTCCCCCCTTTTTCTTGAGAAGAAGTTTCAAATGAAAGGGAAAAAAAAAATTGAAGTCAGCAGTTCACAGTAATACAAAAATCAATTCCCACTGTGTGATTGTATGTATTATTCTGGCACTGCTTATCGTGCATTACAAAATTTTCAATAAAAATTGTGAGTAGATAAATGAAAAATGGATACTGCACCTAATATATATCTTAATGATTAGGTTCCTT
The DNA here is from genome assembly GCA_013396675.1 of Eubucco bourcierii. Lineage (NCBI taxonomy): Eukaryota > Metazoa > Chordata > Aves > Piciformes > Ramphastidae > Eubucco > Eubucco bourcierii. Next base: position 83,820 of record VWZE01021513.1, on the reverse strand, counting down.
CTTCAAGATTATTTTTCTGTGGAAGCAGTCAGTAGCATTTCTCAACTCATCAGAAAAAAAACTGAACATCTGCTCCTTGAAGTGCAAAGACAACTGAAGGGGCTGAGGAATAATTTTGCTGACAACGCTTTTCTTTAATGTATCTCAGGCATAATATTTAAACAGCACTAAAATATGGCATACCATGTCAGTCTCCACTTGATTTACACAGCATTGTATATTACAATGAGGTTATACTTTACTAAAGGGTAACAAAATATAACTAGATGTACCATATTTAGGGTCTAAATAGAGTTCTTTTATATGAGCAATTTAATTTACATCCATTTCTATGTATCTTATTAGAATGAGAATTTGCCACTTGGAATAAAACAGCCTTCACTTCCTGAAATGAAGTTCAAATTTCTACTGTCTTCAAAGACATAAAATTGGTTTGAAATTCAGAACTTGTACAACCAGTTACAACTGATAAACAGATGTGAAAATTGTGGGATTTTTTTCGCTGCTTAATCCCCTTCCTGTTTTTCATGACTGAATTTGGTCTTTTTCTTTCTATTTCACTATATCTACATCATTTGATTACACTGAGCTACTCAGAATACAAAATTCTCCCAAGCTACTTTCAATTTGTTTCTTTATAGTTTTTTTTCTCCCAAACTCTTATCATACACCAAACTGCAGTAAGTGTCAAAAACTGGCTTAAGTCAGTAGCAGTCACTGCTATTGCAAACTTCAAAAGTACCACAAAGTATATCCTAGATCAAGCATTAAGTTTCCAATGTAAGGTATACAACTAAACCTTGTATTGTTATCATAAATAAGAAAATTTCCCTAAAATTCTGCAAAAAGAACTATATTTCAATTGTATGCGTATAAATGGAGGGAAAAAAATTGATTAATTAGGCCTGCTGTGTGATAACTGAGCTCAGATCTATTCTTAGAACAAGAACAGAGAGAAACAAAGCAAAAAAAACCCCTACAACACACCTTTTTGAATGCAAATTGATGGTACCTAGCATGAGCAGATACAATTAAATTTGCATGAATTTTCTTGGTAACAAATAGCAATAACTTAACTTTATTCCAAGCCTTCCACACAGCAGGTTTTAATGTCTTCAACACGGGTATACATCAGCAGTTAGCCAGTGAATGAGGATTTACGTGCATAGGCTAACTTAGGGAAGAGAGACTTTCACACACAGCAGGCAACACCTTTCTCTAATGCAGAACTGTAGTTAGTCTTCAGCATTTTCTCACCTTTTTACTTCCTAAAGCAAGAAACAACGGTATTTGTGACTTTTTTTCTTGTTTTCTGGTCAGGCAGTATGTAAAATTTAAGACAAAATCCCAATTATTACAATTATTCTCCTTTTGAGTATGGTGGTATTATTGGGATGCTTGGGCCACGAGCACACAAAGAAATAGCTGGTTTAAAGCTAGCCAATTTCATCAACTAAGAAAACAAAACTTCTCCCTGGCCTTTAGTCTAGCTTTAACCACTTTGATAAATTTGGCACTGATGGTTCTTGAAAGTGGATGTTATTGTCTCTCATACTGTATTCTCTTCCATCAAAGGAGTCCTTCACAGAACATGATGATTATGGTAAGTATTGTCTTTATACCTGTACGTCCTGTTTTAGTAGCACATCTGAGTAAATTTAAAGTCCTCATAATCAAAAAGGACATTTTCTGTTTTGAGCATCTCAGATGGCTTTATTTTATATCTCCTATTCCTAGAAATGGAGCTCCTATAAAATTGGCAGCTTCAATGCCAATTTTATGCAAATATTTCTCTCTTGCTTCTACTATAACTGAATGTAGTATGGTGAGAAAGTTTTTTTCCAATAATATTGTCTACCAGAAAGCTTGATGTACATAACAGAATTATTTGAACTACTATTGCCTGACTTAATAGTTACATTTTATATGGCTGAGGACCATTTTCACTTCAGTTGCAAACTGTTTTAGGGTTTGTATTTTTCTGAAGCAACAACAATCTCTCTATATTGTACTATGGGACAGCATAAGCTGTATTTTTCCAGCATATGAAAATATATAATTTGGATGTTTGCATGCAAATGAAGCATACCTCAGTGTTAAAGCTTACTCTAGTCATGTGATAGACACTTAGGACTGTAGTGGCTTTCAGGCAGGATGTGAATGCTTGCTTCAGTCTTCAGCTGAGCAAAAGCAATATTCCCTATGCCTTCCTGCTCAGGGGTAGGAAGGTTTTGCAGAGGGATCTGGACAGGCTGGATTGATGGGGTGAGATCAATTGTATGAAATTTAACAAGGTCAAGTGTTGGGTCCTGCACTTGGCTCACAACAACTCCATGCAAAGTGGTCAGACACCGGAACAAGATGCCCATAGAAATGGATTCACCATCCCTGGAGTGTGAAAAAAGATGTGTCATGTAGATGTGGCAGTTTGGGAGATGGCTTGATGGTTCATGGTAGTGTTGGGTTGAGGCTTAGAATCACAGAGTTGTTTTGGCTGGAAAAGACTGTTAAGGTCATTGAGTCCAACCCTACTCTAGCTCTACAAATGTCTGGTGCTAACCCATGTCCCTCAGCACTGTATCTCTGCCTCTTTGAAACACCCTCAGAGACAGGAATTCAGCCACCCTCCTGGGGAGCCTGTTCCAGTATTTGATAACCCTTTCAGTCAAGCAGTTTCCTATAATATCCAACCTAAACCTGACCTGGTGCAATTGGAGGCCTATCCCTTGTAAACTAGGAAGAAGTGACCAGCACTCACCTGGCTTCAACCACCTTTCAGGAAGTTGTGTGAAGCGAGGTCTCCCTTCAGACTGTTTTCCTCCATACTGAACAACCTCAGCTCCCTCAGGCACTCATCAGAAGACCTGTTCCTCAGAGCCTTCACCATCCTCACTGCCCTTCTCAGGACCCATTCCAGCACCTCAAAGTTTTTCTTGAAGTGACAGCCAAAAAGCAGAGCACAGTACTGAAGGTCAATGCATTAAAGTTTAATAAATATAAACCAGTTAATATAATAGTCATCTTATAGATCTTTTCCAACCTCTATGATTTTATTCCTGACTCCATTTAATTCCTCATCCTGTATCCATCCACTCTAGAAAGGACACGGATCAAGACAAAGAGAAAATGAAGAAGAATGAGGGGAAAAAAAAAGGAAAACACAGACATAAGATTAATATTTTGAGGACTGCTTCCACAGACAAGAGAACTAGAAATGTGCTTCTATATTCAAAAGGTTAGATTAGGCTTGTCATTATTCTAAAAACTCAGAAAGCATGACTCCAAAAGTGAATGGTGAGAGACCTGTCTTGCATATCTTTGAGTGCCATACTCAAAAATGGTTTTTAAAGAGGGAAAGAAGGAGCTCACTCTGTGTGGCAGATAAAGACTTTAATCTCCTTGCAGAGCACAGAAAAGCAGCAGCCTGTTTTACAAACGTGTCATTGGTGAGCAGCGTAGTTGAACTGCATAAACAGCCCATCAAGATCACTGCAATGCTAAAACTTGAAAAATCAAACGTGCATTCCTTACACCACTGAGAAACGGATCCAGTTGTTGTCAGAAAGTGATCTTCCTGAAATACATTTTGTGTCTCATGCAGAATCACGTCAGAAATTGGTTTAATTCTTCTCCCACAATACAATCTGATGCTTCACCAATGTGCTCAAACAAATCATGCCACCCATTATGTTACAGGCTATGCAGTTACAGGTGTGTGGGGTAGTCTGTTCAGCCTGAATATGCAGCAGCTAGGAACTATGTCTTGGTGCTCTTTTGAAAAGTAAAGCAGGGATTTGATATGCCTGAAGCTTTATGTAGGTTCTTCATTAGGTTTCTACAAGGAGGATAATCATGGTGTCAGTGTGTTTATTCTGTTTATAATAAAAACCTAAGCAGATTAGGCCGAATTGAACAGGTGAAATTGATATTGAAGACATCCGTGGAGGATTTTTTTGGTTATAGTTTTATAACACCTGCATAGTGCAAGTCAAAATACACTTGTACACACATTCCTTCCGTCAATACATCTGCAAAGAGCGCCATCGCTTACAGCCATCACTAGCAGATCTGACCAAGGACTCCTGGACATGGCCAGATTTATCCAGCAGTTTTGTTAGGATTGTCCCAAGGACATCTCCAGTCTTCATAGTATGAAAACTTTTTTTTTTTTTTTAATTTTTTTTTTATACTGAGGACAGAAATAAGGAACATCATAAAGCAAATGTTTTCCAACTTCAGTTTTTGTTGAATAGCATAAATAACCTACTTAGAAGAGAGCAAAACATGGAGAAAGGAGAGAGAGAAAGAGAGAGAGAAGAGAAAAAGAAAAAGGTGGAGTACATCCAATAAAATAAATGCTTTTGAGACTTTTGTAATGTTTAATAGGAGTGCATTGCAACTTACACTGCGATGTGGAAAGTACAATACAATCTACGCCTCCCAGAATTCTGGGACTGCCAGCTCAGAAGGGATGTAGCACATAAATAATGTATTTTCTGTTACTCTTGGTCTGTAGCTTATCTCCTACTGAGCCCTGAGAAAGAGTTTTAGATCCCTAGGAGACAGCTGGTGCTGTCTAGCATATTTGACTGATTCTCCAAGCAGAGAATGAAAGGAATAAAAGGCAAAATGAGAATCTGAAACTCGAGACACATATTTTTCCTATAAGAAAACTTGGAAGGTTACAAAGCTGTGCAAGAAAGTACAATTAAGAATAATCTGTTCCAAAGAATCATATTATTTGAAAGTGAAAAGTACTAAGTAGATTGGGCAGAAATCCACACATGCAGTTTTCTCTGCAAATAAACAGGTTTATGGTTCTACTATGAGTTCAACACAAATGTCAGAAAGCTAATGACCATTAAAGATTTAAATAATTTCAGACTACAGACCCAAAATGTGCTGCCATTTTGGACTCAGATGATGTTTTGGAAGGCAGAAGTTCAACTGTACTTCAACACAGACTGCAGGGAGCAGTGGTTTTCACATATTAGGTAGGTTCTCTGCAACATGTAATAAACTCATGGGTCATTCTGCTCATTTCAAGAGCTAGTGAGACTGGGATTAGTAAACCCCTTTCTTGTTCCTCATCAAGCAGGGCAGGTGGAAGAAAAAATTGTTTTCTCCCCAATTGTTTTCTCATTGCTCTGCAGACCACTCATTCCCCTTGTAGGAGAATTCCTTTCTCTAAGCAAAATAAACATCTTAAGTCAGAAGTACACAGTAGAAGGGCATACATCTGATTTTTCCTTATTATGAAGGCAGGTCACCAACTGAGAGTCATGAAATTCTTCAAATGCAAACAATCACACTGAATATGTGCCTTTTCTCACAGGCTGCTTTAGTTTTGGGTGGTGATAGGACTGAAGTGGGTAGATTCAGATTGAATGTTAGGAAATTCTTCACCATGGGGGTGGTGAGACACTGAAACAGGTTGCCCAGGGAGGTGGTGGAAGCCCCATCCCTGGAAGTTTTCAAAGCCAGGCTGGATGGGGTTCTGATCAACCTGATCTAGTGTGAGGTGTCCCTGCCCACAGTAGGGGGGTTGGAGTTTTATGATCCTTGAGGTCCCTTCCAGCCCTGATAATTCTGTGATTCTAATTTGACCTGGTAAGATAGCTAGAGAATAATGCTGAATTATGACTCTATCTTCATTCATAAGATGTAAAAGGCAACATGCACACATATTAACTTCCTGTAAGGACACTTAGAAATTAAGTTCTCTTCTCAAAATAGTTCACTTTCTGACCAGTTTACAACTTCTCCAAGACATAAAGGGAGAAATATTTTTTTATCCCTAGCCATTGATATGGAGTACAACACAAGAAGTCTTGATTCGCCTTCTCCAAGGGCAGCAGCATGCTTTGCAAGTCACATAGCACATGTGGGAAAGGGTTGTTGTGCCAAGAAACTGAACAGAACCTGTGCCAGTAACAGAAAATCTTTTGAGAGTGGTAGAAGTATGTGTACCTTTACCCTTTCTTTTCTCAGCCTGGAATAGCCTGAGACAAAGATGGTAACAGTGAAGTTTCTTGAGCTTGACAAATAAACCCATTTTGGATATAAGGTTTCAACAACAATTTTACAGAGACTCAGTAACATGATAAAGAAATGAACTCATCGCATACCCCGAGTAAAGATTCATTGTAATGCCACTAACAACAAAAGTTTAAGCAAACTTGTACAAACTCTGTGTTAAGAGCTGATTTGACATAAACCCCTCAAAATATGCCCCAGCTTGAAAAGTAATCTCAAGAACTCAAGAAAATGAGGGAGAAAACTACTGCTTCTATTCAGCCCTGAATAGACCTGAAAAATGTATTAATCGTGATTCATGAAATAAATATGGGGAGGAAAATTTCACCGCATCACAGATGATGAGTCCTAGACAGATAACCTTCAAAAGATGCATACGCTGCTGTCATAGGTAGAAAATTCCAATGCAAAGCAATTTCACACTCCTTATAGGCCACTGTAATCATCCAGAAAATGAATTAGCATAGCCCACAGGACAAGGTACTATCATACAGGGTTCTGAACCGGTGAAGCACTTAATCTTATGCATCATGCTAAGCACCTGTGCTGTTCCATTAAGTCATATATTTGTGCAAATCAAGCTTGGTCTAGGACTAAAAATAACTGAAATAATTTCTAGTAAGTTATTGCATTCAGTATTTGGTTCTATTCACAGGTTACCCATGACAATAGTCTTGTTTTTTTCAAGCTATCCAAAATTATTTTGCATTATACCTGCATATTTCTGTCACTAATGGTTGGGCTGAGCCCTATTCACAGTTCACAAAGTTCAAAGCTGTTATGAAAATATTATTCTGCTATGTATTATCTGCAAATAATGAATCGTGCCTTCTATTCAATGACAAGAAGGGTACAGCTTTTAGAATAAAGTTTCTGTTTTGCATACATTAACAAGTTCAAAATGCTCACGTATGAGGCATTCTTCTGAAAAATAATATATATATATTCCCTTAGTCATTATACATATTTATGAAAAGTGGCATAAATACAATTGAAGTACAATACTTCTTTTACCTATGCAGCTAGTCAGATGTATATCTTTTTTTCCAAATAATATTCACAAAGCAGTACCTATGCTATTTGCTAATGCACTGAAAAATAAACAGATTAAGGACAGATTAGGAAAATAAATGCTCTTTAATCATCAAGACAGAGAATCCCAGAACAACAGAAGAAAGAAATATTGACAACCAAGTGGGAAATAAAACTTAGAAACCTGAGAGCAAAATTTACATTTCCAAAGTAACTAAATAAAATGACAGAATTGTGAAATATGGATAGGAACAAAAACAACAAACAGTCCCATGACTGGCTGGAGAATCACTGGGCTTTAATCAGTAACTTCTAACATCTGCAGCACTAAGACAAATAACTTTCAGATAAAAGAGCTTTCTAGTACAGAGAGGTAAAGCTTCCTTTATACCGAGTTAGTTCAGGCCAGTTTGATTCAATCTAAGGTGATTTAAGTTTTCTGAACAATTTAATTTTGCTGCTCCAAGAGGTAGAGTCTTGACCAAGGGGAAGGTAAGATTGGAGCAGAATGGAAGACAAGCCCAGAAAAACAGGGCTATGGCAGCTTGTGAATGGAAGAGTGTTCTTGGCACTGAATTCCCTGGGCAAGAATACTACCTACCACTGCTAGATTACATTGGCCTCTCATTGCAATTCCAGACCATTATTCAGTTAAACTGACTCTGTAGTTGACAGAATGCACATTCTAGAGTCCATAGGAGACTATATAGACCAGTTTTTGCCATTTTCTTGAGAAGGATGCGACAGAGTCAGATTTTTCAGTCAAAAATCAAACTCAGGAAAATCATGGGTGATGCAACCTTTCTTGCTCTTTCCTCTCCACTCATGAAAAAAAATTAAAGATATGCTTTTAGTATCTACAGTGGTGTTCTTCAAGGATAAAGTGACAACAATTCAAAGAGAAATGTAAAAATCCTGAAAGAGTCCAGATGTTCATCCTAATAATCAGACAAGCTAGGTCTTGCCAACACTGCATTGCTAATGATTGCTCTCATCTAGATTTGCTTGGCCAAAAAAACCCAACTCCACTTCAGCTACAAAGCCTCATGCATTTCTCTGAATATCTGCTGTGGGCAATTTTTCTGAGGAGCCTCACAAATGGCCATGGTACAAAACGTGGCTAATTGATAGCAAGAATGAATATAGCCACATTACTAATTAGTATTTACAGATTGGTCTCATTTCTAATCCCATTACTGGGTAAGTATATTTAAACTAAAGATCCGCTCCTGATAGATTTTTATTTGGAAGCTGACTCTTGCAGATACTCAATGTTTCCTCACTAAGCTTGAAGCTCCTGTGACAAAATTGAGCATATTTGCTGACAAAATGGTTTCTGTGAAGGACGCTGGAGATGAGCACAGATAGGGTTATACTGTGATGACCTGATTACAGAAGGGTGGGGAGAAATTTCTTTCGTAGGATTTTAAAACATACAGAGTACTGAGTGTGCCTTAATCTCCATGCACAATGGAAGCAGAGTTGGGCCAATGATGAGTTGTCTTAAGAAAATTGCGTTCAAAGTGATCAAGTCTCTGAAAACAGAAGTCAACAATAACATTCTCAACTAAAAGATCATATAAGCAGAGTACTTAGAAGCACAGCAAGAGGTCTACAAAGTCGAAACATGAAAAAGAAGTCTAAAAACTCAGAGAAGCCTTGTGAGGTCTCCTTCACCTCTGATGTAACTTTTTTTCTGCCAAAACAATGGAATCAGTGGCAGCTTCAGAAAAACAGTTATACCTGGTAATTGTGGATACCCAAGAAAACGGATAAGCAACAAACCGTTTGCTGAACTCAATTCTGAATTTGTCCCTGTACATGAAGAAGCACAGAAAGCTCCTTTACAGCTCAGAACAGCCAAAGGAATGAGCTAGGAGGGCAGGTGGGGAGAGGCTTCAAAGAACATTATGATTTTACCTGTCCTTACACTGTTAAAGAGAGGTGCTTGCCAATGTTTTCACAATGACTTGCTGAAATAGAAAAGAGAGATGAATAAGTAAACTGTTTGTCTAGTTACTAATATATTTTCTTTTTTCCTTTCTACATTTTGTTTCTTCCTAAGAGCTGAATGAAATCTAGCTGCGAATTGTAGAATTCTTTCACACAGCACTGAGAGGTCGTGCTTGAGGATGCCGCCATGTTCACCATGCAACGTGAGGTTAAGAGTTCATGACAACTTGATTTTCCAAATTTTGAAAACCAGACAGAAAATTTGATTCATAAGAGATATCATTTTTTTTAAAAAAGGGGAAATTCTGAATAAAATTATATACAGTATTAAAACCAAAGAAGTCTGCCGTTACTGGGTGTTCAAGGCCAGATTGGATGAGGCCTTGAGTGACCTGTACTAGTGGGAGGTGTCCCTGCCTATGGCAGGGGGTTGGAACTAGATGATCCTTGAGGTCCCTTCCAACCTTACCATTCTATGATTCTATGATACTAAAATGGATAATAAATTCTTATGAGCATTAAAATGCCCTGAAAATGAAAGGGGAAAAAAAAATCATCTTCCACTTAATATATTCTTATGAGCATTAAAATGCCCTAAAAATGAAAAGAAAAAAAAAATCATCTTCCACAATCATATTGGAAAATTTTGAAGCATGTAACAGAAAGTAGTGGAAACAATGGAAACGACCCAGTATTGCTAGGGAGACTAATCACTTTATAATGAAGAAAGGGTTTTCATTGGAACATTATTTGTTATAAAAAAATATGTTCCATCCGAAACTTTATTGTCAAGGTCCTGGGGTTTTAATTAAGACTTAAGCTTATTGGACAAATACAGTCTGCCTCAATTATTTATGAAAACAATACAATCTGCCTCAACTCTTTATGAAAACTCAGCTTTAGTGGGAAACTAGAGAAAGGCAGAAGTGCAGCTGCACAAAAACAATATGGAGAGCAAAAAATTATATACTTATTTCTTATTAAGTATTCTGAGCACCAAACTTACTCATAAAAAGTTTCTCTGTCTACAAGTGCAAAAAGAACACAAGTAAGATGCAGTTGGAAAAAGTACTCTTAAAACAGTATGTTGAATCAGCATCTATAATTTATATTCCTCCCTGAATCAGCACAGTAAAAGGTTAGCTGAACAATTTGAGAATGAATTCCAGAAGATTAAACAAAGTTATTTCTGTTTGTAAGTGTAAGTAAATTTTTGAATGGTTCTACGGTTTGGTGTCATTGATTCACAGGGAATCTCAGGCTGCTTTGCAACCTAGGCTAGAGTTCTCCATTCCTTCATGAAAGAAAGACAAAAAGAAAAAATAGATAAAAAATATTTTCCCTTACTGTGAAGTTCTGATAGTAGTTGTGATACCTAGTACATTTAGCAATCAAGATGTGCAAATAGTAAGTTTTAAGACATTAAAAGTTATTATTGTCAATATTAAGGCTGAGGGGTGTTAGATCTTTCATTCTAGTTTTTTTTTTTTCCCCTTCATATTTTAACATAATTCTAATTTTTAAAATAGTATCTCCTTTCTTTCCTATGAAAAATAAGAGGTTGGAGAGCAACCCTGAGGAAAAGGACCTTGGAGTCTGGGTTGATGAAAAGCTCAACAGGAGCCTGAAGTGTGCACATGCAGCCCAGACAGCAACCAAGTCCTAGGCTGCATCAAGAGCAGAGTGGCCAGCAGGGCAAGGGAGGGGATTCTACCCCTTTACTCTGCTCTTGTCAGACCCCACCTGGAGTACTGTGTGCAGTTCTGGAGCCCTCAGCACAGGAAGGACATGGAAGTGTTGGAGCGGGTCCAGAGGAGGGCCACAAAGGTGATCAGAGGGCTGGAGCAGCTCTCCTATGAGGACAGTCTGAGAGAGTTGGGGCTCTGCAGACTGGAGAAGAGGAGGCTTTGAGGGGACCTGATAGTAGCCTTCCAGTATCTGAAGGGGGCCTACAGGAAAGCTGGGGAGGGATTATTTACAAGGTTCTGCAACGACAGGATGAGGGGCAATGGGTTTAAACTGGCAGAGGGGAGATTTAGACTGGATGTTAGGAGGAAGTTGTTTGCAGTGAGGGTGGTGAGACACTGGAACAGGTTGCCCAGGGAGGTTGTGGATGCTCCCTCCCTGGAGGTGTTCAAGGCCAGATTGGATGAGGTCTTGAGTGACCTGTACTAGTGGGAGGTGTCCCTGCCTATGGCAGGGGGTTGGAACTAGATGATCCTTGAGGTCCCTTCCAACCTTACCATTCTATGATTCTATGATTCTATGAAATAGTTAGCTGATTCTACAAGCTGATTGCTGAAAAGTAATCAGGCCAAAGCTCAAAGAGTTTTGACAGTAAAATTGAAAATCAGAATATTCTTATGTGAACATATCTTCAAAAGTAATAAATACAGCTTTCCTAGATGAAGAATACTTTCAGGTTGCAATATTTTTTATGTCTGATCTACCCCTCTGAAAGTTTTCCTAATTTAATTGAAAATTATATCCTTTAATAAAACAATCCAAAAGCTTGCAGCAACATTTCCATGTTCGATTTAATTCTCCAGCTTCTTCATAGGACTTTCTATTGAAGTAAACTGCATTTCTACTGAACTGCACAATTTTATTTTTCTAAATATTGTTATATTTAGAAAGATATATGTGAGAAAATAATTAGAATATGGTGCCATAGGGAATTTCATTCCATATGAAGAGTAAGACAGTATGGATTTGTTTATGCTTTGCTCCTGAAGAACATTGTGATGGTTTGGGAGTTCCCCACCCCCCCCACACTTTGTAAAATGACCCAGACTAGAACTCAGCTGGCTGGAAGTTAAGGACTGAAGCTCTATTTACAGCTCAGCACAATGGACAAGCAGAGATATACACTATAGACAGGAATAGTTACAGACATAGACAAGTTAAAGGTAATACAGAAACACAACAGCCCTCCCAGAAATCAGAGACCCCAGGAGGGTCTCCCAACCACCCTTCCACCTTCTCCACACCTTACCCCAAGGTTTGCCTTATGCACAAGGTGAACTTGGAGGATTGGCCAGGGGAATTAGAAAAAAAGTGGGTAGTGAGTTACTAGTTAGTGATGAGTTAGTGAGCAGTTAGTCACTCAGCAGAGAGGAGAAAAAGCCAGAAGCTGCTAAACCGAGATGCTGTGCCCCAGAGACTGACTTAGCGATGTTTTGGGTACTTATTCTTAAACATCTCAGCAAGCCTATGAGTGAAATAGACATGACCACTGTTTTCCTTTCACAGCCTATAATTTTCTCTATTAAAATATTCCAATTAGCCTCAAACCAGCACAAGCATTTACTTAAAGATGTAATGCTAGGTTTCAAAACTGAAGTGAAATTGAAAGCCCTACTGTTATAGAAATTACTATTAAATTTTCCATTTTCCTCACTGAAAAAGTCTTATTAAACAACAGTACAGGGTGTGTAAGGTAGATCTCTACTCAAAAAAGAGTGGAAATGTGATTCCTCAAAGATAGAAGTACACTCCCATTGTGCACTGAATATAAATGTTTATCAACACACTCCCATTGTGCACTGAATATAAATGTTTTTCAATGCACTCCCATTGTACACTGAATATAAATGTTTATCAACAAGCCTGGAACACAAAACTTATCTAGTGACAGAATATAAGATATGCACAGTATCTCAAATACCACTGTGTGTTCCTAACTAAAACACACTGAAACAGAGTCTAAGGATCTTGATTATGAAACTAAACCTTATTTTGCTGGTTGTTACACAAGGAACAACAAAGTTTGACAGTCTAATCCAGAACCTTGACAAAGAAGCTTGGCTTTAAGTGATTGTTCACGTTGTGGTGATCTCCTAAGCATCCTATTTCATCTTCATCAAAAGGGAACAGAGGTAGCATGACAAAGTAGAACAGACCTATATTCTTGAAGACAATCTACCACAAAATCCAGCCACTAACAGATTTGTTTTTCTCGTGCTCTAAATGACATCAAAGAGCATTTTTCCAATTTGAATGTGTAGCACGAAAAAAATGAGAAGAATATAGTGAGGAGCTTTGAATCACCTCTCCTTGCCTCTTTGTGGTACCAAGTGCAGGCAAGCTGGTTGTTTGAACCCCAAGCCCTTTGGACACCCGTAGCTCAACAAACAGATATGGCTACTCACTTTACTCCTCATCTGTTGCTATGGCATTGTGCCTGCTCACAAGGCGATTGGGCAATTTTGTTATGAAAGTCTGCACCAAAGATCAAAAGCTCTCCTGTGGCACAGTGCTGCCTCTGCCATCTGTTTTGTATGATGTTTGACAGGTCCAGGGAAGAATAGATGAGAAGGCAATGCTGTGTCATGATTCTACCTATTTTTCCTCACTGTAGGACTTCTTGTCTCACCTTTCTTCCACTTGCTACTTGGAAAAATGTGGAGAAATAGCAAAATTTTAAACAGGAAAAGGACAATTTTTTTTTTTTCTAAAAATCATCCCCCTGCAGGTTGGACTTTAGTTTGTAACTGAAAAAAATGATAGGAGTAGCTAAACAGTGAGTAATAGATATCTTCATAAGTGTAATAGATATCTTCATAAGTGTAACAGCTGCAACCACCCTCTAGGAAGCAATTAAAGAAAAGCAAACAAACAAAAATACTACAAAAACAAAACAAAACAACAAACAACCCCAAACAAACAACAAAAAAAACAAACCCAAAACACAAACCCACAACTACCAAAAAGTTCTCAACAATATCCTATGACTTGTACTCTAGAACCCTGATGCTAACACACAATAAATAATGTTAAATGACCATGCAGAAAAAAACCCAAACATTTAGAACAGAAACCAACATGAAATCCTTCTGAAAGGAAAGTACTGGGGAAAAAGTTGAAAAGATTCAGTAGTAGTTTCTCATAATCAGATTTTCTGAGAAATGAGGTTGCAACATTCTTTAAAGGAAGTTTTAAAAGAAATAAATGTATAGCAGCAGATTAAGACAAGAATTTACTGAGAATGTGCCAGCCAACTCTAACTTCAGGTATATAAGCAGTTGTAAAATGTTTGCTGCTTCTCCATGACTGCATAGTAGAAAGCTTCTGGAGCCCTCAGCACAGGAAGGAAATGGAAGTGTTGGAGCAGGTCCAGAGGAGGGCCATGAAGATGATCAGAGGGCTGGAGCAGCTCTGCTATGAGGACAGGCTACAAGAGTTGGGGTTCTCCAGCCTGGAGAAGAGGAGGCTTCCAGGAGACCTTCTAGTAGCCTTCCAGTATCTGAAGGGGGCCTACAGGAAGGCACAAGGTATTGCAATGACAGGACAAGGGGCAATGGGTTTAAACTGGTAGAGGGGAGATTTAGACTGGATGTCAGGAGGCAGTTCTTTCCAGTGAGGGTGGTGAGGCACTGGAACAGGATGTCCAGGGAGGTTGCGGCTGCTCCCTCACTGGATGTGTTCAAGGCCAGGTTGGACGAGTGGGAGGTGTCCCTGCCTATGGCAAGGGGTTGGAACTAGAGGTCCTTTCCAACCTTACCATTCTATGATATTAGTATGATAATGAACATGAAAAAAGATATTAGATTAGTGTTTTTATAGGAAAAACTGTAGCATATTTTATGTTAAACTATTGCTGCAAAAGTTTAGTAACATACACTGAAGAAAGCAAGCAGTGACCCACGCTTTGTAAAGAGTAGCTACGTGTTTCTGAGCATTACAACATCACAACTGTAACTCTCCTCTAAAGAAATGATTCTTTGAAAGTTAAGTACACAAAAAAAAAAGAAAAAAAAAAGAAAAAAAAAAAAAAAAAAAAAAGAAAACCTCTTTATGGGCTGCAGCTGATGCAAGTTTTAGGAGTCAGATTAGCAACCTCTCTGGCTTTATGTAGTATTAACTGATATCCATTGGTTGCTATCTGCTAGTTGGGATCTGAGGGATAACCCATTCCTTAAATAAAGCAAAGCAGCCTGAAGAAGTGCACATCCAGTGCTCTAATCCCACTCACTGCCTTGCTGCTCCTTTTTAACCCACAGAGACCATGGGTTCTTCATCTTTTCTACATGATTACTACTTCTACAGCTGCTCCAATGTACAATATGTCTTGGAATTGTTTTTCAAATTTTCTATTTCTACTGCTGACATCTATCATTTAAACTAGTACTAGTTAGTGACCCTCATTCCTCCTTTCTTTGAAGCTTCAAATTTTGCTGCTTCAGCTTTGATATATTCTCAATTCACATTTTTCAGCAGTCCAGCTTTTCCTGTAGTTGCTTTTCATTGATAATTCAGAGCATGCATTTTATTTTAGCTGTGAAATAAAACTTCTTGGATATACCACAAAGTCAAAAGCTACCCGAGAATAAAGGAGTGAAGAAGGTTTGGCATATTACAAAATTTTCAACTTTTGAAGAGATAAAAGGAAAACAGGAGATTAGGAAACAATTGACTTAAAAAATAAACATTCCCTCTAATGTCTATGGAACTGTGTACAGTTCTGGAGCCCCCAGCACAGGAAGGACATGGAACTGTTGGAGCAGGTCGAGAGGAGGGCCGCAAAGATGATCAGAGGGCTGGAGCAGCTCTCCTTTGAGGACAGGCTGAGAGAGTTGGGGCTCTGCAGCCTGGGGAAGAGAAGGCTTCGAGGAGACCTTAGAGTAGCCTTCCAGTATCTGACGGGGGCCTACAGGAAGGCTGGGGAGGGACTATTGACAAGGTCTTGCAATGCCAGGACAAGGGACAATGGGTTCAAACTGGCAGAGGGAAGATTTAGACTGGATGTTAGGAGGAAGTTCTTTACAGTGAGGGTGGTGAGACACTGGAACAGGTTGCCCAGGGAGATTGTGGCTGCTCCCTCCCTGGAGGTGTTGAAGGCCAGGTTGGAGGAGGCCTTGAGTGACCTGTACTAGTGGGAAGTGTCCCTGCCTATGGCAGGGGGTTGGAACTAGATGATCTTTGAGGTCCCTTCCAATATTACCATTCTATTATTCTATAATTCTAAAATAATAAGCAATTGGATAATTTTAAGTCTCTCAGTTAAAGTGGCCCCTGTGATTGTATACTGTAAATCTAAACTGGACTCCAATCCCCAGAAAACACAGCACTGTTAAAGAAATATTCCAAGCTGGTCATGTAGTGGATGTAAACAACTAAAACTAAGTGCGCACAATTTTGCAAACTAAGAGTCTGTGCTGGTTTGAGGCTAATTGGAATATTTTAATAGAGAAAATTACACTATAGGCAGTGAAAGGAAAACATCATGATGTCTACTTCACTCATAGGCTTGCTGAGATGTTTAGGAAAAGAATTCAAAACATTAGATAACTCAGTTTGTCTGTGGGGCACAGTGTCTCAGTCTAGCAGCTTCTGGTTCTTTCTTCTCTCTGCTGAGTAACCTCACTAACCACTTTTCTTCTAACCCCCCTGGCCGACCCTCCAAACTCATCTTGCACATAATGCAAACAAACCTTGGGGTAAGGTAAAGGAGTGGGGAGAAGGTGGAAGGGTGGTTGGGAGACCCTCCTGGGGTCTCTGATTTCTGGGAAGGGAGTTGTGTTTCTGTATTACCTTTAACTTGTCTATGTCTGTAACTATTCCTGTATATATCTACTTGTACATTGTGCTGAGCTGTAAATAGAGCTTCAGTCCTTAACTTCCAGCTGGCTGAGTTCTAGTCTGGGTCATTTTACAAAGTATGGGGGACAGGGAACTCCCAAAGCATCACAGAGTCACTACCACTTGATGCAAGGTCTCAACATTTATGAAAATGAAAAGGAACAGCTCTTTTGTTACAGAGCTCATAGAAGGCAAATGCCAAATTCAGTGACAACATAATAAGAAATTAATATTTTATGAAAGCATTTAGTAAAGACATAAATAAGAAAAACAGGCGGTGGTTAAGAGGTAAAAAGCAGAATGAACAGCAGCAAAATAATTAGGTCATGTAAAGATATAAACAGTTTCATTCTGTTAAAATCTGTTCTAAATCAGATAGTATATCCTCATTGTATTGTATTATCCCTGACAGATGGATGTAAGACGATGTACAAAACCTAAGCCTAACTCTAAATGACAGTACAAAATCTATAATATAGTCAATACAGCTCCAGGGTACATGAAATTATCTGAGTATATTAGTTAAATGTGAATCCACATATGGAAGTGTGTCGGGAAGAAAATGAGTGTGAATAGTTTCACGCTGATATACATGCCTGCATAAAGCAGACAAATGGAGAATTAAGTTGAATTCCAAACCACCAAGAAGATGAAACACCACAAAGAAACTATTTACTTATGCCAATGTCAGCTAACACTCATGAGCCATGTGAAACAACTATGAAAAGACATGCCATTACCATTTCAGTTTCCTGAGACAACTAATCAATTTGGAAATGTTTAATCTTACTACAGGAAAAGAAAAGCAAACATACTCTTTTACAGTGGGTTTTAGCTGTTGCTAAATTCAGTGTGATCACAATATTAACTTGTTATCTATTCACCTCTACACTTCTCAGTCACAGAATCACA
The DNA here is from genome assembly GCA_013396675.1 of Eubucco bourcierii. Taxonomy (NCBI): domain Eukaryota; kingdom Metazoa; phylum Chordata; class Aves; order Piciformes; family Ramphastidae; genus Eubucco; species Eubucco bourcierii. The sequence goes on along the minus strand of VWZE01021513.1, from coordinate 66,306 downwards.
AAATAACCTGGGTTGGAAAGGACTTCAAAGACCATCCAGTTCCAAGCCCACTGCTCTGGGCAGGAACACCTCACAGTAGACCAGGTTGCCCAGGGCCTCATCTGGCTTGGCCTTAATTCTTCCAGGGATGACAGACACCACTGCCGTTTTTGTACCAATACTTGGATTTTCTCTTACCCTTCCCTACACACCACCCTGCTGACAAGAAAGGTTTTCCACAGCTTCAGCCACATAGGCTGAATCTCAATCATATGAGACTTAACAGATTTCACTACTGTGTCAGTGACCGTAAAACCCAAACCACATGCATGAATAGGTGTGGATGTGCCTCCAGCTGAACCCTCTCTGTCCCTGAGGAAGTGAGCCTGCAACTCTCATCTCTTACAGCCATTTGGCCATTATCTCTCTTTTTCAAAGAAAAGGCAGCAGGCCAGCTGGAAAGCCCTAAGGGTTGGGATTTATCCTACTGGCAATAGGACACACACTTCTAAGTTATATATTGGATGGAGGCATTCTTCATCCCTTCCATTGTAACATCAATATATTAATATGCTCCAGATTTGTAAAAATAAAGAAGAGGAGCACAGCTCTCTGCACATTAGCAACTGAACCATCAACTGGGAAAGCAAAATCCAGAGTTCTGGTCACTGTTCCAGGTCTAATCCTGTGTTTTACATTAAACTGCCATTGTCTCTTCTTCTGAAAAATCATGGTGAAAGTAAATCATATTCTAATGTCTGCATGGACTTTGTATTTACTGCAAAAGCCTGTGCATAGATAATGCTGCATCAAAGTTGTGATATTTACAGAAATTAATATGCAATCACAAATAGGAAGAGGCATCTACTTGTGGGAAATAACAACAGAACAGTGTCTTGATTCCCACATTTTGTTTTTGTTTCCATTACTAACACAGAATGCACTAATGTACTACATTAAAATGGCTGACATTTTTATGGCACAAATAAGTCAAACCTTGCCAGATCAAAAGAACACTTCAGAAATAGACTGAAGTAGTACCACAGTTCCAAGTAAAATTTATATGCATGTGTTTTGTTTCAGACTACTACACAAGCTGAAAATCACAGAGACTGCCCTGGACATATATTGGATTCAATTCCCTGATTCACTATCTGCTTTGTGTGTACACAGACTAGTAGTAACCAAATAACTCCAGCTTAATACAAGCTTGGAATGAACTTCCATCAGCTTCAGTTTCGGAGGATCTCATGAGAACTGCTCTCCATTCTGCCTGTATCTTTCTCCAACCTCTCCACTGCCTGTATCCAACACATAGGAATTTCACACTTCAATCTTGAAAGTACTTTCAGGTTTTGCCACTTCCAGCTGAGATCTTTCCCTTAGACAATACACTATGCTTCACTATGTGAAATTCATTTTTTTAATATAAGTTTTAAAATATTTTAGCCTACAAAGTAACAAAAATGTGTGTGTCATTAATTTCTTTGCATTTATCGCCATTTGTCTATCTGACTGTGCATTTCCACTGTTCCAGTTTCTGTTAAGACTGGTTTTCCTGAAGAGCTTTTTGCCAAATACAGTGTCAAATATTTCCTTCTTTCTAATAATCCCTAAGAGATTCCTTCTCTGTTCATGCCATTCCCATCAGTTTTTATCCTTTTAGATTTGCTTAGTTGGGATTGTTAAAAGTATTAAAATCATGATCTGGATTTGAAGAGGCATTGTATATATTTGCTGTTGTAAACAAAAGTATGAAATCACTACTTCATTTTTAAATTTTTGCATATATTAAAAATTTGATATCACAGATCCTTTTTATTTAAAACCATCTTGGAAATAAAACTAAGTCTAGCTTTATAGCTTATAGTATTTCAATGAATTTTAAGAAAATGCTTAAATATTTAAAGAGGACTGCCTTTAAACTGTCTCCCTATATTCAATATTTTTAACAAACCTACTTGGCAATTCCTGGAGCTAAATGAGCAGTTGCTTATTTCTGACTTGAGAGAATTCTTCCCTGGGAAATTTTATTTGGTGTAAGATACTCATGATATTTGGACAAGAATAACTTGAATAGAGTTGAATCTTTGTATCCAAACTAAGACATATTGGATCTGAGGTGTTCATTTCTTTTATCATCTAGTGCCACTCTCTTTCTGGTTTTGCCAAGGCCCGAGATTAACTGACCATCTGTCTATTTTACTACAAAGCAGTGTCTGCTACTCACTATTGGCAGTTAATTTAGTGGCAGAAGTGGTCTGGCGTTCTGATTTATTCAGTGACATTCACAGAAATCTAGCAAATCCAATCAGAGAATTAAAGGATACTTAGCAGAAGAAAAATGTCAGAAAAAATCCTCACAACTGCCACTATTGAAAAATATGGCCATGGTATGCCTGCATGTCACACCACTTGGCTGGATTTACTCCATATAGCTCTAAATTTTATTAGGCATTTCCAGCAGGAAGGTGCAGTGTCACAAAGCACAAGACTAGAATATTCATGTCTGGGTGAGAGATCTCGTGTCAGTGCTGTGCACTAAGAATAAGAAGAGGATCTATTCCCAAATTACCTACAGTAAAATCACATCCATTTTTACATTAGGCATCACAAAGTCATAAATATGTCATAAAATGTGCCATAAAAGTGTGCATAGAAGCAAAAGGATAACTGGAGATAATCAGCTGTTCTCTGTTTAATTTCCCCAAATTGACAGGTTATTTAAATTCCTCTGGTTTTGTGCAAGGTTTCCAGAATATTCACAGATAGAAAACCATATCCATTCTAACAGAATCCAGTTTTTCATTTTTACTACTATTGCAGTTTGTGCAGGTTTTTTTAGGTGCTCCTGGGTTTTCTAATTTTGTGTTGGTGTGCTTGGAAGAGCTGTAATTGTCTTTATCAGAGTTATTTCCATCCTAATTCTCATTTTAAGAATACGACCTTACAGTCAACAAAATTCTTCACAAAGCTGCTACCAGTCTTTGATCCTTTAGTCCTTTATATGCTAGTTTCCCAACCTTTGAGTTCAGTTTACACTGCAAAGTAATTGAAATAAAGTTTGTACATAACAATGGAACTTCCTCCTGTTGGATACAGGTTTTTTTCCTTCAGAGAGATCAGTAAGAAGTCATCTCTGCTGTTCCTTTGTGTTAACCAGCATGACAAACTGTAGTAATTGCAGCTATTTCTAATGGAACAGCATCTTTAGAACAGCTGAAGGTATGTTGAACTGCAGATTGTGAACTATGTTGATCTCTTAGCTTTAAATATAATATCAGAGACTAGAGGTATCTTTGTAGCTCCATGTAGCCTAATTTCCTCTCAGGAAGACTCCTACTTTCTAAATGCAGCATTAGTTTTTGCTGCTAATTGAGTAGTTCATTTTATTAATATATAAGGATAAAATTTCAAGATGCTCGTGGGAGTGTTCTCAATGTCAGAGTCTAGTCATGACAGACTTGTCGAGCTGGGGCAGGTGCTTTGAACTGACAGAACCGCAGAAAGATTCTGATACTGCAAGATTTGGGAAAGAATTTTTCTGTGAGACAAGGAGAATCATAGAATGGTAAGGTTGAAAGGGACCTCAAGGACCT
>VWZE01021513.1:46556-59374 GCA_013396675.1 Eubucco bourcierii | reverse complement strand
TGGGATTGTGCCTACCCAGGTGCAGGACCTTACACTTGGCCTTGTTGAATCTCATGGCCAAGTTTATCTCCTCTGCTCACATAAATACAATTTTATTATAATTTAATATTTTAAAGTAATTAATTAAGGATTATTAATTCAATCAAATAAGGGCACAGCAAAACTAGCTTCCCTCCCTTCCTGCCATCCGTCTGAACTTTTCAGAGGTGTAGCAGAAAGGGTATATTTTCTATTCACTGACAATATAATGATGCTTTACAGGTATCCTTAGACTCTAATCATCCAAGACTTTCACATATGCTACACACTGTCAACAACCCCAATGAAGTTAATTGCATCTCACCAGTTTACACCAGCATTTTAAATGAAATATAAACACATTAAAACATAAAACCGTACTTTAACTCCTGGTAGCTCTGTTATGCATGCTGTAGGCTTTCTCAATTAAAACGCATCCAATTAGATGTATTTAAAGATGAAATCACCCTTTGAGGCATTGGGTGTAGAAATGGATTAAAAACTAATTAAATGTAGGTCTCTGTGGACCTTAATTACTTTCCCGTCCCCCTAAAATCAGATATATGTCTAAATAAGAAGGAGATCTGGAGGTTAGTGATAACCTCAGGGTTGTTGGGTTTTATTTACTCTCGGATCACCTAACATGAGCTAGTTTCTTCTATCATACAAAGCATTATCTTGTTCTTGGATTTGTAGAGACAAATATAACTTGAAGTACTCCCTGCATTTCAATTGCTGTTATGGGTTAAATAACAAGTATTTTTAACAGCTCTTTTCTAAATAAGGTGAGAAAACTACAACTGAAATTTTCCAGAGGAAAAGAGCGTAAACCGAGGCATGACACTGGCCAGCATAACACTATCAATAAACAAATTGAAAGCACTAAAACCATTAGAAAAATGGCTTTGCTAGGAGAGAATCACAAGTTAGCTATGGCTGCAGAGCTGTAGCATATCAAGAGCACAGAAAAATATCAAGAGGAAAAGAGTTATACACTGCACAGGCATTTTTGGGGCAATATCTTGTCTAAAATGGGACTTACCCCCAAGTGCAAGAATCATCTCACTGGTGAGGCAGATAGAGTATTAATTAGAATTCAGTCATCACTGATTTTCCATCTTCTGTTGAGAGAGCTCTATTCCAGGTAGATTCATAGGAAAAAAAAAAACAAAAACCAAAAACCAATTCAAAACCCAGACTCAAGAACATACACAGGTCAAAGCTGCTGGTACAGTCCATTCTTCCTAGTTTAAAAGTATAATTCATGATGCATTCATAACCTACTAACAGACCATTAGATTTAAGTCAACATCTGATTTAAATGAGTACCAGATCCCTCTGGAACTCAAGCAACTTACCTAAGAATGAGGATTCAGCCCCCAGTTTTGTTGTTGGACCATCGTTTGACTACATTTCTGCTCTTCATGGTCTTCAGAAAGTTGCTTGCTGATCAGCCTCTAATACACAATTACTAGGAATCAAATTAAAACCAGGAAANGGGATGGACCTGGTCATCCCAGGATATTGTAATATTGTCATTCTACTCCACTTCCTGTTATCATAGCTTATAAGGCAGTGATATCTCTCTCTTCTCCTCTCCTCCTTGCCTTTCCTCCCTTCACATCTCTCTCTGGGAAGAGCTCATCCCTACTTATCTGTGATGGTTTGGGAGTTCCCCACCCCCCACACTTTGTAAAATGACCCAGACTAGACTCAGCTGGCTGGAAGTTAAGGACTGAAGCTCTATTTACAGCTCAGCACAATGTACAAGCAGAGATATACACTATAGACAGGATAGTTACAGAAATAGACAAGTTAAATGTAATACAGAAACACAACTCCCCTCCCAGAAATCAGAGACCCCAGGAGGGGCTCCCAACCACCCTAACATCTTCTCCCCACCCCTGTACCTTACCCCAGGGTTTGGCTTATGTGGAAGGTGAGTTTGGAGGATCAGCCAGGGGGGTTAGAAGGAAAGTGGTTAGTGAGGTTACTCAGCAGAGAGGAGAAAGCAAGGAGCTAGACAGCCCAAGAGTGTCTGCACCCGAGTGCCATATCTATGTTTTGTGTTCATTTCTTAAACATCTCATCAAGCCTATGAGTGAAGTAGACATCACCACTGTTTTCCTTTCACAGCCTGTAACTTTTTTCCATTAAAATAATCCAATTAGCCTCAAACCAGCACATGACCTCATGGTTTGTGTGGGGCAGATGGCTTCTAGCTGGCAGGGAATTTTGAGCTGCATCACACAGTCTGTCCCGGGTAGCTTGTGGCCCTAAACTGAGACAGGCTATTATATCATTAGGATCATGTGAAATTTTCAGAACTTCAGGTTTTGTTGTTTTGGTTTTCTTTTTTTTAATCCAGGAGTTTGCCAGACATTATAATTCAAAAAGACACTGATGCCATCGTAGTCCCAGTGGGATTAGGTGGGAGGTGTCCCTGCCTATGGCAAGGGGTTGGAACTAGATGATCCTTGAGGTCCCTTCCAACACTGCTATTCTATGATTCTATGTGTAAACATAACAGGCAGACTCCAACTGCCTGTGTTTTTCTTGGTTTATTTCATTTCTACTACTTTGCATTTTATTAGGAAATCCACCAGTTATCCCTGTAAGTATGGATGTAAGTCAAGGCTCAAAAAACGCAGTAGAAAATGAAGGAACAAGATAAAACAAACATGATTCAGAGGAAATGAAACAACAATGTCCAGATGAAGTAAGTAGATGGGTTAGATGGGCTGCATCTCATTCAGTTGTCTTAAAGCAAGAAAAACACAATTGTGGATAAAGGCAGTGAAAGAAACAAAAGTCACCCCATCAACAGAGGCGGGTGGGAGCAAATATTTGCCCATTTAAGCAACACATGTGCAAACCTTAAACAAAGGATCAGTGTTCAAATCTGCCAATTTTCATACAGGTTTGCAAATACACCAGTGCTGGAAGTTGCCTGGAAGAGAAATTCTACTTTTTCTCCTCATTATTAACCCACAGTACATAGTATTGAATTGCAGCAACATAGGTGTGAAAAAATATCATTATTGGAGACTACATAAACCTAATCTTCCAGTAGAGTGACCTGACTGCCAAGATTCTAAGAACGCAGAAGATACAGATACATCCCTCAATTCAATAATACTGCCTTAAAAAAAACAACCACCCAAACAACAAACAAATATTAAGTCAATGGTGACTTAATTCTGAAAAGCTGTAGATACAAAGTGTTGTTCTGTGAATAAAATGGATAATTCAAAACCACAGACAATTTACCATCTTCTCGCATCTCTGCATTGTTGGAAATTTTTCCCCTTAAGCTAGTGGCAAATATCTTAGACTGAGAATGCCAGAAGTCGTTGTATTTACACATGTTTCAATGTCATACACAGGTGATCAAAGTCAAGGTTTTGGTAATCCATTGCAACACCTAGCAGAAGTTACAAAGAACTAAATCACAGATGGATACGTAAGGATGCAACCGAAATCACAAATGAAGCAAAAAAGCAAGAAAATGAAGAGCTTCACATCGGCACAGAACACGATTTCTCAGCTATGCAGGGAGTGAAATGAGTTGCATTAATCTTGTTAAATTTATTGCAAAGCTGACACTTAAGAATTGACACGGAGCATGCGTAGTCATTATCAAGTTCTGCAGTTGCTTAACATATTTACAATTCATTACGAATAAACTTTATTAGTCAGTACATATGTCTAATGAGAATTTTGATCCTGTTTAAAACTCCAGTTTAGCTAAAAAAAACCTTTCTGTGTCATTCACACAGTTAGAAGGAAATAACTTAATGGAGGTTTGTTCCTTTTCATTAGGGTTTAAATGAAGACTGCTATGGGCAAAGTGATCCTGTCTTTGTCTCAGATAATTCTGAATTTTAAACCAGGAGAAAATCAGCTGGTCAGATCTCCCGAGCAGAGAGAGGTATTTTACTAGTCTTGATCTAGAAAGCCCTGAAGTGTCAATCTTGACTTCAAGCATGGAAACAGAACACCTGGCTATGAAAAAAACCCTCTATTTAAGCTAATTCTCAGTAGTCTGAATATTGAGAGAATAAACTCCTCAGTGGGCAGTAAACAAGAATGTGACCTCACTTCTTTCCAGTACTGATATAAGAAGGATGGAGTTTGCTGGAAAGGAGAGAGGAAAGCAACCAGCAGTCACTTGAGAGTATCTTTTTTATCAGTAAAATACAAATAGCCTTTTAGAGACAGGTTGAGAGCAGGGAGAAGGCTGGCACTTGGGTAGCTGTCCAGTCACATTTACCAGGAGCTTCGTGTGTTGGTTTTCCAAGTTTAAGGGAAAATATATGCTGACAAAAAGAGTACTGGAGGTCTCTTTCCTGTATGAATTAATTCACACAAGAAAAATAATCTCTGACAGGCTTTAAGCTGCTGAATTTTTTTTAACTATGAACACTCTTTAATTAATTCTTCCTTTCTTGTTATGTACTTAAAATTCAACCCATGGCTGCTATAGTAGTGTGTTTATGATATAATGTTGCCTTTCAGCTGGATTTGCATATCAAGTGAAGGAGGTGGAGTAGTTTAATCACTTGTTCTGGCATGCAAGAGATTAATATTAATTAGTTTTCCAAGTACCATTTACCTTCTTAGGTGCAGATTATTGTGTAGCACTTTTGTGCAAGGAACTTGTTTTACATTTATTTGCATTACATGAAACCTTGGAAACATGACTTCTGTGCTTTTAATCACAAGCCAAGTGATATATGGGATGCATAAAACAATGCTGAAATCTATTTACTACTAAAATATGCCTGTTAACATAGTCTCAATATAGGCATATCTCATTTAAAGGCTACAAACAGAACAGTGCGCAGGTCTAGAATTAGCAGGCAGTTAATTAGTGTTAAAGTAGATCCATTTAAGAGATGGAAGACTAAATATCTTAAGTTAACACATTTATAAGCACTTCTTTGTTGTTACCCCTTCAAAGCCTGAAGGGATAAGGTGATCCCCAAACTGGTAGAATGTACCAATCACTCTTCAAGAGTAATTGTTCTATCAAGGATAGGAGGATAGGGAAAAAACCCCAACAAAACCCACACAGACATAACGAGTACACTAACAACGTTCTATTTAAACAGAAATAGTAAATATAGTACTAATTCAGAGTGGATTTATTTCAAAGCAGTAGCATTTCTACCTGTAATTTTATAGAGACTCAAAACCTATAATAATTAGCATGACAAAAGAAAAACTGAGCTATTCTCACATACTTATTTATTGTCTGTACCACCATCAAACAAGTAACAAAAAGGCTTCTCCACCTGCATTTGGACTCATGCAAAAATGTTCGCACTCTGACTGCAAAACTGAAATAATCTGCATGCCCTAGTAACTGGAGTGAATTGCTGTTAAAATGTTATAGGAAAATAGCTATACAGAACAAGGCACAGCTTTCAAGTTTAATGGTTTTAGGGAAAATATAAGAAATTTTATTCTCTATAAAGAAATCAACCAAATAAAGAACTCATCAAGAATAATTTCAAGAAAAAACGTTGCTATTTTTGTGATAGTAGAAAACTTTTCCAAAGGAAATAATATTTTCAAAAAGGATAAAAAAAAATTAAATACATTTGGGGGAAAAAAAAGTGGATTAGGGGAGAAAGTTAATAAAGTTGAGAAATCAAGTTAATTTTATTCTGAGAAGTATGGGCCACAAGAAACAGTTGAAGGAAGGAGCCCATTTGTTGATAGAGAATGTTAAAGATGCAGCATATGAATTATTTAGGCTGTTTTGAGCCATATAAAAGCCCACTCAATTAAATTTCTTAATCAATCTAAAAGAAATAATGCAACTACCAGAAACACCTAACTCAATAATGTTTCAAATAGTCTGTAAAGGACTTCTATTGAACACAAGAACTATACCAGTTCAACAATGTGAACTATAGCTACAGGGACAGCACTATAAATATAGTGCTGATATAAAAACTGCCAAACACACAGATTAAAGGGGCATGCTAGTCTAGCACATCTCATCCAAAACATCAGCTTTGCAGTCTGTGCAATCCCATCCTTTCTATGAGTTCCTCATCTCCATGCAGAGTTCCCTTTATACCTTTGGCAAAGTGAAAGGTGGCAGCTACATCAGTCTGCCCTCAGAGAGTCCATTCATCTCATGGTTAGCTGTGGAATCACAGGTACACTTTGAGCAGTAGATGAGAGTGGAAGGGGTTGTTTCTGAAATGTAAATAATCATAGAATTGTAAGGTTGGAAGGGACCTCAAGGATCATCCAGTTCCAACCCCCTGCCACAGGCAGGGACACCTCCCACTAGCACAGGTTACTCAAGGTCGCATCCAGCCTGGCCTTGAACGACTCCAGGGAGGGAGCAGCCACAACCTCCCTGGGCAACCTGTGCCAGTGTCTCATCACCCTCACTGGAAAGAACTTCTTCCTGACATCCAGTATAAATCTCCCCTCTGCCAGTTTAAACCCATTGCCCTTAGTCCTGTCATTGCAATACCTTGTAAAATAATCCTTCCCCAGCCTTCCTGTAGGCCCCCTTCAGATACTGGAAGGCTACCCTAAGGTCTCCTGGCAACCTTCTCTTCTCCAGGCTGAAGAGCCCCAACTCTCTCAGCCTGTCCTCATAAGAGAGCTGCTCCAGCCCTCTGATCATCTTTGTGGCCCTCCTCTGGACTCGCTCCAACACTTCCATGTCCTTCCTGTGCTGGGGGCTCCAGAACTGCACACAGTACTCCAGATGAGGTCTGACAAGAGCAGAGTAAAGTGGCAGAATCCCCTCCCTTGCCCTGCTGGCCACACTGCTCTTGATGCAGCCCAGGAGTCGGTTGCTGTCTGGGCTGCATGTGCACACTGCAGGCTCATGTCGAGCTTTTCATCAACCCAGACTCCAATCACTGGCATAGAGGTTTAACAGCCAGCACAACAGTGGCTTGGAAAGACATTCTTGCCAAGCTTCCTTTTTCCCTTCTAGCTAGTGGAAAGAAAACTTGAAAACATCACTTTTACTTCCACCATTTTGATTCTAGACAATTTTCATTTATTGCACCTGTGTCTCCCAGAGAACAATCCATAGTGATTAAGTGTATACATCTACATCTGTCCTCATGAAACTACCATCCTCTACATGCAAAATCAAATTTGAGGTTTCAGCATGTAGTTTTAATAAAAAGCTCTCCCAGATAACCTCTTCTCCTGTACCACCAGCAGTATAAATATTTGGAAAACTTCATGGGTGTTCTGACTGCAACAGATTGCGGGATAGAGAAATACTGAGAGGGAAACTGGCAGTGATTAATACAGGTTTATTAAAGAAATAATCTCTGAAGGTTAGCTGTTGAAAGGATGAATTGTCCCTAGAGAGTACAGATTCTAACTATGGAAAAATGAGTTATCACTTTTGGAGAGCCTAATTTATAGAAGAAACAAACATTTGAGTCTAGGATTATTTATAGAGAAATATTATAAGAATTATGAGATGTGTCTCCTGTTTAAACCACCAGACTAACCATTACACACTTGTTACATAAAGGGAATTCCTGAGGTCAGAATATTTATTCTCTCAGAATTGGTAAGATTAACATAGTAATTACTGATGGCAGTATGCAGGATGTACTCAAGTCAATGGGATCTGTGAAAAGTACCCTGAAAGGTATATTTTCAAAGGCTCTTGATAATAAGGTAGTCTCCTAGTCAAAGTAATCCTGGGGAAAGAAAAACTAAAAAAAGAACAAACCTGAAAGTAATATGCTGTGAACAGGCACAATGCTTTCAGGTCTATAAAGTATACCTCAGTAAAAAGTATCCTTTGATCTCAGTATTTCTCTATCCCGCAATCTGTTGCAGTCAGAACACCCATGAAACAAGCCCACCAGAAGGAGCAAAAAGATGCAGTACACTTAGGCAAATCCAAGAATCTCTCAGAGACCAAAACACTCCTGACCCTATTTTACTTCAAATGAGAGAGACTTGGGGAATTGAGCCTCTCAAGTAGGATAGCGAGGTCCTTTCTGGACAGTGATAGAAGTCACCATTGCGAGGGTCAAGCTTGGTGAGGAGAGGTTATCTGAAACTACCAGCACTGTCAGGCCATGTACAGGGGACATAGGGACAGCCAGGGTAGCCCCAGTCCTCAGCGGTTCCCTAGGGACAGGCCAGGATGTTTCCCTCTGTCAGGCCCAGCTCAGCAGAGCCAACAACCAAGCAGGGCAGGACTGTGAGGCAGCTGGAGGTCAGGATAGATGGCTGTGTGCATGGACAAATAGTGTCCTGGGCCTTGGGCAGGCTGGGGAAGGCCCTGAAGGGATGCGCAAGACCATTACGACCCTCAGGACCTGGGCACCCAGAACCATAGACTGCTGGAACTCGCCTCCATTGCTGGTTCTTCTGAAGCCAACCTATGAATTCAGCTCCTTAGTCTGTTGCCCTTGCAAGCATATAATTTCTTAAGATATTAAAAATCAAACAATGAATAGCTGACAAGTCATTTTAGCATAGTTACCCAAGGTTACTACCATTTTGTCTAACAAAATTAAGCAATAGTGTAATCATTGCTGAAGGGAAAAGGCAGCCAAATTGCACAGAGCTGGTGAAACCAAGTTAGTGCATCATAAAAATAAACCTAAATTATTTTCTAATATTCTTTCCTCAATATTCATAATGATTTTCAATACATAATGTGCCAGTAACTCCTCATATGAAAATCTAACAACTGAAACACAATAATGTAACGCATATGTCACTGTAGAGGATTTCACTGACCTTTAAGCCATAAAAGCATAGCCTTTCACTTTAATAGACTCTGGCATTATTTTAATTCTGTCCTGGTTAACCACACATGTAAGTTGTTACATATTTTAACCAGGTCAGCTGTGCTAGGATGAGAATTTTAAAACAACTAGAGAGAGCTTCAGTAAATTACACAAATCATATTCAGGATTTAATAGGTCTGAACAGCAAAAAATAATTTTTGAGTCCTTTTGAAGGACTTTTGAATGCAAAAATGGGAGTGCAATGATTATACTAGAATTGAAGAATGGAAAAGATAGGAGGATTTTTAAATTTTTTTTTTAAAACTCCTTGAAGTAATTTTCACTTTGGAAGCAAGATGACCAGATTAAGACACTTAATTGATAAGATACCTTGACAGACAGACAGTCTCCATCCAGTCATCTCTTCATAACACACTCTTGCACTGAGTTAAGTAGAAGCTGAAAACATGTGTGCTAAGGGAACCACAGTCACAATCTTCAGCATATTAATATGCTTTCCATGCTACATTAGGAAGGCAAAAGTTCAGCTCTCAGTTAGATGAACCACATTCTTGTTATTTATAGTTCCCGGTGTTACCACTTGCCACAGCAAACAGTTGTCTTGTAAGCAGCCCTCCCAGAGGTTAGAAAATTGAAGTAACTTTTAATCTTGAAACTCATCGCATGGTGGCTTGCATTAATGGTCCGCTTAGGTTATCCTGCTGTGCTGCATCACCTCCCAGCACAACCTCTGTCACCTCTGCCAAACTATTCTGCAAGAGAGTGCTGAAACACTCCCTTGTTAACTGATGCAGAGAGAAGAGAAAAAAAAAATAAAATATATATATATATATATATATTCTGATAGAGAACAAACCCATAAAGCACATATTTCGTGCTTCTGGAAAATAAACACTGTTATGTTCTCTTAGACACAAGAGAATTCTTTTAGTGTAAGTGCAATAAAGCTAAGTAATAAAGCAGAATTGGGCACTTGGTTTCTCTGAACAACCTACACTTTCTACTAAATCAACATACCCAGTGAATGTAGAGGTTATGCAGCTAGATGATTAGCAGCATTATAGCCTGAGCTCAGGAAACTCAGTACTTTACTATAGGATTTCAATCAGACAAAGAACAATGTTGACATAGGCTGTAGTTTGAGTAGCTTTAGCACTATTGCAAATTCTTGTTGTGAAAACAGCTAAGTTGTCATCATGACAGTCACCATGTACACAAATAATCCACCACTTAAGCGTTGTAAATTGATGATGATCTATTCGAACTGGCTACCCTTTAGGACAATGGAGCACTTGAAAGGAGAAGTAGCAGAACTGATCCACCATAAATTTGATGTAAAAGTTTTGTCTATTAAGTCAACTGTTCCTGAAGAGTCAAAATGTCAACTTAGCATAGAAGCAGAATTCAGTCAAGTTTCATCACAGCTGAAAAATCAAGACCATGCAGTAAAATTAGCTTGACAGAGGTATCATAAATTATACATTAAACTAGATATCTGACAAAACCCCAACAATAAACCATCATTTATGTAAGTGCTTTGTACTTAAACTCTTCCTATTACCTCTATAATTTTTCAGCCTGAAACTCTAGGTTGATAAGATGCATCATTTCAATATCCCTTTCAATACCCTTTATAAAGTACCAAAAGGGAAATATCACTGTCTTTCTAATTTGACTCCTCCCCTCAAATGTTTACCCATGATACTATTACATGTTTTATTCCTATAATATTTTTTATTTTTCACCAGGTACACGTGATACTTCAACTAAATTTTCCACAATGGAATAGTGAATTCTGCACAATAATGTATTAAATGCTTGAATCACATCCATTGTCTCATTGCTTACCTCCACGTCTCTGTCTTCAAACCCTCTTCACTTCATACTTAAGTTTCATTAAGAGCTGAAAAACCCACTCTGATTCCAGTATGCTTTTGAAAGCAAAGCCAGAAGTATGTTAACGATTCCTTCAGTGTGGCGTTTTACTCTTTGGATTTCTCACCAACATCGATGAAATTGTATTTGAAAAATCCTCCTTCACTCACTAAGAGGTCACTTTAAGTGATTCTAAAGATAAGTGAAGGTGTAAGTAATACACCAAAGTTCTATTAAAATGTTTATTATGCCAGCATATCTAAGCAACATAAGTTTCTTCATCTACCCACTGCTTTCTTGTCTCTGAGCTTTTACTTGAAACAAGCTCTTATGAAGAGAACTTTTCATATATGCTGTTGAGAATCTAAAAGTGGCAGCTCCGTTCTCTAATACTAACCTACAAGCATAAACATCAGATGCTCAGGAAACATTTTCTTGACATGAACNTCTATCCCGCAATCTGTTGCAGTCAGAACACCCATGAAACAAGCCCACCAGAAGGAGCAAAAAGATGCAGTACACTTAGGCAAATCCAAGAATCTCTCAGAGACCAAAACACTCCTGACCCTATTTTACTTCAAATGAGAGAGACTTGGGGAATTGAGCCTCTCAAGTAGGATAGCGAGGTCCTTTCTGGACAGTGATAGAAGTCACCATTGCGAGGGTCAAGCTTGGTGAGGAGAGGTTATCTGAAACTACCAGCACTGTCAGGCCATGTACAGGGGACATAGGGACAGCCAGGGTAGCCCCAGTCCTCAGCGGTTCCCTAGGGACAGGCCAGGATGTTTCCCTCTGTCAGGCCCAGCTCAGCAGAGCCAACAACCAAGCAGGGCAGGACTGTGAGGCAGCTGGAGGTCAGGATAGATGGCTGTGTGCATGGACAAATAGTGTCCTGGGCCTTGGGCAGGCTGGGGAAGGCCCTGAAGGGATGCGCAAGACCATTACGACCCTCAGGACCTGGGCACCCAGAACCATAGACTGCTGGAACTCGCCTCCATTGCTGGTTCTTCTGAAGCCAACCTATGAATTCAGCTCCTTAGTCTGTTGCCCTTGCAAGCATATAATTTCTTAAGATATTAAAAATCAAACAATGAATAGCTGACAAGTCATTTTAGCATAGTTACCCAAGGTTACTACCATTTTGTCTAACAAAATTAAGCAATAGTGTAATCATTGCTGAAGGGAAAAGGCAGCCAAATTGCACAGAGCTGGTGAAACCAAGTTAGTGCATCATAAAAATAAACCTAAATTATTTTCTAATATTCTTTCCTCAATATTCATAATGATTTTCAATACATAATGTGCCAGTAACTCCTCATATGAAAATCTAACAACTGAAACACAATAATGTAACGCATATGTCACTGTAGAGGATTTCACTGACCTTTAAGCCATAAAAGCATAGCCTTTCACTTTAATAGACTCTGGCATTATTTTAATTCTGTCCTGGTTAACCACACATGTAAGTTGTTACATATTTTAACCAGGTCAGCTGTGCTAGGATGAGAATTTTAAAACAACTAGAGAGAGCTTCAGTAAATTACACAAATCATATTCAGGATTTAATAGGTCTGAACAGCAAAAAATAATTTTTGAGTCCTTTTGAAGGACTTTTGAATGCAAAAATGGGAGTGCAATGATTATACTAGAATTGAAGAATGGAAAAGATAGGAGGATTTTTAAATTTTTTTTTTAAAACTCCTTGAAGTAATTTTCACTTTGGAAGCAAGATGACCAGATTAAGACACTTAATTGATAAGATACCTTGACAGACAGACAGTCTCCATCCAGTCATCTCTTCATAACACACTCTTGCACTGAGTTAAGTAGAAGCTGAAAACATGTGTGCTAAGGGAACCACAGTCACAATCTTCAGCATATTAATATGCTTTCCATGCTACATTAGGAAGGCAAAAGTTCAGCTCTCAGTTAGATGAACCACATTCTTGTTATTTATAGTTCCCGGTGTTACCACTTGCCACAGCAAACAGTTGTCTTGTAAGCAGCCCTCCCAGAGGTTAGAAAATTGAAGTAACTTTTAATCTTGAAACTCATCGCATGGTGGCTTGCATTAATGGTCTGCTTAGGTTATCCTGCTGTGCTGCATCCCCCCCCAGCACAACCTCTGTCACCTCTGCCAAACTATTCTGCAAG
>VWZE01021513.1:22362-45308 GCA_013396675.1 Eubucco bourcierii | reverse complement strand
CAAGCATAAACATCAGATGCTCAGGAAACATTTTCTTGACATGAACATTTTTCCCTGTGAGGGTGACAGAACACTGGAACAGGCTGCCCAGGGAGGTTGTGGAGTCTCCCTCTCTGGAAATATTCAAAACTCACCTGGACGCGTTCCTGTGTGATCTGGTATAGGTGATCCTGCTGTGGCAGGAGGGTTGGACTGGATGTGCTTTCGAGGTCCCTTCCAGCCCCTGACATTCTGTGATTCGGTGTAACATGCAAGAGGGATGTCCCAGCTACCCCTGCATCAGCAAAGCAATTAATAAAAAGCATTTTCTAGTTCCTATTAATGCTGACCAAAACCTGAAAATAATGAAAGACTTGCAGCTTACTTTCCTTTCCATCGGGTCACACAAAGTAGACACAAAATTGTCCTGCACAAAAATTCGAAACTGTCCTGCACGAAAATTCAAAACTGTCCTGCACGAAAATTCAAAACTGTAATCATTGCAAGCTAAGGAATTTGATCACTGACAAATAAAAGCAAATAATTCCAAGGAAATGCACACAAATATACACTCAAATGAAAATCAACCTCACAAACACAAAAAATTATTAAGGCTAGATTTTTTTTTTTTTTGACATTACAGAGGATGGTAATGATTACTGACATCATGAAAAGATATTTATGACTTCTACTTTATTAGATAATTTCTCTTTGATAATAAAGCCTAACTGTCACTGAGTAAAGCTGTAGTACTTTTACTAACAGAGATAGGGTATAAGAAAAAAACATTTTATATATATATATATATATATATACACACACAGAGTGATGAATATACATCACAACAGAAGTTCAAACATTAATGAAATATCAAGCTTTAAAAACTCTTTCCCAAAATAATGTTAATGCTGTTGCATCTAGAAAAAAAAAAATAAACTGTCTGGAACAAGCCTGGTTTACTCCTTTTGACAGCCTGAGAAATCCATCAGCACAACCTGCCAGCATCATAGAAAATGAATGCACTACATATTAAAGTGAGAGATCACAATATGTTAAAATATAATTAAATGTCTATGCTTCTAGCAAAAACCTATTCTCTATTTTTTTTCAGTCACTGACAAGAAAATACAATCAGACATGCATTTGAAGCAAATGACAAAATAAAGCAAAGAGCAATATAGGCTGTTGATACATTTTCTAAGGGTTACCTTGGAATGGTCTCCATTTACTTAGCTGTCTCTTATGTATGTCTTCCACAGCAGGCAGATCCTCTTTAGATTGTAATCAACGTTTATGATGTTAGAGTTCAGGGCCCTAGAACTCAATTCAGAGACTGGATGTCTTTGTGCAACTAATCCCTAAATACCTTGAATATGAAAAAAAGAATTCATTCTAAAGAAAATAACTTCATATCCAAAATCTTCTACTCCAATCTACTCTCACACAGAAAAATATGGATTGTAGTAAGATTAGATTTGTGGAACTGAAAACAAAGTACCATGGAAAATGTCTTTCTTATGTTATGAACAAATCCACTTGTGTTTTCATACATGACACAGCCCCATCACAGATGAGTTATTACATAAAAAATGAAGCTTTAATAGATTCCTACTCACACTTAGCTGTCAGTCAATCTCCAGCCTCACTTGGTCTACTGCTCATCTATTTTCCTTTTACTCCTTACATGGAATATTGAAGGAAGTTGTTAATTTTGCAACTGAGATGTGTCATGAAGCAGAACTGAGATTAAATCAGGTTTCTGTGCCCCCAAATATCAAGCACAGGCATTTTCACAACAAAGCTGTAAGAAAATCAGTATTTAAATAAAGTATTATTGGGGTAATCGTTTGGTTACATCTGCTCTTAGATAGTCCAAGGTTTGGAAAGAAGGAGGATTTTTTTCATATTCCTATTTGTCTGTAGGAGAAATATTAACACACGTGGGAAATCTTTGGAGCACTGATACTCTGATGAAGTTTCCTTAATGTAGATTTTCTGTATAAGTAATGGCCGTGATAGCCAGAATTAAATTCTTTCAGTAATTGTCATCATAGTATCTAAGTGTCCATAATTTTTGGGGGTGGTTGTGGTGTGTGTGTTGGGTTTTTTTGTTTGTTTGTTTCTTTTGGGGTGGGGTTTTTTGTTCGTTTGTTTGTTTTTTCTTTTTCTGTTTGGTTAGTTGTTTGTTGGGTTTGTTTGGGTTTTTTGGTTGTTTGTTTTTTTTTTTTTTTTGCTTAAATAAAAAGATTCTTTCACATGAAATGAAATATTCTCTCTGTTCCAAATGTTGAGATTCCCTTTGACTTTTCATGATTAAATAATGCAGTGGTACTTAATTGACTCAGGGAAAAGTCACTGCAAAGATAGATACCTTGAAGTCAGTCTTAACATCAAATTCTTCATATCAATGTGTGACTCTGGATTAGCCTTCCCACAAGATTTTAAAATATTTGCTAATAATTTACCAATATTTCTACAAGTGCTGTGGGCAATGTTCACATTGTTTCGAGTATTCATAGAGTAGAGAGAAATATGTTTCTCAAAAATGTGAAGTCAGTCCCAGAGAATATTTTGTAGTACTTCTGCATCAACAACTGCCAAAAGCAATCATTTTAAGAACATATGAGAGGATCCAAAGTCTTGCTACAAATTGTTTTTCATTTCTCCCTCTCTTTTAAGCAAGGTATTTGGAAAGATTATTCCTTTCTTTAACATTGATCAATATAAACAGAAACCCTTTGGGCTTCTGTTTTGACTCTTAACTAGAAGTACAACATGATAATAACATGACATTGAAGTGTCGGAGCAGGTCCAGAGGAGGCCACGAAGATGATCAGAGGGCTGCAGCAGCTCTCCTATGAGAACAGGCTGAGAGAGTTGGGGCTCTGCAGCCTGGAGAAGAGAAGGCTTCCAGGAGACCTTAGAGTAGCCTTCCAGTATCTGAAGGGGGCCTACAGGAAGGCTGGGGAAGGATTATTTTACAAGGTATTGCAATGATAGGACAAGGGGCAATGGGTTTAAACTGGCAGAGGGAAGATTTAGACTGGATGTTAGGAGGAAGTTCTTTCCAGTGAGGGTAGTGAGGCACTGGGACAGGTTGCCCAGGGAGGTTGTGGTTGTTCCCTCCCTGGAGGTGTTCAAGGCCAGGTTGGATGCGACTTTGAGTAACCTGTGCTAGTGGGAGGTGTCCCTGCCTATGGCAGGAGGTTGGAACTAGCAAATATTCTTTGCAGAAGTACTAACTTTGTTCTGTATAATATTTACAGACTTAAGTTTTCTTCAGTTACTAATGCATTTCTTGAAATGATATGTACAGAGGTAAATACTCTAAAAAAGAGAACTGGCACTACTTAATTGACTTTACTAAGTTAAATATTTATGTACAGCACTTAAGTATTAGGTCATTTGGTCAGTTGGACCCCAAACAAGATTAATTTTTTAAACAAATTGTAGAGGGAAATATGTTCTTGTGAATTTCCAACTTTAAAAAATCTCCATCATTAAATTAAAATCAGAAGACTTTTTGTAGGTTTTTTTGTTTCCTTCATAGATTTCAACTGAGGACAACTGAAACAAGAAATACATAAAACAAAACACATGAACATGAACACTGCTACTGGGTGACACAAGGGAAAACCCCCAATATATATATATGCCCATTTTCCCCCAATTAACCCACCACTAATACTGACACATTCCTATGTGTGGTGGGTTAAAAATGACCTCCAAATAAAATCACCAGACTAGCTCAGAAGCTACCTATTTCCAGCAAGTTGAAATCTAAAAGCATATAATACAATGCATATGTACAGGAATATATTCACAATTATTTACAATTTAGAAATAACACAAAAATCCCCCTGGACAAAGCGCAGAAGGGGCCAACCACCACATTACCACATTCTTCGCCCCCCTACACCCAGTAAGAAAACCAGAAGGGCCCCAGCTATTTTTCTACTCAGCCAACATTAGTGCAGAAATTAGTCAACACAGAGGAGAAAAGAGTGAGAGCAAAAGAGGAGGCAGAAAGGTGAAGGGATAGAAAACTGTTTATACTAATCCAGCAAACAAGTGAAATGATACAGACTTAGCCATTGTTGTTCTTCTCTAATACAATTATTTAAAGTTTCAGATAAAGTTACAATGTTAACTCTGGAACCACCACACTATGCAACAACTGGATTTAGAATAAAACATTTCATAAAAAAGAGATTTAATCACCCCTAGGCACCATATTAAAACAGTGTGAATTTCTAAACCATTCTAAAGGAAAACAAAAAAAACCCAATACTGCACTTCAGTGCTAGCAGAAGTTATTTTAATTTAGAAATGTGTATCTGCCACAAGTCTCATCTTCCAGAAATGCACATTAATATTTTAATTGCTTTAGCTTACTTAATTTTTTTTTTTTTAACATAAAATGACATGTCAGAGAAGCAGGAAAAAAAAGCATCTATTTTTATTTCTAGGGTCCTACTCAACTGTACAAATGTAATGGTGGCTGTTATATTCCACTGAGGATTGATCTTTTGTGTTTGCACAAGCGTATGGGAGATGACAACAGGGATTTAAAATGTGAGTCGCAGAAGCACATCTTGCTTAGCCAAAAGTTTATTGTGCTTCAGAAACATTAAAAGTGTCACAGAAGAATCTTTACATAGCTATTCAAAATTTCACTAGCTCTTTGTGCTTGTCTTTGTAATGGAAGGTCCCACTTGAACAGCTTCAATTCAACCTATATACTCCTATTTCCTGTTAAAATCTTTTTGAGTTTGATTTTTAATATGAAAAGATAAAGTCCCCCCAACATTTAAAACTTTAAAAGACAAAAAAAAAAATGGAAATCCCAAACTGAGGCCTCTCCTGCCCTCTTTGCATTTTTCTCAAGAAAAGACTGCTTACCTCATTGTGTTGCAGCCCTTAGTCTTTAAACGTTTCCACATTTCTGCCTCTTACATGCAAAAAAGTCACATCTTTAGAACGTGCTCCATTCTGTCTTACCCATTCCAAAGTATCTACGCATTTCATTCTCAACAGCAAATAAAAAATTAAATAAACCAAACATCTCTGATGATTACCAAGTGGAAATGATGAAGCATATCATAATGATCACTCACCAAACTTGCTGAATGTGGCATTGAAAAATTAAATTCCAAACGTGTGTGTGTGCTTATTGGGAAAGCTCACAACTCTGGGTTCAAAGTTGTGTTATGGAGGGGTTATTAATTGATGTGAAATATGATTTTTAAAGATTAATATTGTTCATTAATATTAAATATGCAGAACTCTCACCACGTCAACCACTAATTTTAATAATGGAAACTTTATACAGGTAATAACATAGGATCTAGAAATAACTAGTAAAAATGTAACATTAATTGAACTGGAAGAGAAGGTTACTGCAGTCAATATACCATTTGTGGTCAATATCCCACTCACCCACTAGATGGATTCAGGAAGATCCTTTCTGCTTATTGCAGAAGGCAATGGTGAATTACAAGAGGCTTTAAGTATTTACTCACAAATATTATCTCCTGACTTGTGGGGCTAGCTACAGCTTCAGACAGTACCCAAACGCCTTCAGGGAACTCTGTTACTGTCTTGTCATCTGCTGAGACTTCTGATTCTTCCCAGGCTTCAGAGGAAAGGAGGCAGACAATCTCTGACCTGGTCCTGATCTCCTCTGGGTGATCTGTGTATCTCCAGGACTTCCTGTCTTGGCAGGAGACTGTCAGGTGCAAGCGGGATGCCTTGTGATGTGTGGTCTCTGCACGATGTCATGCTGGCTATCCAGGTTGATGTGGTAAACTTGATGTAGTGGAGTTTCCAGGCAGTTCAGGATACAATAAGGCAGTAACAAGCAAACAAGAAGCACAAATACAACGGCAGAGCATGTTGCGTCACCTGCTCAGTTCCTTTTATCAATACAGCCCAAGACTAATGAGCCTTTGGGCACAAAATAGCCAATCAGAATGGCAGTTAGCCAAGCCTGACCATGTTAGGTGAAGCCATAGGCTTGCTTTACCCTTTTTAGGGCAGAACACAGGCCTTGCACAAGGCATATACAAGCTGAGCCTGTGTACCTTGTTTACCACAGGATGCAAACAAGTCTGGACAAGCCAGAGTCCTTAGACTCAGCAGCTCCAGGTTCTTCATTCTCTTTCCCAAGGTTGCTTCTGCCCATAGCAGAAGGAGAGAGAGCAGAAAAGCATGCCTGGGCAAGCCAGGACATGTATAAGCCTATTTTGGCCTGCTTAGGCCTACCATGACAAGTTCTAAAGTTGTATTTGAGTAATGTCACATCCATGGGACAATTGATGCATTTACCATAAATTACATCACATTAAACATGTAAAAACTCTATGATAACCACAAAATTACAGCTTCTATGAAGACATGGTAAAAGCTGCCTATAAACTTGCTTTTCTGGTAAATCTAATAACAACTAAAGGTCATCAGACAATAATGTTCTCTGGCTTACCTGATACAAATTACAGCTTTCTGTAAGTTACACCTTTCTATCACCTAGATGGTAAGTGGTACATGGAAGTGAGTAGCTGAAATATTTCATATTGATTTCAAAACCTGTAGGTGTAGAAACAGCTTCTTCAAATTAAAATTTAAATTACTTTCTATCAGTACTAACTTGATTAGAAAAGCAAGGGCACAGGAGGGTGGTGAACAGTTCTATATATGTCTTGTAAATGGCTTTCACATGTCACAAGAGCTTAATTAACATGGTCTTTCCCTTAACTATGGCATTGTTCCAACAAAAGGTTTTTTTTCATAGCATTTAATTTGAGTAAATTGTTATTGTTAGAGGTATTAAAACAACAAAAGCCATGATGGATCATTTACAAATTTATTGGGTTGACTGCTGTGATGTGATGAATTTCTGACTAACATCAAGCAACTCTATGTCTTGTGACAAAGCTCTGTATGAGTCTCTTAGGGAAGATATGGTAAGACGTACAAGAGAGTTTGGAATTAGATGTGACTCATATTAAATATCGTAAAAAAACATATTAATGCTAATAATAGAGTAGTAAAATATACTGGTGACACTGCAAGGTTTTGCATTTCACACACCTGACACTGCTGAGGACTGAAAAAAGGCATTGATCAGACAATTAAAAAGTCCATATACTCTAAAGGGGGAAATTCTGTATTTAATGAAGAGATCAGAAATGAAATCAGAAATAAACGAGTATGGCATAAAGGTCTACCTTTGATCTTTAAAATTGTCACACTAAACAATGTATAACAATCCTGGACATTGATATAATTGGGTGCATGAAATTTCTTCCTGGCAAGAAGGTTAAAACAGCATTTGAAGAAATGACAAAAAAAGGAAACCAAACAAAAAACAACCAACCAACCAACTCCAGTTTGAAAGACCACACCCTGAAAAAATAATTCTGCAAAATACAAAGAGGAATTTCTATGTCAAATTCTTTTGTCATTACCTACAGAACTGGATATAACTTTGCTGGACATATTTTTTAAAGATTACACAACACCAAAAAGTTCAACTTTGTGCAATTTCCTTTGTGATCCACAAGCTGAGAATCTCAGCATAAATTCCTCTACAGCTTTCAGCTACTCAAAAGGGAAAATGTCATCTGCTGTAACAGCAGGTGATCAAACAATTTTAAACCTCTTCCATCAACTTCTCTAATGTTTAGCCACTTACTGGAGATTACTAGTGATATTATTTTTATCCTGCTGGTATAAGAGTAGCAAAGCAAAACAAAACAAAACAACCAAAAAAACAAAACAACCAAAACCCAAAACACCAAACTCCAAAACTTTGTCATATAGGAAAACCAGTGTTCTGAGCCAGAAATAAAATACCATGTAGAAAATTATCATCTTTTGTGCCATCATCAAAAAAAAAATTCTAAGTGTTGTTGAAAGTTTATGATTTAAAACTTACTTTTATAGACATTCATATGAGCCAGCAGTGTGCCCAGGTGGCCAAGAAGGCCAATGGCATCCTGACCTGCATCAGCAATAGTGTGGCCAGCAGGAGCAGGGAGGTCATTCCCCCTCCCGTACGCTGCACTGGTTAGGCCACACCTTGAGTCCTGCGTCCAGTTCTGGGCCCCTCAATTTAAGAAGGACATTGAGGTGCTTGAACATGTCCAGAGAAGTGCAACAAGGCTGGTGAGAGGTCTCGAGCACAAGCCCTATGAAGAGAGGCTGAGGGAGCTGGGATTGTGTAGCCTGGAGAAGAGGAGGTTCAGGGGAGACCTTCTTGCTGTCTACAACTACCTGAAGGGTGGTTGTAGCCAGGAGGAGGTTGCTTTCTTCTCTCAGGCAAGCAGCACCAGAACAAGAGGACACAGTCTCAAGCTGTGCCAGGGGAAGTTTAGGCTGGAGGTGAGGAGAAAGTTCTTGACTGAGAGAGTCATTGACTACTGGAATGGGCTGCCCAGGGAGGTGGTGGAATCACAGTCCCTGGAGGTGTTCAAAGTGGGTTTGGACGTGGCACTTGGTGCCATGGTCTAGTCTTGAGGTCTGTGGTATCAGGTTGGACTTGATGATCTTTGAGGTTTCTTCCAACCTTGGTGATACTGTGATACATGCAGGCACTCTTAGATTCATGATGCAATTGCTGATCAGACTAATTAAAAAAATATATGCTAATCACATAATTAAATTGCTATTACATGTTGCTTTTTACAGGTACTAGAAGAAAATTTGGCATACAAATTCTACTTTGACTGAAAGTGTTTTATACACCTTGTGTAAAGATGTGTTTGCAAGCCATTCACCAGCTCCGCACCACATTTTTCATCCAGACTGCATTACCATTTAACATCAGGGAATGAAACATTCTTAACACCCATTCAGCAATTTTTCTGGATGCTTTTCTCAATTCCTTTTGTTAAACCAGAGGAGGTGTTCTGGTTTCAGCTGGGATGAAGTTAATTTTCTTCCCAGTAGCTGGTAGAGTGTGGGGTTTTTAAACTTATTTAATGTGAGTATAATGTTGCTAACACACTGATATTTTAACTTGTTCCTAAGTAGCACAAACACTAAGTAAAGGATTTTTCAGTTTCTCTTGCCTTGCCTGGGAATAGGCTAGGGGTGCACAAGAAGTTAGGAGGACACACAGCCAGGGCAGCTGACCCGAACTGGGCAAAATAACATTCTGTATCATGTGACATCATGTCCTGTATGTTAAGAAGGGAGAGTTGATGTGAAGGGGAAATTGTTGTTTTGGGACCTGCTGAGCATCAGTCAGCAGGTGGTGAGCAATTGCACTGTGCATCACATCTCTTTCTTCTGTTGTAATCTTCTTTTATAGCTTTCCTTTTAATTACCATTATGATTACTATAGCATTATAATAATTTTTATTTTTTTTTTAGTGATTAAACTGTTCTTATCTGAACCCATGAGTCTTACTCCCACCCTACTGGGAGGGGGTAGGAGTTAACTAGTGGCTGCATTAGTTCATGGCTGAGATTTAAACCTCAACAAGAGGTTAGCTAGCATTTAACCTTTTATTTCACTAGAGGAATTCTTTCACTTTTCTGTTGAAGAAAACATCTTGGTCTAACTTTACATCTTCCTTGTAATAACAAAAATAAGGTTTTAGGGCTTGTGTAGGCATCTGGAGCAATATATCCTGACCCAAACCAAATTTTCTTTTTTTTTGGNTGTATTGAACAGTCCCTAACATTCTGTAATTTTTTTTTTTTTTTGGGGGGGGGGGAAGGGGGTGCACATCCTCATTGTTTTAAACTTTGCCGATGGAAATGACAAAATGCTTTTAAAGTATAATGTTACCAATATGGCAGTATACTTCTTATTTATTTTTACTATTTTCTTATTTATTTTTTATTATTTTCTTATTTATCTTTATTTTTTCTTATTTATTTTTATTATTTTCTTATTTATTTTATTATTTTCTTATTTATTTTATTATTTTCTTATTCATTTTTAGATTGGAATGATTGGTTTTTTTGGGGTTTTTTTGTTTGGTTTTTTTTTTTTGGTATGCTTCTGTGAATCCAAAATATGTTCTAACAAACAAACCCTCAAAAAACCCAAAACAAAAGAGACCCCTTCATTTCTTCCCTAAATAGAAGTATAACCAAGAAGCATGCAACTATATTTATTCAACTTAATTCAACAAAAACATAAAAATCTTTAAAACTTTGCTTTCATATGAATGAATTAACAATAATCTCAATATATATTTATAGTTCTGCATACTGCAGATGGTATCTTGGGATAATCTGACTGAATTTTTATGTGAATAGATTTTAGGCTGAATGTTACTTCAGCCTAATCTTCTGTTACTAAGTGTAAAATGCTGGACAAGATCATTAGTGCAATTAATTAAGCAGCTAACACACTGTACAGAGAATATTGAATTATATCACATTGGAATTACACAGTCTGAAGTGTCATAATCAGGTCAGTCTGAAATACATGTATCCATCATTACAGCAGCATTCAGTGCAACAGAGAGACTAAACGAAATCATTTAGTGACTATCCAGCCACTGACTTCCTCCTTCAGCCTAGCCTGATTATACACAAACACTATTTCTTGTTTTCCTCCCTGAACAGGTATCCTATGTTGTAAAAGGTTAACCCTCCTGGTTGGGGGTTGGAGGGGGGGTGAAGTGGTCTGAACTTGACCCCAGGTCCTCCCGACTCCTCCCAGAGGGTGGATCTGAGGCTGACCTCTATACCTCTTTGTAACTCCCCTACCTTAAATACCTTTTATTTATTGGGAAAGCTTTTCTTTTAGCTTCCAAATCGAAGCAAGACTGTTCTTTGGGTGTTTTACCTCTTTTCTCTCTACATCTAATTCTTTTCTTTCCAAAGGTGAGGTGGAGGGGAAGGTACCCTATTATTATTGTATTGGTTTCTGTTAGCTGTATTTTGAGTCCTCTGGGAAGCTTAAATTTGAACCAATACATATGTGAATACTTGAAAGCAGGTATGGTACAATAGCTATACTGGGGAAAAGTGGCTACATTTGAACACAATTTATCAAGTTCTGTTATACAGAACTGAGAAATATGGTCTGAGAGAAACCTTTAGCCAGTACCTCATATTGGTTTAAAGGTGAGTGTGATGGTTTGGGAGTTCCCCGTCCCCCACACTTTGTAAAACGACCCAGACTAGAACTCAGCTGGCTGGAAGTTAAGGACTGAAGCTCTATTTACAGCTCAGCACAATGTACAAGCAGAGATATACACTATAGACAGGAATAGTTACAGAAATAGACAAGTTAAAGGGAATACAGAAACACAACTCCCCTCCCAGAAATCAGAGACCCCAGGAGGGGCTCCCAACCACCCTTCCACCTTCTCCCCACCCCTATACCTTACCCCAAGGTTTGCCTTACACACAAGGTGAGCTTGGAGGACTGGCCAAAGGAGTTAGAAGAAAAGTGGTTAGTGAAGATTAATCAGCAGACAGAAGCCAGAAGCTAGACTGACCGAGACGCTGTGCCCCAGAGAGTGACTTATCTGTATTTTGAGTTCTTCTTTTAAACATCTCAGCAAGCTTATGAGTGAAGCAGACATTACCATTGTTTCCTTTTCACAGCCTATAATATAATTTTCTCTATTAAAATATTCCAATTAGGTCAAACCAGCACAGTGAGGCAGGAGTTGGATGTGTTATCAAAATTATCAAAATTGGAGGCATGGGATTGCGGCTCCATCCTGTTGAATAAGTCTGTGATACCTGAAATGTTTATTCCACAGCCTTTCTGGAAAATACCTAAAATTATAAGAAGTCAGAAATCCTGGATTTTTTAAACATTATGAAGACAAAAGAGGTTAAAGACATGCAAAGAGACAATATATGTTGATTGGCAGGAATGTAGGTTGCAATCACTAAAGTGAATATTTCTGAATAGTATTCAGGAAATCAATTTAGCAATGACATTTTAAGCTTTTACAGTTTATGTTGTATTATGAAATTGATTTCTGCTACACATCACTTTCTGCAATTGCATGAATAGTGGTGATGGGTACAAATTTTCTAGTGCAACCTTATTCCTCCCCAAATGTTTTTTTTCCAGTGAAGCTGGTGTTATTTGAGACAAATAGTCAGTTTCAAGTAACTTTCCAGTGTGTTTATTACTTGAACTCTAACCACCCCTACTCACAGTGGAAAATCATGACCTGATTTATGATTGCATTTGAAAGATTTTTGACTTTGAAATGTTCAGATTTAGTTTTGGACCGGTGATAAATTCTCAGATCTCAGGAAAAAAAGTAATAAAGAAATTAAATCCTACCTTAGAGACAAATAATGTTACCTTTCTATTGTTTCATTAGTCCATCGTTTATTTGAAGTAAAACAAGGTGGGTACCTGTAACAGTGTGAGTGGTAAAGTAGTGCAGTGACAGCTTTAAGTTTTGACTCTTCTGTTGTAAAACTTTAGAAAGTAACACGCTTAACACATGGAGGTGTTTGTCTTACTGAAAAGGAAAAAGGAAGGAGCTGACTTCAGTCAATTAAAACTGACTCAAATTATTTCCTTCAAAAAAATGTTCTTTTAGCGAGATAGTTCTCTAAACTATATAGCAGGAACATTCAGATATTCAGTTGTTTGTTTAGAGCTCTTCAAGTGCAAAACAACCTAACTGGGTATTATGTTCTCAGGAACACATGTGATTTTCCAGTTAATGTGCTTTGTGGTCTCTGATTCTGTTGCTATAGCAGACACTCCAGAATTCACTAACTGTGAAATCTGCACCTGATATAAGAAGAGATTGCAATATTTCCACAGTTGTGTTGGTTTGGGAGTTCCCTGCTCCCCACACTTTGTAAAATGACCCAGACTAGAACTCAGCTGGCTGGAAGTTAAGGACTGAAGCTCTATTTACAGCTCAGCACAATGTACAAGCAGAGGTATACACTATAGACAGGAATAGTTACAGAAATAGACAAGTTAAAGGGAATACAGAAACACAACTCCCCTCCCAGAAATCAGAGACCCCAGGAGGGTCTCCCAACCACCCTTCCACCTTCTCCCCACCCCTGTACCTTACCCCAGGGTTTGCCTTATGTGCAAGGTGAGTTTGGAGGATCGGCCAGGGGAGTTAGAAGAAAAGTGGTTAGTAAGATTACTCAGCAGAGAGGAGAAAGAACCAGAAGCTGCTAGACTGAGATGACACCCTGTGCCCCATAGACTCTATGTTATCTTTGAGTTCTTTTCTTAAACATCTCAGCCAGCCTGTGAGTGAAGTAGACATCACCATGTTTTCCTTTTCACAGCCTATCATATAATTTTCTCTATTAAAATACTCCAATTAGCCTCAAACCAGCACAGCAGTCCTGCAGACAAGTGTAATTCACATAGTTGCCATCTTATTATGTGCTAATTTCAGTAAGTGCAAAGGTATAACAACATTTCTGAAATTTCCAAGCTTTTTCTAGAATACTATCTGACAAAGATGTTTCCACTTTCCCTGTCATAATTCAGTAATATGCAGGATTGAGATTACCTGATGTGCTGAATCTAGGTTTATCCTTCTATGAGCATACTAAGACTCAAGTGACCAGTATTTTTATTAAACTACTCTGCATTTAATATCTACATCAACATAATACATATTTATGGCAATCAATTGTTAGAATCAGGATTACCAGGAGATTATTAATTAAAATGTGATTTTGTGATTCCTAGGGTTGCTATGGCAACTCAGGCTAAATGAAAAAAACAAAGAGAGACGACATCAGATTTCTTTGTTGTTTTTAGTGCAGGTGGATAGTTCCATCAGTACATTATCAACAGTGCTCAGTTTGTCAGCCTAATTAATTTCTTAGGAATACATCCTTAAAGTTATATTTTATGTTGCTTTTTTTTTTCCTATCAGACAAAATTCAATAAATCCAGTCATAGTGACAAATACATTTATGCTTATGAATGACCTCACGATACTGAATCTGCTTTGGTACAGATGGTGAAAGAGCTTTTGAACTGAAGATTTCAAATTGCCATAGAATTATCTTCACATATGAATATTTTAGTATTTAAGGACCTTCCTTAGTTCAGATGATTGCTTTCTAATTAAAAGACTTCCACATACTTAGTAGGACAAAAGTAGATAAAACACAACAAAAAAACCCAAGCAAACAAAAAATACTTCAATGATTTCCGTATTCTACTAATTTCCTCTACAAATGATTCGAACAGAAGTGAGCATCATGGCAAGCATCTTCCATAAAAATAGTAGAAAAATTGCAACCTCCATAAAATGGGACACATGAAACATTAGAAGAGTTATGACACTATGTTATCATGCCATCCCACTTTGCTTTTGACAATGTGTGACAATTTAACAGCCCACTTCTATGGAAGTGACTTAAAAATAGAGCTGAAGCCACGTAGACATAGAATTTGATTTCATTCTTTATCCAGTGGGTGGGGAGGTGGAGAGGAGGGAGGAAGGCAGCTTCTGTATAGAGAACGTCTGATACACAGTTTAATGACAAAGTGCAGATGAAAATTGCTGCTTGATACTTAAGTACTGTAATTAGCAGCTCACAGCAGGACAGATTATCAATGAGGATAAAGCTGCACCATACCACCAAAAAATCCAGCCTGAATATGTGCTGCCTTCTCACACATTCAAAGAAATGTGAATCAGATATTATAACTGAAAAAGCCATTACAGAATGTTTTTAGTTACGTTTTTCTCCCAAGCTCTCATCTATGGTTAGATGTTCTTTAGCTCTGAAGAATATTATGTGTTGTCCTAACCTACACACAGGTACAAATAGTGAAGATTACACTGTTACCAACTCCCAAAATACAGAACACAATACGAATAGGTGAGAATATTGCTAACTCCAAAACCTTGCCTGTCCTTTAAGTAATTAGTTATTGATAGGTGACAAAATAGTTCCCCTAAGGTGGCACCACATACAGTCAAAATCAGCACACAATTAACTGGATAATAAGCAATAATGTTACTTTTTGCTAATCTGTGAATGATGGGTATCTTAGTTTGAGTTTACTGCTTGGTTATCATTGTTGTCTCTCTTCTGTTGATACAAAGCAAATACAATCAAATTGACCCATGAGAACTAAACATGGGAAAGGTGAAGCTAAAAAATGTTAGAAAGTTTCTTTTATGGAGATGATTTTTTTCTTTTTTTTTTTTAAAAGGGGACAACGTAGCTTATTGCTACCTTTATTAGGATAAATAGGTCTGCTTGCTAAGACAGTTATTTTTCAGATGTCTCTCATGATCCCTCAGTTATGTAGATGTACTGAAAACTCCACAACAAGGCCACCAGGTGCAACCAATGAAAAATCTCCACCACCGCCTAAGATAGGCTGAGAGAGTTGGGGCTCTTCAGCCTGGAGAAGAGAAGGCTTCCAGGAGATCTTAGAGTAGCCTTCCAGTATCTGAAGGGGGCCTACAGGAAGGTCAGGAGGAATTATTGGCAAGGTCTTGCAATGACAGGACAAGGGGTAGTGGGTTTAAACTGGCAGAGGGGAGATTCAGACCGGATGTTAAGAGGAAGTTCTTTCCAGTGAGGGTGGTGAGACACTGGCACAGGTTGCCCAGGGAGGTTAGTGCAAATTTTAGGTAGTCACTTAATTGTTTCCTTGATGGCCTGATAGCAAGCTTATACCTGGTAACATGTATTTACCATCTTCGATCCAAATCTTAATGTAAAGAATATTAATCGGATTCCCACTCTGTTTGATTCTGTGAATTCCTGTTTGTATTAGCATTGTGTGGGAAGGAATGAGCAAAGGCAGCACAATCACCTGGGAGCAACTAACCCTAGTTATCATAGAATGGTAAGGTTGGAAGGGACCTCAAAGATCATCTAGTTCAAAACTCCTGCCATAGTCAAGGACACCTCCCACTAGTACAGCTCACTCAAGGCCTCATCCAACCTGACCTTGAACACCTCCAGGGAGGCAGCAGCCACAANCCTCGAAGCCTTCTCTTCTCCAGGCTGAAGACCCCCAACTCTCTCAGCCTGTCCTCATAGCAGAGCTGCTCCAGCCCTCTGATCATCTTTGTGGCCCTCCTCTGGACCCGCTCCAACACTTCCATGTCCTTCCTGTGCTGAGGGCTCCAGAACTGCACACAGTACTCCAGATGAGGTCTGACAAGAGCAGAGTAAAGGGGCAGAATCACCTCCCTTGCCCTGCTGGCCACACTGCTCTTGATGCAGCCTAGCACTCGGTTGCTGTCTGAGCTGCATGTGCACACTGCAGGCTCATGTTGAGCTTTTCCTCAACCCAGACCTCCAGGTCCTTTTCCTCAGGGCTGCTCTTCAGCCATTCACCACCCAGCCTGTATTTGTGCTTGGGATTGTGCCTACCCAGGTGCAGGACCTTACACTTGGCCTTGTTGAATTTCATGAGGTTGGCCTGGGCCAACTTCATGATCCATGATAGAAGAGAAGGGTCCATCCCAAGGATGGATCCTTCTCTTCTGTCATCATCGTCTGTATATCACAACACATAGAACACTGCTTTATGATTATTCAATCCACCGAAAACATGGATAGGTAGCAACAATCCAGATAAAGGAATTACACACCTGTATGATTCCTGTGTCACTATAAAACTCATCAAGATCTGACCACTAAATCAAACCCTTTAAACTTTTCCAGTGCTGCAGAAAAGGAGGTGGCAGAAGAAATAGATGCTGTACTGTACTTTTTAGAAGAGATTTGCAAAGGAAGTCTTGTACTTTCTAGAAGAGTTTTGCAAAGGAATTCTTGTACTTTCTAGAAGAGATTTTCAAAGGAGTTCCTGATAGTTTTTTCTGCACAACTAATAACTTGGAATTTCTGAAGAAACTGTTCTGCTATCTTTGTAAAAAAAAGACAAAATATATCGAACATTTCTGTCCTTAGGAAACTGAGCTCTAATAGTTACAGACTCGTATCTTAGGTTGGATGAAAAACTATGAAGTTTTATATCTGATAAAACTGAAGTTGGAAATTATAATCGTGGAATTAAAACATTGGGTATATTTTCCTCTGGAAGGGAAAAAGTGAAGAA
Organism: Eubucco bourcierii; assembly: GCA_013396675.1. NCBI lineage: Eukaryota > Metazoa > Chordata > Aves > Piciformes > Ramphastidae > Eubucco > Eubucco bourcierii. The sequence goes on along the minus strand of VWZE01021513.1, from coordinate 28,309 downwards.
GACAGGCAAAAACATCAGCTACTGGAAATTGGATGTATTTCTCCACTGCTGAGTCTAGACATCCAATATGGATCTTCAGAGAAATGCGAACGTAAGTCAATTCAAGCTCTTCTGAGATAAAAAGAAGCTCTGCCAATGACGTGAAGTCCACAGCCAGTAAAAACTCCAAATATTTACAGAGAAAGGCCTAAGCTGTTCTGTCACAGACAGCTTGAATGGGAGTAATTTAATTGATGTTAAAGCAAACTCTGAGACATGAAACTACCGTGTATGAGGACTCCAACATTTTAGTTCTATCCTATTCAGCTGCTCATGTTCTTGCTCTGAATAACACTCTCTCGGCCTCTTTAATTCTGTGACTTCTTTTTTTGCATAATACATTAAAAGCCAATTGTAAGGGGATATGAGCCTTTTTCATTGACAGAACAAAAGGAACATAGGAATCCGAGAGTATTAGGTAAAACATCTTGGTCCTTATAATTGCCGTAGACAAATTGCTCAACAGGATTCTCATTCTGAACATGTTTCCCATTTTCACTGATAGGTGATTTCATCAGTGTCCCTGTAAAATCATTGTTTCATTAAAAATACTAAAAGAAAAAAAAACCCAGAATGTTCTCTTCATACTTCCTTTAGTCAGTGATTTTCAGAACGTATTAAGAGGCCTGCAGGGTTATTTTTTCGTTCCATTTCTGTTATATGGCCTACAAGTATTCAAGGAAGAGTCCTATTCAGCTAAAGTTAAGTTTGAATATACTTGGACATTGAATGAAAAGGCGCAAAATGAACTAGGTTGGATGCTGTGGTTTTGTTTGTTTGTTTACCTTAGAGAATATGCTTTTCACAAGTTCTGAGTTTCACTTCCTAGTCTGATGTGAGAATGCACTTATGATCAATCCATGTGAGCAGGCAGAGCTGGTATTTTGGTGTGGTAGAGGGCAGCATGTGTTCTCTGATAGATAGTGAATTCTTTGAGCTGGAGACAAATGGACATTCCAAACCAATGCTTAGCTGATTTATCAAACAAAATAGAAAAGCCTTATGATTTTCACCATGTGTCTAATATAAACAGCTATGTCAGCATTATAGTCACATGAGTCTTCCTCTTCAAAAACTGCTATTTATTTATCTGGAGTACTTTTAGAAGCATTTTCTGAACGAGAAATCTCCCTTCTCAGTGGTGATGTCTAGACACGAACAAGAAATCAACATTAACAAAAACTTTATTGAATGTGTCAGATGACTCAGAAAAACAGAATATAACTGTTAAATGAAAGAGATGGATGAATACTATAGTTTGATAAAAGAGCCTTAATACTTAACATTCACAACAGTTTTAAGATGCTGGGAAACACTACTTCTGCAGCTGGCCTAAAACCCTGGTCCATTCTCACACAGCACAAAGCATCAAATTTCTCCTTTCACCTGCATGCAAAAATCTGCATGAACTCTGATTAGTACAGGAGGAATATTGCATTATGGTAGAGCCCTGCTTCAGTTGCTATTCATTAATAAATAGCTGCATTAGAAATCACAGTATCACCAAGGTTGGAAGAGACCTCAAAGATCATCAAGTCCAACCCATTACCACAGACCTCAAGACTAGACCATGGCACCAAGTGCCACATCTGCTTTCATTGCCTCCACTTTGTCTTTTTTTGAGGGGATGATATATAGAGGAAAGCTAATTTTCCATATATATGTATATGAATTGTTAAGGGTACTGTGTGTGCTCTTACAACCCTGCACATACCTAATTCACAATCTAGTGTTAGTGCTTTCTGTAAGTTCAGAGTTCAAACTGTTACAAGGAGGAACATGATGTTTCTGCATTGTTCAGCTTCTGTGATTTAACTAGGGGTATAGAGTAGATGTTATCAAAGTCAGTTGCTAAATAGCAGAATACAACTGAGGAAAGCCTCCCTAGAGAAAGGAGCAGAAATTTACTATGCCTGAGCCTTAGCACTTAGCCCTGTACCAATTCAACTTTCAGGACTAAGGAACGGAATCTTTTCTATTACAATTGATTTCATTCCACTTTAGAAGATGACAAAGATAATCATGAGTGCTAGAGTTTAATCTGTTAACCTACAAATGTTTCTTGTAAGTGTCAAAGTTGCAAGAAGAATAGTGACCTAATAGCTTTCTATAGATGACAATAATAAACCACAGAATAGATCATGCTGAAAAACTGAAATCACTGGAAAAGAGAAGTCTTTTGTATTCTTATTCACATGAGGGCAGAGAAAACTCTCTAAAATATCAAGAGCAAGATGCTCTAACATGATCCAAACTTGTAAAAATTGTTTCATTAACAATAGGATTTCTTGTCACAGTTTAGCAAATACTCTCACTCAGACTAGTAGCAAACAACATTGTTCCCCATCAAAGAATATTTTATAGTTTTCTTTCACCCAATGCTGAAAGCATAATTAATTATATGTTTGTATTTCTGGTTAAGGACTAGGAACCAGATTCCCTAGTCAGAGAGAATATAAACTCAGGAGTTAGGGCAAACTCATGCTTCAGATGCTGAAATGGATGCTTGTGGGTGTTTTAGTTCTCTCTGTAAAGGTTTTTGAAATGCACCTTTCACAGTAAACAAAACAAAGAACAGGAAAAGTCATGTGCTATGATCTTGACAGAAAGGAAAATCACTGAACTCAAAGGGAATTAAATAGAATACAGAAGGGTCCAAGATTAAGACAACAGAGGAAAGGAAAGAGAAAGTTTGTCAAGCTAGTAGTTTCCTCAGAAGCCTATATAGCTTGTGGCTCTTTATAATCCAATACAGCTGCAGAAACCATGCCAAAAAAAAAATAAAAAATTATTTATATTCCAGGTTAACTAGGTACACACATTTTTGCTTGCTGTAGCTATCTGACTTCACAGATAAGAATTAAGGATTCACTGCAACATAAAGAGTACATAGGAACTTTTGTGAACTGCCTTTGGATATCCATCCTTGTAGTTGGGAGGGTATTACAGACTTTTCTTTGATGTCTGAAGGAAGAAAATATGAGTCTGCATTCCTTCACAATAAATAAGCAATGAAACGCTAAGAATGTGCAGTATTTCCTGCATAACACTAAGATTCACAAGCCTCAGTTCTTACCTGCACCCCACACTTGAATTTTGCTGCGCTACATCAATTTATAAATTCCTGTTCGTTATTTGAAGTACTCTTAAGGAAAAAGAGATAAATCAATCCGTACAATCATACAGACCTGCTGAAATTTCTCAGCTGCTAGATGCTTTCAAATGTTCTCCTATTTCTGTATAACCCTGAAATGGAAGAAAAACATAATTAATAATTCATTTTTGAATGACATCAACTTGTTTGCAAAATGCAAATTTCCCTCTAGCCTAAACCCAGTGACTCCTGAGGAGTGCTATGCACTGCTAACACTTTTGGATTAATGTAATTCTTTATCTCTTCCAGACCCTTTCTTGATTTTTTTCCCCACCCTTTGTCCTCCCCTTTCCCTTTGACTTGCCTGTTGAAAGGCTGTGCTGCAGCTTTCTAACACAATCTCCTACCTCTTTGGCTTGTGGTATTCTCACCTTTTATATTTCAAATTAAATCTATACAAAAAACAGTACTCTAGACTTCTTGTCTGCAGCAGGGCAGGCATTTTCTGATCAAGTTTTCCACCTTCTTCATAGAATCATTAAGGCTGGAAAACACCTCTAAGACCATTATATCCAACCTGCAACCCAACACATTCATGACCACCAGACCATAACCATGTTTATTCAGCTTCTAAGATATGAATTAGGAAACACAGTGAAGGATAAAGAAGCCACTGAGACAAAACTGGTAAGATGCATCTTCTCTAAATAATTCCAGTATTTATGCCAGGTAGCTGAGATCAGTAAAATGAATAAATTGTAAATTATCACAGTTTGTGTATGTTGGGGCTCTATTAGCACAAATGTCAACAGACACTGCTACCCAAGTGAACTAAAATTGTGAAAACCAGAAATATAAGTAAATGAAGTCAACACCCTCATAGGCCAAATCTATATATTAGATTAGATTAGATTATGTTAGGTTAGATTAGATTATGTTAGGTTAGATTAGATTATGTTAGATTAGATTAGAAAAGGCAGGAGGGATACCTTGGGGAGTGCAGCCACAGTTTCAGACTTCGAAATCTCTGGACATTTCTCCCTTCCATTCCATCATCTAGGTGAAAGACAGGGAGGGACTGACAACAACAACATAATTTCTGGATTCATTTTGGTTTAAAATTAATTGATATTCTACAATGTAATTATCTCCAATGTGCACTCTCCTAGTTGTTCTTTTTGTTTATTTAAATATGATTCATTCCAAGGTCGCACATGCTGAAACAAAAACACCAGGGGTTTCTAAAATGCAGTGAAATGGCAGCTGTCTCATTACCCAAGGGTAGCAAAATGCTTTATTCTGGTTAAGTACAGATGTACAGAGGCAGTATATAATGTTTATAATAGTAGATAATAGAACATTATTCCATGCAGGTTGCAGCAGTTTAAATGCATCATGACAGCATCCAAACATGATGCCATTGCATCACGTGGATATTCTCTCAGATCTACTGTATGGATTTTCAGTATTTTGCTCTAGCGATAAAATGCAGATTTTTTTTTATGCATTAACTTTGCATAACATTATCCCAAATCTTCCTAAGAAGCATTTGATATAATTTTGAAGTTTAAAAGAGAACAACAGAAGAGGTTAAACCCTGGAGGTAATGCAGTGTGGTTTTCCACAGGTTTGGTTGAAAGTTAGATGCAGTTCTTGCCATTTCTGTGGCAGCAATATTAGAATGGTCTGGGTTAGAAGTGACCTCCAAAGGTCATACTCCTCGTTAAGTGTTTGGTGTATAACATTCTGCTATTTAAACATTTCTCATCATCTAGGAAAAAGCTACTACAAAAGGGCTAAAAAAAGACTACAAAAAGGGATAGCTTGCCACAGAGGATTGTGCAAGAAGAAAACAAAAGAGGATTAGACATAACCTTGCAAATAAAAACACAGCAGATAGTATCATGTTAAGACACAAAGAAATATTTCAGTAAAGAAATGCACCGCCTTCATTTGACAGATATTTGCTTTCAGATCTGGTAATGCACATAGCTTCCTCTGAGTGGAGTCCAGACCTTTTTCTCACCTTCAGGACACTATTTTAGGTAGTCAGCTTAATTACTGCCTGTGCTCACTGGTTTTCTGCAGGCTATGCACACGCTGCAGTTGATTTAGGGATACTGAGCCTTTGGAGAGCAGCAAACATAAAAAATTATTCTTGATGTCTTTACCCTTGAACACGTTTCTAGACACCTGAAGTAGACAACTGACAAAATTATCAGAAGTCGTGAATTTGCCATCATTTAAGTATCAGAACTTCTGAATCTGTAGATAAAATATATGCCCTTTCTGTGGGTAAATAAAAAATGGCATAACAGAAATTAAGTCAGGCATTTGTTTCTTTTGAAGGTATATTCTTCAATATCTATCAATATATTAAATGTCAAGAGTATCAGAAGAGTTATTACATTTCATGTCCACAAATGGGGCAGCAAAAAAAGACCTCGTTCCATCTATCACTTCTAAAACAAGAATGTAAATCATACCTTATTATGGCATAGATTTGAACGAGAAATTCACATAGAAAAATATGAACAAACCAAAACATATAGTATTGAGAAAAAACTAATCCAAATTTTGCCTCTCTGTTTCATCTGCAGTAATACTGCAGGGGAGCAGGACAAAATTTGCAAAGCAATAAACATTTCAGTATTTTAATAAATATGGAATCATATAATCAGAATCCAAAACAATAAAGGCAATATGAAAGGAATATAATGAAATAAAATCTTATTTCTTAAAAAGACTTGAGAAAAAGTTCCTGCACCTGGGTAGGCACAACCCCAAGCACAAATACAGGCTGGGTGGTGAATG
>VWZE01021513.1:0-13421 GCA_013396675.1 Eubucco bourcierii | reverse complement strand
GTGCTAGGGTAAGTTTAGGCTGGAGGTAAGGAGAAAGTTCTTCACTGAGAGAGTCATTGACTACTGGAATGGGCTGCCCAGGGAGGTGGTGGAATCACAGTCCCTGGAGGTGTTCAAGGTGCGTTTGGATGTGGCACTTGGTGCCATGGTCTAGTCTTGAGGTCTGTGGTGATGGGTTGGACTTGATGATCTTTGAGGTCTCTTCCAACCTTGGTGATACTGTGATACTAAATAATTGCTATGTCTTCTCTTGGATTTTACGTCAAATTTTGTCAAATTAGTTAAAGTTTGTATTTAGATATGGGAGCTGCACAATAAAACTGTTTGTTTAATTAAATTCTAGGCTTGGAGAAGACTTGTCATACAGATGGAAAAGTGGTGTCCTACAATGATGTCAAAAACGCAGTCATCTGAACCTCCAGCCAGCTCTTCTTCCAAATCTACTCTCTTCTCTTCTCCAGTAAGTTTCTCTGTGTAAGGGAAGTTGTCCACATTTCCATCCTAATCCTGGCAAGATTTACCTTCACACCACCACACACCTCAGCTTTTAGCACTCGGGACAAATAGAGATCTTCTGCCAGCAGGGATTTGTTGGGTTTTGCATGGGGAGAAAGAGAATTGCATCCTGCTTTTTCCTTCCTCTTTCTGCCTTACATGTACTGTTGTGTTTGGTGATTTCTCAGGCACATTTGAGATTTAGATTGGCCACTAGAAAAATGAAAAATCATTTTATCTAGAAAGAAAATCTGGTGTAGTAACTTTCTAAAAACAAATTATGACCTTTGTCTAAAAAGCCAAATTAGCGTTTCATGTCTGGCCTCATGACAACATTTCCTCCATTGTTTGTCCAATATGGTGAACAGGAGAATAACATTTGAAAACACCAAGAGAGCAATTCAACACAGTGCTTTCCACTCTGGTAAAAAGGACAGTTCTGAGGAGCTGCAACTCCAGTCACAGCCTATGTTGTTGCAGGAATACAGCATAGAATCAGTCAGGGTTGGAAGGGACCACTAGGATCATCTAGTTCCAACCCCCCTGCTGTGGTCAGGGACACCTCACACTAGATCAGGCTGTCCAGAGCCTCATCCAACCTGACCTTAAACACCTCCAGGGATGGGGCTTCCGCCACCTCCTTGGGCAACCTGTTCCAGTGTCTCACTACCCTCATGGTGAAGAAACTATTCCTAACATTCAGTCTGAATCTACCCATTTCTAGCTTTGTTCCACTCTCCCTAGTCTTATCACTACCTGACATCCTGAAAAGTCCCTCCTAGCTTTGTAGTAGGCCCCCTTCAGATGCTGAAATATCACAACCAAGTCGCCACAGACCCTCCTTTTCTCCAAACTGGATAGCCCCAACTCTTTCAGTCTGTCCTCATAGGAGAGGTGCTGCAACCCTCTGAGCATCCTCGTGGCCCTTCTCTGAACACCCTCTACCATGTCCACATCCCTCTTTTAACAGGGGCTCCAGAAGTGAATGGAGTACTCCAGATGGGGTCCCACCAGAGCAGACTAGAGAAGGAGGATGATCACTTCCCTCAACCTGCTGCCCACATTTGTCTTGATGCAGCTCAGGATCTGGTTGGCTTTCTGGGCTGCAAGTGCACACTGCTGGCTCATACTACTCATCCACCAGCATCCCCAAATCCCTTTCCTCAGGGCTGCTCTCAAGCCAGTCACTGCTAGCCTATATTGGTGCTTGGGATTGCCTCAACTCAGATGCAGGACCTTGCACTTGGTCTTGTTGAACTTCATAAGGTTGGCTGTCAAGGTCTCTTTGGATGGATCCCTTCCCTCCAGTATGTTAGCCACACCACATAGCTTGGTGTTGTTGGCAAACTTGCTGAGGGTGCACTCAATGCCTCTGTCCATGTTGCTGACAAAGATGTTAAACAAGACTGGTCTCAGGACTGATCCCTGAGGGACTCCACTTGTCACTGGCCTCCAGTGGGACATGGAGGCATTGACAGCTACTCTTTGGGTGTGGCCATGAAACCAGTTCTTTATCCATCTAGTGCTCAATCCATCAAACCCATGTTTCACCAGGTTGAAGATCAGGATGCGGTGCAGGACAGTGTCAAAGGTTTTTCTCAGGTCCAAGTAAATGACATCAGTTGCTCGCCCCTCACCCATTAATCTTGTGACCTTTTTTATCTGAGATCACCAGAGTATACTGGTGAGGCAAATACATAACCAGAAAGTTGAAATTAGATGAAGGTACTCTCTTTCTCTCATTTTTTGAGGTGTTCTAGCAATTAAATGTTGTTCTTGATATAATTTATTTCCTTGGGAATCAAATTAAGACTGCAGCAGCAGCATGTGTTTTTTAGACATGGTAAATGGATAAAATTGTAGCTAATGATGTTATCAATATTTTATGATCTTCTTCTTTAATGTGTGATTGATGACCCACAAGGCACTGTGTAAAGCCATTCCTGTAAGTAAATATTTTGATAAGTCCAAAAGGCAACAGGCTATGCAGAATGAAAAACAAGACAAACCAATCAAACAAATACACAAAAAACACACAAAAAAAGAACAACCCCAAACAACAAAACAAAAACCAAACCCAACCCCCAAATACCAAAACCCACACTACTTAGAACCATACCAGTTGACAGCATTTCACCATAACAGTTGTCAGCATTTCTTCTTTTGGTGCATTAGAGTTGCTTGCTTTTGTGTGGTTATTTGTAATAATGACGAGAAAATAGGGAACCAAACTACCCAGGAAAGGCTGCTTGCATTTTGAAGTGTTTTTGGAGAGGAAGACAAAAGCAAAATGCTTGTTCTGTGATTCAGGAGGTAATTAAATGACATAATGCTACTGCAGTAAGATAACATAAATTGGGTAATGTTCCCAGTATAAATATTTTTCTTGCAACTGGTAGTTGAGTACACAACCTTACAGTCTTCAGTTGAAGTATGCACATACATCTGCTGAAATTACCCATGTGGTTTACTACTTGATGATAAGAAAGAAAACACCCATAACCAGATTTATATATACTGTGTTGAAAGGTGGGCATAAGATGAGTGCATCTGATTGGCAACACCAAAAGCCAAATGTGTGTCACACTGACCTCAGAAAAGAAGGTAACTGCAGTTCACAGACTGATTTATTTCCCAGCAGTAGAGGTGCTCTCTCCAGGCCAGAATTTCAGACAGAGCACTCTAATGAAAACCCCAAATGTTGTGCCTCACTACTCTGGTGAGTGGGTAAACAAAAGAATTCTCTGCTTTCAAAACTGTCAGTGAAGTAGTCTTGAATTTCTCATTTGCAGATACTTTCCAAAGAAAAAGGAGGCAGATTGTTTTTGCAGGAAGCCTGTTTCTGGTTTAGTTATTTTATTTTGTATTCTAGGCTCTTGTCTCTACTCTTCACTGGGCAAATAGCAGTTTCTTTGTTACTTTTGGTTTTCATTCTTGCATTATTCACAAACTTCTGTTTTGAATCCCAAGAGACAGGAAAACTTCATTATGTATTCAAATCCACACATATATTATAAGAATATCCACTGGTGAAGAGTGTCACTGGCAGCTTTCACAAGCTAAGGTTAATTATGTACATAACTAAAAAGCACCATGACTAGGAATCATCATTTTTAATAAAAACCACTGACTTCTAGTCATGGATCATTTTATCCCTTCTTGGGGCTATAAATCACTTGTGTCACTAAGATATATGCTTTTCCTCTTTGTACATTTGTTTTCTCCACAGAAAACTATTACCTAGAATGTGTTGGTGTGGTCAGTGGAAGAGAATAAAATTATCTTGCTTTGTCTTGTTGTCTGAACATCTTGGCTGCCTACAGTGAGATGCCAGGATGTGTTACAGGCTTATGGGCTTCACAAAGNCATGCTCGTGGTAAAAGCTTTACTTAGGGAGCAATCTCTTTAGAATTTAAGCCTGGGTCATATTATTTATTTTTCTTTTCCTGTGAGTGCAGGACAGGAGGAAGATTGAATTTTTTTTTTGTTTAGAAGTGGAAGTTATTCCCAACCAAGAGTTGTTTTTGATATTTCCTGAAGTTGACCGGGTGCAGGATTAATTACCTGGTAACTAAAAGCTTGCACCTGTTGTTTGACAGTTTCAGTCAGCAAAACATTTCCCTTGGTTCTTCTGATCCTGAACTTTGTAATACGTTTTCTTTCATAAGATTATGTCATAAAATTAACCAGTTATGGAAGAAACTTTGTCAGTGTGTAGTGAGAGAAACAGAAATTCTACATTCCCTCTAGAGCATCTTATGTTCTTTTTGTGGTGTGTCCTTTTGTTTTGTATATGGGTTTGGTTTTTTTGATTGGTTGGGCTTGATTTTGGTTTTCTGGGGTTTTTTTTTGTTTGTTTTGGTCTTGGTTTGATGTTGTTGTGGTTTGGTGTTGTTTTCCTTGGTTGTTTTGTACTGTTCTGTTTGGGGGGATTTTAGGGTTTTGAGTGGGCTTTTTTGTTTGGCTGTTTTCTTTTGGTTGTTTTGTTTTCTGGTTTGGTTCAATTTGTTGGTTTTGGTTTGTTGTTTGGTTTGGGTTTTTTTTTTTTCTTTCTTTTTTATTTTTTGTTTTCTTGTTTTTCTATGCATTTTTAAACTGGGCATAGGGAAAAGTATTTCTAGTCTTGTTAAAACTTCTAATCCTGTCAAAAGAAGGGAATATTAAGAATCCCATTTATTTTTTGTTTGCAAAAGGCGTGCAAATTAATACCAAAAGTTAATACTGGGGCTTTTGATGCGCCAAGTGACATAGATCCTGGACAGAAACATTGTAGAGACCTTAAATAAGAGTATCTGAGGCCTGATTCAGGACTGACACCCAACCCATGGACTGCTGAGATTATGATCCTCTTCATCACACATTATGCCTAAGTATGAAATGAGCAGATGTAAATTATTCAGTGAGTGAGGGAACAGAGTACAGAGTATCCTGTAACCTGTCCTGGATTCTGTCTAGTATTTTTGATACTCAAATCTCTTTTTAATTTCACTGACCAAGTCAAAATATTTCATTTTGACCAAAATTATTTTAATCAAACTCCTTAAAACATTTTTTTTTTTAAATAGACTGAACCAATATAAAGACTTCTTTGTTTCTGTCTCTAGGCTGGGAACTTGCCATCTTATTCTGGGTCTTCTTTTTTCTGACCTCTCACTTATGGCAAGGTCATTTCTGTTTACTTTTGTGTTTGCCATTCTTGTGGTCTGCTTGGCAGACCCAAATGCAAAAGTTTTGGAATTAATAGATGTACATGAATAGAAGAAGTCAGGTAAAGAATGTGACAATTACACTGCCTGCTTGAAAGGTGGGGTCAATATCACAGTGCATTTGAGAGCAGTGAGGTTTCCTGTGGAAGCAGCTGCTACTTTTATACAGGATTTATGAAGTACTGAAGCAATGTCAACTTCTCCTGCAATATTCTAAGACTTTACTTAGTTCCTCTAGCATGGCTGCACACAAAACAGAGAAGTATAGAGATTTTGGGGCTATGACTGGAAGGCAACAGTGTGCACATGTTGATTTGCCTGGTAGCATCTGAGAACACTGTGACCACATCTGTGTGGTGCAGCACCTCCAACTCAAAGATTTCAGGATTATATATAGACTACTTACACCCTTTCTGAATGGAGTGTAAGAAAGCATTTGGAAGCTGCCAGTCAGATTCTGAGAGCTTCTTGTTAGTGCAGAGACAACGGACCTTGTGATTTTTGTGTGTGTAGGTGTATAAATATATATATTATATATTTTTTAACCTTTCTGTTTTCCTTTTCTAATTTCCTGTTCTCAATGTTTTATGCCTGTGTGCTGGTTTGAGCTAATTGGAATATTTTAATGGAGAAAATTACATTATAGGCTGTGAAAAGGAAAATGGTGGTGATGTCTGCTTCACTCATAGGCTTGCTGAGATGTTTAAGAATAAATGCTCAAAACATAGGTAAGTCAATTTCTGGGGCACAGCATCTTGGTCTAGCAGCTTCTGGCTTTTTCTCACTCTCTGCTGAGTAAACTCTTCTAACTCCCCTGGCCGATCCTCCAAACTCACCTTGTGAGTAAGGCAAACCCTAGGGTAATGTATAGGGGTGGGGAGAAGGTGGAAGGGTGGTTGGGAGCCCCTCCTGGGGTCTCTGATTTCTGGGAGGGCTGTGGTGTTTCTGTATTCCCTTTAACTTACATATTTCTGTAACTATTCCTGTCTATAGTGTATATCTCTGCTTGTACATTGTGCTGAGCTGTAAATAGAGCTTCAGTCCTTAACTTCCAGCCGACTGAGTTCTAGTCTGGGTCATTTCACAAAGTGCAGGGGGTGGGGAACTCCCAAACCATCACAACCTGTTTAGGCTGTTCAGTGTGAAGAAAGAAGAAAGAATGAAAGATGGAACTTCCTAAACAACAATTATTCTGTGTAAGGTAAAGACTTTAGTCAAGAGTATGAAAACATAGAGTAAAACTTTTTCTAATTTTATTTTGTAAGAATGGAAGCTAAGAAGTAACATTTCTTACTTCCCTTACTAAGGATGGAAGTTTCCATTTACCATCTGAAACTTTTTCCTTGAAAGAGATTTATGAGATTTCTGAGTTCCCTTATGCAATAGTCAGACAAGTTGTGTATTTTAATATGACATTCCCTAACTGAAGGATTGGATGACACACTGCAGTTCACTGTTGGATCTGAGCTAAGAACTTATTACTAAGTAATCTTTGCAATAAAACCATGGCAAATAAAAAAAAATAATTTTATGTGCTTCAGCTGACAATTTAGTGCACAATAGCAGCTAAATATTGTATGAAGAAAAAATTTTAATGTAATTTTTATCAGTCAGAACCCTTTGAGAACTTCATTATATTTCCACTTATCCTTCCTCCTCATATTATTGTAGCTCTCTACCTGTCTTAGAGTGAGTTGATCTCTTACCTTTCACAGTAAGGAATATTTATCTGAAATGTATAGATAAGGTACTATAAATTATTTTACAAAACTAAGTAAGAAAATGAAAGTAGCAGTGTATGGATAACCACTGCTGAAAGCTTCAGTTGTCGTTGCTGTGCCTTTTCAGACTGCCAGGTGTTAATGAGATATAATATCTTTATCCCAAGGTTGCAATTGTATTACATGACAGAGGAATACATACTGCTGAGTCCTTTAATGTATTAAAAGTATTCAACCTGAAGAAGTGATGTAGGGAAGAGGTTGGAGTAGCAAGAAAAATGTGGGGTTTTAACTATGGCATGAACTTATTCCCTGGAATTTTCTCCTGTTAGCCATGTGGCAGTGACATCCAGCAAAATTCCTCAGCATGGTGTTTATGATAGGTCAGAAATAGGTGGCTGTAAATAATGTCACAGTTTTAGATTCAGGAAAACCTTGATGGGGAAAGCTGGGCAAGAAACTGCAAGGAGTGAATCTTTCCATTGGTATAAGGATGTTGAGCAGACCAACTTGCCATGGTGTCTGCAGATGAATCTAAGTCTCAGAAGCTTTCCAAAGAAGAACAGCTTCCAGAACAGGCTTGATGTGAAAAAGCACAGAAGTGCTTCTCACCCACTTCTTTCCTCTTGAGTTGTGAATTCTGCACTTCTCACAATCACAGGCTGCAGGTCCCTGAGTGGATGTGCCATGTTCTTCTGCTTTTCTGGCTTTTGATTTCTCGCCACCAGCTGGCGTTTGTTATTGTTATTCCTTCTAATCTATGAGATGGTTTTGGTCATAATTTATTTGGTTTTGTTTTTCTTTATTAGTGTCTCAGAAGGATATATAGACCAGGAACAGAACTCTTTCATTTATCCACATAAAAAAAATTTACTTGTATTTTCTCTCAAAAATACCTCTTTTCTAAGCTGTAGGAGGGAATAAAAGGGGCATTTTAGATACCATTACCATTCTGTTGAGTCTTCATTTAGAGTGAAGTTTGTGAACTGGTTTTTTTTTTTTCTCGTTATATTTATTCGCTGGTAACTCACTGTTTTTTAATTACCCCAAGGCATTCCAGGCCTATCTTATTTAGACAAGTGCACAGCTGTGTATTTTCTTTGGGATTACTATTTGAGCATTATTCTGAGTGTTATTTAGATTCTAGAGCATAAATTTAGAGGTGGCAGGTTTATGTATTTTTCATAAGAGATATGTAGTGGTTGGTGAGTACCAAGAACTTCAGAGGAATTAATCTCCTACACAATAGCAGGGCTGATTTTTTGAATCATGTCTGTACATTCAGTGCAGATTCAGGCACAATGCAGTACTGTGCTTACTGCTTTATGTGCTCAGTATTCACACTCCTCATATATGAAATATTCACATATTGTGAGGACCCTTTGGGGAAAAAAAAAAGTATTTAAAATGTTTTTACATGAATCCACGTACTAATCTCTGTCTGGATTAGTAAACAATTCGGTGCAAGGTGTTCAAAACTGCTTTATATCTCACATGATATGCTTTTTGTTCTTACCTTTAAAAAGCAATTCAGTGAAGTAGACATGTAACCAAACCTAAAAATATTCATCCTGTTGATTAATTTACACAAGGCTGCAGCCAGCATAGTCAGCAAGATGTTTGAAATGAGCCTCTCTGTTGGTTTCAGGAGACCTGTGTGTCCTGCGCAGCTTGAATTGTGGAGTAAAAAAAACATTAATATTGTGGAAGTGTAGTGAAATTGCTGAAGTTTTTAATTTTTTTTTATATAACAAAAGATCCTTTTTATTAAAAATAAATTAAAATCTTATTTAAAAAAATAATCTCCAAATACGTGGAGATTGGGGAGTTGGGGCTGCTTTCAGAGACATGCAGTGAGGATACTTAACCAATAAAGAATGCTAATTCATCATTAATGCCAGTTCATCATTACAACTAACAAAGGATATTTATATAGTGGCAGAAAAAAAAACCCTGAAACTATTTGCTGCTATCAAAAGGGAAGATAGTGTTACTTTAATTCAAAGGGCCACATAGTTTCAACTTGCCCCAGTGTTTGTAAACACCATATTGTTGTACATTGACCTGACACTGAGATCACAGTGGTATGAGCACAGCCAAGTCCTATGGAGAAAGGATTGGCAGATATGCCAGTGCAGGGAGCTTGATGAGAACCAGTGTTTGAGCACGGTGCAAGACAGGGAAGAGAGGCCAGCTTGGAATGGTAACAGAGGGCAGCTGCAGTGGAGGAGGAGCAGTAATGAAATCCTGGCCAACAGCACTGACCTAGCCATACAGCCTCTGGCTGCTGCTGATGCACTAGAGATGCATCTGCAGTAAAACAAGATTATTTTTTCCCCCTTCTATGATTCAGAAAACACTCATGTGGTTTTTTTGCCTCAGGTGCATCCTTTCACCTCCAGAGGTGCTTCGGGGGCTTGGTATGTAAAAAAAATTAACCAGGATCCCTTGCCAGCTATGTAAATAGTAACAGAAATATTGCTTAAAGAGTTTGTTTCACATCTTGCAAAATGTGTCAAATTTTGATCTCCATCTTTTTGGCCTTTATCTCATTCCCTGTATGAATGGCATAAAGGAAAAATGGTCTGATGAAACTTCAGATCATCTTTTTCTTTTAGTAGTAGACAGAGAAATCAGTTCTAAAGGATACTTTTCCCTTAAAAATAATAATTTGTGTTTTGCAGAAACCTTTGACTATTCCGAGTTGCTTAACTATGTGAATGTAAGACTCAGCTGCTGAGTTTTTGTTTTCTGCCTGTGGCTAGTGCCTTGCTTATTTAATTGCTCTGAACATCTTCAGTTTGATGACAAAAAATGTAATGAGGAATCTGGCTATCCATGCATCTGTGTAGACAGAAGCCTCAAGAAGAGGATAAACCACACTACATCTTCATGTAATACTTAAAGTAGCCTTCCAGTATCTGAATGGTGCCTGCAGGAAGGTTGGGGAAGGGGCTATTTACAAGGTCTTGTAATGACAGGATGAGGGGCAATGGGTTTAAACTGGCAGAGGGGAGATTGAAACTGGATGTTAGGAGGAAGTTCTTCATAGTGAGGGTGGTGAGACACTGGCACAGGTTGCCCAGGGAGGTTGTAGCTGCTCCCTCCCTGGAGGTGTTCAAGGCCAGGTTGGAGGAGACCTTGAGTGAGCTGTACTAGTGGGAGGTGTCCCTGCCTGTGTCCGGGAATTGGAACTAGATGATCCTTGAGGTCCCTTCTAACCTTACTATTCTATGATTCTATGATTTATAATTAGCTTAGTTATTTATGTATCTCAGTGTACTTTCAAAATATTTTCTTAGTACTATATACTCCTCATCCTAGTTTTCATCTCAATTTAAAATACATTGCTATCTTACACAGGGTCTATTCAATACTGATACTGAGATGTGATGATAACAAACACAACAATTTTTACTTGAAAAATTCTCAGTTGTCACACTCTTTTCCTTAATGTGGGATACCTCTTCCATGTATGTCTTGAAAACACAATTCTACAAGCACAGACTTGTTATTTAAAAGGAAGTTGTGCCTTTACTAAACTAGCAATTAATCTTTTCTTGGAGTGTAAAATTCTAGGATCTTTTTGTAGCTTTTCTGCCTAAAACTGAATATAACAAAGTATCCAATGAAACAATGCCAGCTGACATTTTAGGGAAGATTCTTCTTCCTTTTTTTTTTTTTTTTTTTTTTTTTTTTTTTAGAAAAAAAAAAAACATATTTTGTGCAAAACATTCTATTTTCATCCTTGAATTCTTTTAGTTCCAGAATGACAGATGGAAAAAAAGAAACTTTTAGTGACATCTTAGTTATTTTCCTTGTGGGGCTTTACAAGTCTCATGTAGTCTTAAACCAGCAATTTTAATTTATTCAGTGGGAATTAGATGCTTAGTTATCTTTGAAATAACAACATATTCTTAATATTTTTGCTTGTTGGCTGTTATTTTGTCAAGTGATGACAATGCATACCCTCCCTCCTCAGACTATAAATCCTTGCTGAAGGCTTTTCTCATCTTCTAGGGCAGAATCTGACCACACAACATTACAGGCTTCACATTGTCATATTGCAAGTAATAGCAATGATTGTACCTTAAACTTGTTGGTTTGTTGTTTTGGTTTGTTATCTTTTTGTTTAATATGTTCTGTGAGGGTGACAGAGCACTGGAACAGGTTGCCCAGGGAGGTTGTGGAGTCTCCCTCTCTGGAGATATTCAAGAGCCATCTGGACTTGTTTCAGTGTGATCTGCTCTAGGTGATCCTGCTCTGGCAGCGAGGCTGGACCAGATGATCTTTTGAGGTCCTTTCCAGCCCCTGATGTTCTGTGATTCTATTACACTTTTATTCTTCATAAGAGAAAATAAGCAGACTTTTCTTAGTCTACTACCACGAAGAAATTATATCAGTGTTAGATGCGGTTCCTGTTTTCATTTATCACAGGACCTAAAATTATCCTTCTGACAAAAAGGTTCAAAATATTCCTCATTTTCATTGCTATCCCTCTTTGCCACCTAGATCCTGTCAGTTTTATATGCCAGAAATAATTTATTTCTTCTATCTTTTCTTTGTTAGTGTTGTGAAGAATGACAATATCTTGCATAATTAAAAAGCTGTGTGCAATATGAACTAGAATTGATTATCTAACAACTAAACTGTTTCTCCTGGGCTGGGTTGCTGTGGTTGCTGTGGTTGCTATCATTGGCAAAGGCAAAATTCTTAAAAAAAAAAAAAAGGCGGGGGGGGGGAGGGAGGAAGAAAACAGAACACCATCATCAGTCTTCTAGCTACCAGAATAGTAAGAGTGTTTAATTGCCTCAGCTGGCTGCATCACTAATGAGTACAGTTTCCTTAGAAGTTCCATGGGCTATTTAATTACAGCTAGAAACCTCAATATCTTTTTTCTTCCAAAAGGATGAATTTCCTTGCTACACCTCCCTGGTGAAAATCGTATTTCAGACCAAGGCTGCTTTATCTGGAAAACCATGGGAGGATAGAGCCCAAATACATCTCTGCCACTCTGATCTGGTGAGCATTTTGTACTGAGTATGGCAAAATGAATTATCTACCCATTTTCATTGGTGGGAGGATTTACTACGTGGTTTGCAATGAGTGTTTCAGACTTGGAAAACAATTTTAGATTAAGCAGAGACTTCAAGCGTACTTTAAATCTGAGGGAGTTATCTTGCTTTATACTTATCCTCTTCAAAATGTTGGAATTCAGGTCTGCACACTGAAAAAAAATATTCTTGGCATTTGTCTTGCAACTCTTCTTGGATAAAGGGAAAACCAAATTTAGAAAAGATATAGCTTATCAAATTTGATAGATGTATAGCCCTAAAATAAAATAAAAAATGAAAGTGAGCAATTAGAAAGGAGATTTTAGCATACATAGAGTAGGGAAGCAGAATCAACATATTTATGTTCAGCATTAGAGTTGAGGAGACTAATTAAAATATGAATTCTTTTTTATCCTCTCTTAAAATATTAATTTACTCCCTTACCATCCTAGTAAGGTCATTCTCAACATTTTTTTTTTTTCCTTCCTTGTGACAATGTGGGCTTATATAATGACTGGGAGACTTTCTTCAAATGATAATTTGAAGAAATTTAGGATAGATATATTTACCAGAAAGTGATATGAGCAAGATTTCAACTATCAAATTATCACAATATCCCTAACCAAATAAAATGCGACCTGCTGTTACTTCAGTTGACTCTTTCCCCCTAGTTGCCTGCCATCATCAGAAAGTATCTAAACCTGCTTTGAATAGCAGCTTTCAAAATTTAACAACTTTAAAAGAATTTGATGTTGGGCATTTATTGGGAATTTTAGAAAATGTGTTACAGATCCTTAAAACTGTGAATCTGCTTTCTGCAGTAACTACTGTATTACAGCTCTCTCTCCTCACCCTAGAAAAACCTCAATATTGTTGAGACTGGAAAGCATGATGTCCCATGGGAATCAGGATGGTTGTCTTCTGTAAGCACCAATTCTCCTCATGTTCATCTGCTCCCATGGAGATATGAAAGCCTGTGTCCAGGACTTTTCTATGCTGCTGGTGACCAAAACTCTTGGAGGAGCCATTAAAGGTGCTCTCAAGAGAGATATGGACCTGCTGGAGCAGGACCAGAGGAATGCCACCAAGATAGTCAGAGGGCTGGAGCACCTCTGCTTTGAAGACAGGCTGAAAGAATTAGGACTGTTCAGCCTTCAGGAGAAGGCTCCAAGGAGACCTTGTAACTCCATTTCAATATCTGACGGGGACCTACAGGAAGGCTGGGGAAGGACCGTTTAGAAGGCCTTAAAGTGATAGGATGAGGGGCATTGGTTTGAAACTGAAACAATAGATTTAGTTAAAACATTGAGGGTCCCTTTGAACCTGAAGAATCTGTGCTGTTTAGCAGCAGATTCAGGCTGATGAAGACTGTGTGAGCAAATGGTTAGGGTGTGTCAGCTAACACAGGTTAGGGAAGAAACAGGAAGGTGACTTCATAGTAGGAG